>NW_021011603.1:774296-980895 GCF_003987935.1 Bombyx mandarina
GCCTGAATTTCGCGGTATGTCACATGTCGATCTTCCTCAATCAGCTTACGCACAGCATCAACGTTTTCTTGGGTGACTGCAGTTTTTGGACGACCTTGACGGGGATCATCACTGAGCTTGACACGTCCACGTTGAAACTCAGCAAACCAGCGATAAATTGTGGATTTGGATGGGGCTTCATCACCAAATGCAGAAATCATCCGGTCAACACACTGTTTTTGTGTTAAACCACCTCGAAAGTCATAATAAATCATCGCTCTTGAATTTTCTCGAGTCAATTCCATTTTCTCAACGACTAAACAAGTTTGACAAAACCTCGTGACAAGACCGAGAATCTTTTTTTAAATAAATAAATGGTATTCGATTTTTAAAAATAAAGAGTTTTCAATTAAAGAGATTTTAATATGACAGGAACAGTGGAAATATTCCATTCCAGATACTTTTAGTGCAGCCTAGTAATAGTACAGTGAACTAGCAATTTAGTTTGGTAATTCTGAATTTTAACAAACATATTGATGAGAAGAATTCATTTTTACTTTGCAAATTTGTAAATACAGGCTCTGTAGCAATGTACGGACATATAATAATATGAAGAAACAATAATAGCATCTACAAATATATACGTACTACGTGGTACTACATTTACTAAAATTAATACAACATGAAATTGTGGTTTTAAAGTTTTAGGGGTGTATAAAAAATGGGGGGCGCTGAAAAATAATTGATTTTCAAAGGGGGCGGTAAAAGAAATAAGTTTGATAATCACTGGTTTAACGTCATAACAAAATAGTTGCGATGAGTGCTATTTGAAAAATCATTATTAAGTGTAATTTATATAAACGCTATGGCGGTATTCCTAAATTGAACCCGAACGATAATTACAGACTTTGTAGAGTTTATTTTATTTTGAATAATACAAGCAATAAATTCAGTCTAATGGATTTATATTTCAGCGACATCTAGTACTGAATGCAAGAAACATGGTGAAAACTAGCTTCAATATCGCACTTTCCTTTTAAAGGTTGTGCCTCAGAGATGGCGCTCGGAATAAAAGTTGATTTTTGCTTATCGAATATAGATGTCGTTAGTGAATAATTGATGTACTACATGGTACCTACCTACACATGAGTTAAATATTTTTACACTATTCATTATACACTCTTCACTTAATTCATTTGACCATTCCGAAGTTCCTTATAACTTACTATAACATAACACATAATTTTGTAGTAATTTATTCCAACTCAAATATTATTAAAACACACATACCTGTCTGATGTATGATTTAATCTATCACTGAACGGATCGAACGCAAGTTGTTTAACAAAAACAAAACATACGTCTTGTTGCAAATTAAAAATATAGTACCAGGATTTTACCAAAATCCATGCAGCCAAATAAAGCCGCCATGTTTTAACGGATGTGCCAGCACTTTAAGCCCATCAGGGGAAGACGGATCTTTCCGGTACATTTGCGAATTTTACACGCAAGCCGGATTTCCTGTCGATAGCCTGTGGGCCCTTCGTTTAATTGGGTTTCATGTTTTCCTTTACAAACATACCTGGGTCTTTGTGATAGACTCTTATCGGAGTAATTGAAAGATGTTCTGAGGCTTATGTAGGTATATGTATGTATAGGCTTACTTTTGCCTTGTTTTTTTTTTCTTTTTAGGTGGATCTTTGAATAAAAATACCATCTTTCGAGAACGATGTTTATAATTACATGATTGTTTTACTATGATTGTTTTTATGGATATTTGTCAATAACAATAAAATGCTGTTTAGCCGACTTTAAAAAAAGAAACTTAGAACTTTTTGTAGGCAAAGAAACTGATGATTATTTTCTTATCAAGAATTGGTTTTAATGGTAATAATGCGTATTTAGTTAACTTCCGACTACATGGATGATCCCTATTTTATTTTCTTAAAATAGTTTTTATTTTTTTGTTAAAATTTTGTATTAGATTAATTTAGAATTCAATAAAAATGCGTATAAGCGTTCTAGAAGTTTGAAAGAGAATAATACAAGTGCTTAAGAAAGTACATGAAGATGTAATCTGGAACGAAGGCTGGTGGCTCGCCATACGCGTCACTTGCACTTGAAGCCATCAGCGGATTAATTCTTTATTGCTACATTACTCGCAATGCACAGAAAACTAATAAAGGGGTCACATACGAACATTAGAAACATCAGAACGCATCCAATCTGCTGCCTACCGCTTAGATATATTCTTAAGCTATTTTTTTTTTATTGCCTAGATTGGTGGACGAGCTCACAGCCCACCTGGTGCTTAGTGGTTACTGGAACCCATAGACATCTACAACGCAAATGCGCCACCCACCTTGAAATATAAGTTCTAAGGTCTCAAGTATAGTTACAACGGCTGCCCCACCCTTCAAACCGAAACGCATTACTGCTTCACGGCAGAAATAGGCGGGGTGGTGGTACCTACCCGTGCGTACAAGAGGTCCTACCACCATTAAATTTTTATAATAGTTTCCCATATATTCGTTCACACAGGATTTATTCGCCTATCTAATAACAAGATACTACAAATTTCTTCATTCGATTTTCATAGTCAACATTCCCTTGAACAGTTCTGCGTTGGAAATGTTTCTGCGACATTTGTCAAGCAATCTATCCAGTAATGCGGTTCGTGACATTTACGAGCCCTTCAACGACAGCGGTTTCGTTGTAATAGGCCAAGTACGGATATTTTGTAATGAAACTCCTAATTCCATCCAGATACACACAAAAAAAAACAAGATTTATTTACATTAATACGAATGACTATGAGCAAATCATCGAGGTTCTTTCTAGGTGTGGTAACTTTCTAGAACTACTGTTTTAACTCTGCGAATTGTCTAATGTATATGTCATTTTCGCTTCGAAAACTTAGAAATCATGTACCTAGTCAGGTCATAAATTCTGTCACATGTTTAATGTAAAATAATTGAAACAAGTTTATTCATTATATAACCATTCATATACCAAAATAAACTTAACAAAACATAGATTCTTATGACACTAAAGTTTATTCAAAATGACCTCCGTGATTTTGAATACAGGCCTTCAATCTGCGCAGCCAGTCGTCTATCGCAGCACGAACGAGGTCCATGTCAATATCGGTGGCTGCCTTAATCAAGGATGTCTTGAGAGACTCCAAATTGGGATGAGGCTTTGAGCACGCCTTTTCCTCCAAGTGTTGCCATATCTTGTAATCTAACGGATTCAAATCTGGACTGGAGGAGGGCCAGTCTTCGTGCCGAATGAAGTCGATTTCACGCGCCGCCAGCCAGTCTTGTGTGCTCTTCGCTCTATGAGCTGGCGCCGAATTTTGTTGGAATACCCAGTGCCTGTTATTGAACATGGTATGAGAAACAGGTTCCACAAGGTTCGTCAGGACTGTATTTTGATACACAACTGCATTCGTTTTTACACCTTTCTCACAAAAATGTACCTCTGTTAAGCCCCAATAAGAAACTCCCAACCATACCATGAGCGAGGATGGAAAATGACCTCGTTGGACACGCGGAATACGGTTGCTCGCTTCTTCACTACTGTGTGCGTACACCTTATCATTTTGTTTGTTGTAGCTCTCTTCTACGGTAAAAATTTTTTCATCCGAAAAAAGAATTTCCCGATATTTTTTTCCCGCGTACCGCTTCAACAAAGCGCGGCATCTCTTCAGTCTCAGGTCCATTAGACGAGCATTCAAACGATGTCCTGTTTTTCTTCGATATGCCCGAAGCCCTAAGTCTTCATTTAACACCCTTTTCACCGTGGTTCTGCTTAACCCCATCTGAAGGGCCAACAGTTTCTGCTTACGTTTGGGATTTCTTTGAATTCGCGCCTTCACAGCTTTTATCACTGCTGGAGTCCTAACAGACCGAGGGCGACCACTTCTTGACCTGTCATCTACACTAGAGTCTTCATTGTATCGTTTGATGGTACGATAAACGAATCTTTTGGTTATATTCAAATTTTTCAGTATGTTAAAAATTTGAATTGGCGCGTAACCGCAACGATGCAACGCAATAACTGCAACACGGTCTTCTTTAAGCGTCCACTCCATATTTAAAAATGAGTAAAATTCTAAAAGTATACATTTTTATTTTCATGATCAAATCGAAATTCGAATTCAATAAACTTTTTTGTGGCCAGCATTCTAAAAGAAAAGTTTTTACTGTGTGACAATACTTATGACCTGACTAGTTATATTGAGGCGAAATCTATCATTTAACACAAGATATTTCCCAGATACCTGAATCTCACTTACGACATTTTCAAGATAAGCCTCCATACCGGCAGACCATCGGTCTGTCGAGCAATATCACCAGCACGACAGAAGATCTTCGCTTTATCGTTACACCGCCCAAAATATTAATACAATTGAGACTGTGATCTTACATGATTGAGGTAAGCAGTAACGCTTACCTGGTAATAAGCAGGGTGGTGGTACCTACCCGCACGGATATTTTGGCTGTGCAGCAGTAATGCGTTTCGATTTGATGGATGGAACAGATGTTACTGTTAAACTGAGATTTAGAACTCATCACGCAAGATGAGTGAGACGGTATTTACATTTTTGATGTTTATGGGATCCGGTGCAATACCAGAGAGATCCTGAGCTCCTCCAAAAGCAATGTACCAAAACAAAAAAAAAGAGATTTAATAAAACAAACTTTCTTCCCTAAAATTTTTATTTTCGACTAGCTACATCCCAATATAAAAATACAAATCTTATTTTATTTTTCAACAATCAGACAAAAGTTATTACTAATCAGCTAAACAAAAACTGAACTCTTAAAAATTGCATCGAGATTTTTTTTTTATACAAACAAATATTAACATTTTTCATTTTACTACGCTTCATCTATTTAGTAACTTTTATCAGATAGTTGAAAAATTAGCTCTTAATTATGTTAAGAATAAAAATTTATCCAGATGAATTTCTATACAACACAGATGATACAGTAAAATGATGGTTCTTAAAATTAATTGTAAATTAAAACTTATTTATTATTAGTTATTTTTTTGCAGATTAGTATTGTGGCATTTAAATGGAAGAATTCACGATTTTCATTAGATCTACGCAAGAGGAGAGCTTTTTGGAGTTTGACTTAATATAATTAAATGTTTTTTTTTTGCCACAAAACGTTCGCAAATATATAGGTATCTAAGGAATCTTAGAATTAATGAATTCAAAGCGCAATCAGATTCCCATAAATTTACTTAAACAAACTGTATTTAAACTAAGTTGAAACTAAATCACAAATAAGGTAACTTAACGCGCGCGATCTTTATTACGCAATATTACTAATTAAAATTAAAGCTACATATGAAAAAAAACAATTCGCAACATCTCAGGCTTGTATTTCTTCGACAAAACATTAACTTAAAACTAAAGTGTTGCAACCCTAACAAGTGCGTTCAATACGAACGTTATTAAAATAAAGAAATCACTTATATTTGATGTGGTTGCATTTTTTTTCTTAAATCCTATAATAAAAATAGTTTGAAAAAATATTCAGAAATTATTAATACCATGTTTTAACGAAAAAAAGGGTTTCTGATTTTGATATTTTTTATTATTCTTACTAAAATAAATGTCAATATTTTTTATGTTTCTTATTCAATCACGCAAAAATTAATTAAAAGATTAGAGGCTTTTAATTTTGGCGTGATGCAATTAAATAATTCTTAAATACCGATCATAAAATTGACGATTTCCGATGCTATAAAACTTAAAAACACGTTCAAATACTTATTCGGTATTTATTTACGCTTTTGTCACTGCACGCAATGTATTAGTAATAGAAATCAGCTGACGCACGGATCACATGGTCTTGTGAGGACGCGGGGGCGGACGTGTTCACGTTACATTGCAGATTCACGAAACATTGATAAAACAATATTAGTTCTTTCTATGTAGCTATTTTTATGCTCCTGATTAAAATAATAATAATGTTTTTCTATTTAGCATTACGCAAACACTATTTAACGAAACATAACCGGTATCTATCAATCCTTTATATGTTATTGATCATATTTTAACCGACATAAGCTCATAATTTTTTTTTATTGCTTATATGGGTGGAAGAGCTCACAGCCTATCTGGTGTTAAGTGGTTACTGGAGCCCATAGACATCTACAACGTAAATGCGCTACCCTACCTTGAGATATAAGTTCTAAGGTCTCAGTATAGTTACAACGGCTACCCTACCCTTCAAACCGAAACGCATTACTGCTCAAATTAAATTCACTCAAATCAAATTCTTTCAAACCACTTCAAGTAAATACAAGACGAATAACAATTTCTACGTAGTATCCATTAAAAAATGCGGATGGAATCTTGCGAACACAATTATTTATATCTTAACATCGAAACGTTATCTTAATGCTAAACACAATGAGCACGCTTATATTCCGAACTGTTGGGTGTCGCAGTTCATTCGCTTACCAAGCTGATGGCATAATGTAGGTGAGCCCACGATGTCTCCTAGGAACACGCTCAGCAAATAATATTCTTTGGCTTGATCCGGAGAGCGCTTGTATTGACTGTAAAAAAATAATGTCCAGTAACTTTTTTTTGTTATTGGTGAGATGGGTGGACGAGCTCACAACTCACCTGGTGTTGGATACCGGAGCCCATAGACATCTACAACGTAAATGCGCCACCCACCTTGAAATATAAGTTCTAAGATCTCAGTACACCTATAGTTACAACGGCTGCCCTACCTTCAAATCGAAACGCATTACTGCTTCACGGCAGAAATAGGCAGGGTGAAGGTACCTACCCGTGCGGACTCACAAGAGGTCCTACCACCTGTAAATTGTTCTCATATTGTTCTTATAGTAAAAACCTTGAGATGATAGAACAAAACTTGGGGGCTAGATTGTTTTTATTGCTCTTGTAGGCAGACGAGCACACGGCACACCTGAGGGTGAGTGGTTACCGTCGCTAATGGCCGTCAGCAATGCCACGGGCAGAGCTAAGCCGCTGCCTATCCTGCTGATTTTGAAGTTACACATGATATGTACATAAATAGTGCTAGTGTTTTAATTTCCACGGAACTTTTAAGATTAATACCATTTATCGGTGGTTGGTCTAGGGCTTAACACACTTACGTTTTATATGAGGTCACAGTCGAAGTCAGTTGATAGATAATTTTATTTGAGTGTAGTGTGAGTAGTAGAGTAGAACTGAAGTTGTCGTGGCCTAAAGGATAAGACGTCCGGTGCATTCGTATGAAGCGATGCACCGGTGTTCGAATCCCGCAGGCAGGTACCAATTTTTCTAATTAAATATGTACTTAACAAATGTTCACGATTGACTTCCACGGTGAAGGAATAACATCGTGTAATAAAAATCAAACCCGCAAAATTATAATTTGCGTAATTACTGGTGGTAGGACCTCTTCTGAGTCCGCACGGGTAGGTACCACCGCCCCGTCTATTTCTGCCGTGAAGCAGTAATGCGTTTCGGTTTGAAGGGTGGGGCAGCCGTTGTAACTATACTGAGATCTTAGAACTTATATCTCAAGGTGTGTGGCGCATTTACGTTGTATATGTCTATGAGCTCTAGTAACCACTTAACACCAGGTGGGCTGTGAGCTCGTCCACACATCTAAGCAAAAAAAAAAAAAAAAAGTTATTTGAGTGAGTAGTTTAGCATAGGAGTAAATCCTGGCTACGGGCAATTGAATTTTGATCGTTTAAATGCCAATTCAAAAATCGCCTTTAAGGCAATATTTTTACGTGTCATGAAGCAGTGTATGATATTTTTTTACAACTTGGCACGCACCGATTATTTCTTTAAAGATATTATACTAAAAGTCCGTAGATTTTATAACGTGAGCATCGCCATCTTATCATATGAGATCAATTTATTTACGACATTTGTTACTCGATGTGAATCCGTTTGAAGTTGTCGTGGCTAACGTCGCGTCTACACTATGAAATTAGTTGCATGACACTAATTTCACCAAAAAATCGCGCAGGGCACGAAACTAATTTGCATGCATGAAATTAATGCATGCATTACGAAAGTATTAAATTACACGTGAAACTGTTGGTAAAACTAATGTCACGAAATTAATTTCACGCCACTAATTTCGTCATGTAAATTCGGCTTAAAGGATAAGACGCCCGGTGTATTCGTATCGAGCGATGCAACGGTGTTCGAATCCCGCAGACAGGTACCAATCTAATGAAATACGTATTTGACAAATTTTCACGATTGACTTCCACGGTGAAGGAATAACATTGTGTAATATAAAACGAACCCCAAAAATTATAATTT
The DNA here is from genome assembly GCF_003987935.1 of Bombyx mandarina. The sequence continues at coordinate 782,602 of NW_021011603.1, forward strand.
GTGTAATTACCGGTGGTCGAACGTTTTGTGAACCCGCACGGGTAGGTACCATCACCCTGCCTATTTCTGTCGTGAAGCTGAACTCATGTCTCAAGGTGGGTGGCGGCATTTACGTTGTAGATGTCTATGGGCTTCGGTAACCACTTAGTGCCAGGTGAACCGTGAGCTCATCCAACCATCTAAGCAAAAAAAAAAAAAAATTTAAAAAGTTATCTTCTAAGTCATTAACATTTTTCAAATGCGCACATCGTTATTAGTTTAGTCATCAAAGTAATTACTATACAAAAAAGGGTGCGTGTACGCGGGTTAAAATGTTATACTTTTTTTTTTAAATTTTAATCATTTTGAAAAAAAATCGAATAAACAACATCCTCTAACACGCATATTGGACATCCCTTTTCTTGACATCGTATAAATTCGGTAATTCTCGGTACGGTTCGGAAAGTTCACCTGCGGCTATATTCAGACTCGCCAAGTTACGTCGGTCGTATTGTAATGAGCGATTTAGTGGGCAAGTTCATTCTGTTAATTTTGTGTCACGGTGTGCGCGCATCGTAAAATTTCACTCTCATCAATTTTTCATAACGCGCCTAAAGAAGTATAACTTCAAAACTTAATTACAGGGTATTATCCAAAAGTAATTTTGTTTTATTATTTTACGCCAGAGAGAGACATCACGTTTGTATCTTTACGTAATCTTTCCTTTTGATTGTCAATCTGTCGCATAACAAAAGTCATCACGTTTTGTTACGGGAAACGATTTCGATTTGTTTCGGCAACTCCCAACAAAAAGTAAACAGTAATAATATGTCATAAAATATGAAAGACGCAGACAAAAGCTCGTAAACACGCGAATTTACTTCACACCTTCAACAATAGAAAACAAACTTTATTCATTTAGACACACACACACACACACAATAAAAATTGTTTTGAGACTTGTGGATATTGTTAAGTAGTAGCGACTTTAGGCTTTGCACCTCGGACTTAAGACTTCTTGTTGGATGGCATTCCTGAATGACATTAGAGAAGTGAAAGTGTTACACGAATTGCATAACGCAGCCACCTCGTACGATGAACGTGCGTCTAGTCTACCATCCGTAAGAATTTAATTAAGATGCATTTTTATTATTCGAGCAAACTCTATTTACAAACTTAACACCAAATTGGTGCAATTCGCCAACATTTGTTCAAATGTTGTGTTATTTATTACTTTGAGTACGAGACTAGTATGTAACCTAGAACGGTATGCCAATATTAATTGTTGGTTCGCAAATAATTCATGTTGCTTCAATTCTAGTTTCAAATATTAATTCGTTTTTTTTTTTTTATTGCTTAGATGGATGGACGATCTCACAGCCCACCTGGTGTTAAGTGGTTACTGGAGCCCATAGACATCTACAGCGTAAATGCGCCACCCATCTCGAGATATAAGTTCTAAGGTCTCAGTATAGTTACAACGGCTACCCCACCCTTCGAACCGAAACGCATTACTGCTTCACGGCGGAAATAGGCGGGGTGGTGGTACCTACCTGTGCGGACTCCCAAGAGGTCCTACCACCAGTAAAAAAATGTATCCTCTATAAATATGAGAATGTGATAAAATTCTATTTCAAAACCATCTGATTGTGTATTTTGAAACTTCAGTCTGTATTTTTATTTTAGAAACTTGACTATAAATTATGTATTTTTATTAAGGATAATGACAAGCTACTACAATGTCTCATCGTATCATAGCAATTCACAAAACTACGTTGGCATTGTAAACTAATTACAGTAATTACGTCCTCAAAAAATTTTTTTTTTCTCACCTTATCCCACTAGGTGGGGTCGGCACAGCTAATTTTTCTCTTCCATTCTCTTCTATCAGCCGTCATCTCAATACTCTCTCCTCTCTCTCTCTCATATCGTCATTCACACACTCCATCCATGTCTTCTTCGGTCGACTAATTAGTCATAAGACTAATAGGATTGCTCGTCATTGGTATTACATTCCAGTCAACGTCATATTATTATACAATCTTACTAAATAAAGCCAGTAATGTACACACGACGCCGCAATGTACATCGCATTCGTGTCCCAGTTGCGAAACGAGTTACTCATCTATTTTCAAAGCAGCTTTATTTCTATATTCAGTAATTAGTAAAACGCGGCTACTCTCGGTTGTGGCTGTAATTAAATGTATGAAAAATATACTTTAATTTACTTAATACACATGCTTTATGACAAAAGCCTCCCATGAAGAATCAACTGAAAAATATACTGTACGAAGCTTGCACATGAGCACAAACCAAGAAGAACAAACACTCATTTTATACACTACAAGGCCTATAGATAGTTCATGTTGCATTTCAACAGTTATATCTATGTGCTTTATAATGGACCGAACAATGGTTTACGACAGAATGATTGTGAAAGATACTACCGGCACTGCTCATTGTAACTACACCCAGAGTTTCAATCGCATTATTTGTTTATTCAAAAAGAATGACTTTTATTCTTTGTCATATCACTCTTGTCAGAGCGGTCGTGATCATCATTCGGTATCATTGCTGTGGACAGATGTTATGTGCCTCACGAGCAATCCCCACTTCTACCGGTTTATGATGAGCCTCGTACGCTCATGCAAACTAACGCCAACTTTGACATTCTTTGCAATAACTTAGATAAAGAATTGCTTGTGTTGCTCTGATCCATAAACAACTGGTTCTATGGCAACACGGCGTCTTTTTATATGCGTATGCGTTGTTATTACGATGATGGATGAAAAATTCAGTCTTGACAAGTTTTCAGTGCGTAAAACTTTAGTGAACACCTAAATACTAAGCAAAATGAGTATCCTTGCCATATCTAAAGCTTTTTATTGCTTAAATGGATGGTCGAGCTCACGGCCCTCCTGGTGTTAAGTGGTTACCGGAGCTCATAAGCTCATGAGCTCATGAAGTCACTGTTTACAACACAACTGCTACCTCACATTTCAAACCGAATTACTACTTCAAAAAGAACCAGTCATATAAAGTCTATCAGATGGATAATTTCAGAGATATCAGGTTTATACATATGTAGCATATAGGCAACAGTGCTGCTTCTACGGAAGCGATGATAGATTATAATTCCTTTCTATTGGACAGGAGTCATATCTCGAAAAATACGTTCAAATTAAAAAAAAAAAGGCACAACTCGAAAAAGATAAACTGGCGCAAGATTTATTAATATACTTAAAAAATCATTAATATTATGCATAATTTAGCACGTAATCATACATATTAAGCTCGTACGATTATCCAATCCGACTGGACGGACGGACACTACAGTTGCGTGAGTATTATTACATCGATGTCCCAGTTTCGCGACACTACAGTGTGACCGCTGACACGAATACAGCGGAATACTGGACGTGGCATTGAAACCGCGAGTTTGGAACCGTTGCGAAATTGATAGAAAGCATAAGATGTACTACGGTGTCAAGGTTATGATTGTTTGGAAATTCCTCCTTTTAGTTCGCTGGTCACGTAGTACGTAAACGCAAAATAACAAAACGAATTTTGGTGAAAGGGAAATTGGTTTTAGAAATAAACCATGCTGTAATCCTCTGATTGTAACGATATTAATGTTTTATGTATGATTGGTTTAAAATAATACAATAAATATAGCCCAAAACCTACCACATGTTGAGTGAATGTAAAAACCCGATTTCAGATGTTGTGACAGAAAAGTATTTCATGCAAAAATCCCAGCCAGTTTTTTGGGCCTAATGTCCATATATTTATTCTTTGTATTTTTATCTCATCATCATCATCATCATCATCATTATCCTGCCCTTCTCCCAGTCACCTGGGGTCAGCGCAACATGTTTTCTCCTTCCATACTCTTCTATCATATACTATTTCTTCGCTCGCTCCCCTCTTACCCATATCGTCTTTCGCACAATCCATCCATTTCTTCTTAGGTCTACCTCTTCCTCTATATCCTTCCACATTCATAGTTAACACTCTCTTACCAACCTCATTTTCATTTCGTCTCATCACACGTCCATACCATCCCAACCGCACACTTCTCAGCTTCTCTGTCACAGGTACCACTTTCAGACTTCCTCTAACATATTCATTCCGTATTCTATCCATTCTCGTTACTCTACACATCCATCGCATCATTCGCATTTCTGCTGCATATCTTCATCATATCTTTGAGCTCATCAAAGTCGCATTCAGTCTTCAAAAGAATTTATTACGCTGACAAGCATCCCCAACCTAGCAGGCTTCAAATATGGCATACAATAAGGATTACGTTAATATAATAGACTTTTGATTACGTGATGCTATTCCCAAATCGTGCATGTACTTCACGAGCACAGTGAGTGACAATGATACATTTTTTTATTACCATTACTATGAGTAGATGATCCTATCTGCTGTGAAGTCGCCTCCAGAACCGACTGACATCATAATGTGAATTCCGCTTCCTACCCTTTAAACATTAACGCTTGTTGACATTTATCACAAAAAATATCATAGTAGCTATTATATTGAACAAAAATTGACTTAAGAAGATTGAGCCTTAAGAAGCTATTTCAGCTTTACCTTAACGTGTAGATGAGCTCTTGGAGGTCAAGCCCGAAGTGTTGCTAAGACTGACCCTAGTAAGAGCAGTGCTTCGCAGAATCTACAATTTTTTTTTTATTGCCCTTGCAGGTAGACGAGCGTACGGCCCACCTGATGGTGAGTGGTTACCGTCGCCCATGGACTTCAGCAATGCCAGGGGCAGAGCCAAGCCGCTGCTTACCGCTTAATACTCCACAAGCCCCTACCACTCGATCGGAAACGCGAAAATACAGTTGTAAATTTAATATTTACCTGAAAACATCTGGCCAGTCAAGCTGAGGCCGCGGTTGCGTTCGCGCCCTGGTCGCATAGTGCGCGCATACACGTTCGAACACGCAAGCTTTGGCACCGAACTCGCCCACTATGTATTTCTCCACTTCTACCACATCGAAGGGCTCGGCTGGGTCCGTTAGCAACAACTCACGGCGACTCCGAGACCGGTATGTCGCTGAAAGAAGATAAATAACCTCTTAAAAGAAGATAAATAAGGTAAAACAAACGAAAACTACATATAAAAATCACTTCGCTGCTCTGACTTTTTTATATTGCTTAGATGGGTGGACGAGCTCACAGCCCACCTGGTGTTAAGTGATTACTGGAGCCCATAGACATCTACAGTGTCAATGCGCCACTCACCTTGAGATATAAGTTCTAAGATCTCAGTATAGTTACAACGGCTGCCCCACCCTTCAAACCGAAACGCATTACTGCTTCACGGCTGAAATAAGCAGGACAGCAGTAAATACTGAATACTGTACGAGCTTGTTACGAAATTTGGTATTGGATGTCTACTTGTTCTTAACTGATAATTATGTATATTTCAGGCATCCACAAGGAAGAATAAAATCCAAGCTTGGCAAATAGCATTTTAAAATTGTGAACCTCCTTTAAAAGGTTCGTAATACAATCTCTTCAGACTTATTTAGGTTATCGACTGAAGGACACACTCACCAAAATTTGGCACTACCGCAATGCCCTAATCATATGGAATGCTTCATCGTGCCATAAAATTTCACCCCCGGTGACTACATACTAAATTGGCAGTGTAAACTAATTACAGTAATTAAGTGTTCAATTACTTAGTTAATATAAGACTAATAGACTTGCTCGTCATTGGTGTTGCATTCCAGACTACATCATATTATTGTACAATCTTACTAAATAGGGCCGTAATGTTCGTAATACAATCTCTTCAGACTTATTCAGATTATCGACTGAAGCACACACACTCTCACCAAAATTTGGCACTACCGCAATCATATGAAATGCTTCATGGACCTCAGATAATCATGATCTTTAGAGCATTATAAATTGGACTGTTAATAAGACCATAAAGTAACAAAAAAGAGGATTACGATCACGACCAGACTTCGGTAGGTCTTCAGTACGAATGAAATCAGAAACGTCCATATCCAATGACGGTTGTGTGAATCGAGCTTTATAATCCAGTGCTCAGCCTTGCTAAGAGGATCTAAGAGGATACTTGGCTATAGAAAATTGTGTTGAAAAGAAATTTCACAATTTTCTCAAGAATATTATCTTGATTTGACACTTGAAGCAATAATATGGTTTTTTATTTTATTAAAATTTCATTTAGTGGTAGAGCGTATTGTAAAAGCACGCTGATAGCGAAGCAGTCATGTTTCCCTGTTTGAAGTGATATAGCCGTTACACTATATTTTGAGACTGAATCTTCATATGCAAGACGGTAGGTGGTTAGGAAGCCAGCCCTATACAGGGTGTCTCAGAAATCAACGTCAAGCCGAAACGGGGTGACAAGATTTATTGTAACCATCATGAGAAAAATCAGAAAAAAAAATCTATCCCATGCAGTTTTGAAATTATGGGCATTTAAGAAAAACCAAAAAATTTGGTCAAACTGTAACAATTTTTCGGTTATTCTTTGTTAACGAATGACCAGTTCATCGCTTATTAACCTGTTATTTCTATGTTATCTTTTAAAATAAGGGGACATGTTTCTATATAGGTGTTATATTGATTTCCATATATGTATTGTACTGATTTCCATGTTTGTATTGTACTGTTTGTTTCTCAAATAAATAAATAAATAAATGATTAAGATGTCGGACAACATTTCTTTGGATTCTTTTGCTTTGATCTAATTTTTATTACGACTACTAGTTAAAGTATTATATTTAAAGACTTAGTGAATCTTTTTCTATCACAAACAAAGGAGTTTCGTTATTTTTGGTACACAAACCTTTGACTAATAATAAGCTGATAGAAAGTTTTAAATAATATATTGTATCCATATCAACCCACTGCTATTTCACTTCTTCATATTACTCACTTCTATTTAACAAGGATTGGCACCGTAAATCACAAAACACACTAAATATTCATATTAGAATGACAGATTCCAAATTTAAATGTAATGTTTATGGTTTTTATCTATCGTAACAATTCATAAATGCAACCTTTGATATTGTGTTAATAAATTGTATTTTTTTAGAACAAATTTGAAATTACCGTCTCTAAGGATAAAATCTTTGCTGTGGTTAATGTTACCAATCTAGGAATCGACTCGTGTCTGTATGACAGGTGATGCTATGTTTGATAATTTGGCCACATGCATAAGATTTACGGTAAACATTTTGTAATATTAATTATTATTTTTAATGACAATTTTAAGCAAGGGATATACCGTGGCGTTCAACCATGTTATGGTAGAGAATGGGTACCTACGCTTGGACAAGAGAACAAATCTGTCATGTTCGAATCTATTCTGGAAGCTATACTCAAATAAACTAAAGGCAAACGGTACTGTTATTAGAGTCAGAATATTGAAACGAAGAGTAGTTTTATACACTTTTTTTTTTCAAGATCTACAAGAAGGCCTCGCGGCAAGACTTAACCGAATAAAGGTAGTTAATGAAAAAGAAAAAAGGTTTAATCAAAACACACCAAAGAAGCTTTAGTAAAATTCGTATTAGCAATTATTATAATTGTTAAAAATGCACACATTCATATTTGCTATCGAATTAATATATTGAACGATATTAAATGAATGTAGCACTGTCAAAGCTAGAAATGTATTTTGAACAAATAACTAATAGAGCTAATGATTAATAGAGTTACGTTTTTTCACTGACAACATGAAGACAAAAGCTTACTAACCTGGACTTAAAGAATATGACAGCTTCTTCAAGAAATTCGTCAACTTAACACTGGTCACGATAAAAGGGAATCCAACTAATTGTACCGGTAATTCGAATGGCGTCTCTTGACCGCCAACAGTACAACAAAAAAGTGCCACGAACAAAATATAAGACGTTCTTCTGTCCATTGTCGTGCAAAAACGAGATGTGAATGTTTTCAAAATTCAAACATCAAATTAGTTACGCAATCTGCTTAAAATTCTATTGTACGCGTCTTCTAAGACCATTGCGAAATGCTCACATTGTATTTTTCTTTTGTTTTTTTTTCCAACAAATTATTGTCGTATGGCACCAACAGAAAAAATTGAGTTCTTTTTTTTTTAAACTGTTTACCTATTTCGACAAAATGGCCGAAAATTTTTCGTTCGAAATTTAAAAATTGCCGCGTATTATGCTTGGTTACGTCACGGTTAAAGAGTGTTACAAGACTGTATAACGCCGCACTAGCCCGTCGGACGGCCGAGATTGCACTGCAAAAACGTTCTCGAGAAACGCATTCACCGTGGTTCTGCAATATCGGTGTACCTTACTTTACATTTGTAGGTCAATCGACATTCTTGTGTCATTCATTGCGTTGGAATACAGATAGTGATCTAACTAGCACTGACGGTCAGACGAAGAACGCGAATTTAAATAAACGAAAATTCATACAAATAATATAATTCTTCTTTTCTTTCCTATCTATGCTGATAGCTGAGCTCTCGAGGCTCAAACCAGGTTTTGCTAACACTGGCCCTAGCAAGAGCCGTGCTTCGCAGAACCTACCACCGAAGCAATTTAGAGTTTTTAATTTGGAAAGAATATAATAACAACAAAACTTCTTCAGCTATTTCAATGGATTAAACTTAATTGAAGTTCAATTAAAAACATCGAATTGTTGATGCTAATACCAAATAAAACGGAGCTTTAAATGACAAAGACAATATAATTTATCATAAGAAGGTTCCGTTGCTCATCAACATTGACCGTGACACATGTCATGACCAAGCCCTGATTAGTGAACAGCAATGTAAAATTATCTCTGCTTAAAATAAATAAGCAACGCTTGCAGCATGCTTTGCAAATCGTAATTTTCAACAAAACTCTAAAACGCTTTAAAAACGTTAATGCGTGCGGATTTAATTAAAGTTTCGTCCTTCAACGTTGTTAAATCATTTGCGGCACGCAAAACTATTATTTAAAAGTAGCACATTAGTCGCTTTTGTAAGCTGTGTTGCTATTGAGAAATTGGCACATGATAATAAGATACATCATCAAAGAATAATGTTATGAAATTCGGATATAAAAATAAAAGACAATCCAATGTGACAATAAAACGATTTACAAAAATCACCAATAAACATGAAATATAATATAAAATTGCGAACATTTCATACAAAACATAGGAATATGAAATCTTCGATCAACAATTGTTGATCGATGTATGAAATTGATATAATTACTTAAATGTCAGGCACAGAACAAACGTAATATTTAAAGTTTTATCATTATTTTTTTATTATTGTTCAGTACTTTTTGATTACTGAAAAGCGTTCTTAAATAACGAAAAATAAAGTAATAATAATAATAATTTTATTTACTACATAAACTCTTAAATCATGACCTAGATTACTATTTACATATTTTAACAATATAATATTAACCATTGATCCTCACACTAGCCATAGCCTGTATCGTGAGGACCAAAATACGATTTACTATGTATATACATCGATCTCAAAACGACATCACTATTATTAATAACTAGCGACCCGTCCTCGCTTCGCTTCGGAAACATTAAATTTTATTATTAATAGCTTATTAATAGCCGCGATGTTATCCGCGGTTATTGACGTACCGCGGGTGAAGCCGCGGGGCAAAACTAGTCTTAAAAAGTAGCCTAAGTTACTTCTTGTATCACCAGCTACCTATCAGTGAAAGTCCCGTCAAAATCGGTCCAGCCGTTCCAGAGATTAGCCGGAACAACCAGACAGACAGACAGACCGACAGACAGATAGACAAAAATTGAAAAAATGTCATTTTGGTGTATGTACCGTATATATATATATATTCATATGCATGTAGTAAAAACTGGTTATTTCAATATTACAAACAGACACTCCAATTTTATTTATATGTATAGATGTATAGATTATTACACTAAAAAACATGCGTTTACAAAATAAAGTAATCAATAATTACCTGGACTCAAAGCATAGGATAGTTTCTTAACAAAGTTGGTGAGTCGCACCGCCATGATGATGAAAGGGAAACCTATCAACTGTACTGGTAGTTCGAACGATGTCTGCTGACCCGTTCCTTCCATTAGACATTGGAACAGCAGAAATGACAATAGACACCAGACATAACACACTTTAGCTAACTCCATTGCTTAGAACATTAACTCCTAAATTTAAAATCAATTCCCGGAAAAAATGATTACAGCACTACTAAAAATAAGCTGTATGTGTTTTATTTTTTTCAAATCGATTTTGCACACGTTCGAATCGATACTAGGACAAAATGAAATTAATTAAAAATCATTCACGCATTAGTTTCGACGGATTGTATAACACTACGACCTTAGGTGGATATGCAAGTAAAACTGACCGTGTCCGAATGGAGGCTACCGACCGTTTTGTGTTTCGTAATGTAATTATAAAGTAATCAATTGATTACATTACTAATTCACAAGCGACGCTTCATTTGGTGCAATTATGACAGAGGAGCACCTACCTGATCGTCTGTGATTTATTTTGTAACACAAATACCAACATGTTACACAAAAAAAGAAATATTTAATATTTATTTATTTAATTGTACCAATTAATATTTATTACTTCGCTGGATTATTCGAATAGATTTAAACTATTACAGAATATTTACTTAGATTGTGTTTGTCGTTTGCATGTATACTTGTTCCAAAGAATTCCGAGTAATAATTTTCGACAATTAAAAACTTCCTACCACATAATGGAAAACGTAATTCACCGCTTTTTTTAGTATAATTAAAGAAACAATAAAACTAAACAACCAATAGGCACGAACAAAAAGTTTTATCCCAATAATTTAACCATTGGTTAGTTGAGTTTTATTAAAAACCTCCACTGATACATTTTTACGACTATTCATTTAGTAAATAAAAACTTATTATGTGAGTAATAATATAAATAAAATATAACTCTTGAGAATGAAAGTTTAGTTGCGAACACAAACTAGTTTTATGTTGTGAAAACGTTCACACAATTATATTTAATTCAGTTTTATTCAGATCCGTACGAACGAAAGTTGGGATTTGAATGTAAGTTCTATAAAAATCGAAATAAATAAATAAATAAATATTTACTAACAGTCACGCCACGTTAACTGGTCCCGTGATAAGTTCGTAAAGAACTTCTGTTACAGGTACCAGATAACGGAAATAAATGTAAGATTTTTATTATACTCATACACATATTTAATATACATCCGTAACCCTGGAAAAGACATTTATATTTATCATAGAAATATCTTCCCTTGGCGGGATTCGAACCCGCAACCCCCTTGTGTAGTGACCGTGTCACTTACCACTACACCAGACGGCCGTTAAAGTATAAAGTAATCACTATTAAAGGTTTTCACTAGGAAAAGCATCTTGTGGTTATTTAAAGTAACGTCAAAAACACGTATTGGAAGTAAGTACACAATGTTTATAATAAAATCACGACCGCAAAACGATTTCGAAATAAGCAACGTCAGTTAGACTTCTGCACTTGTCAAATACACTGTGTACGCGAACAATCCTTGCCGTTCCCCTCCAGGCGTGTCTGTGGTAATGACTTCTGTCATTAGGCAATAGATGAACAGGTACATTGACTGTGCACGTTTATCTAACCGGCCAGACTAAGAACTATTTCCAGTATACAGGGAATTTCGGGGGCGATAAATCGATCTAGCTACGATTTATTTTTGTTTTATTCGTGTTTTCAATAATCAACTTTATCGATTATTTTGATTTTTTTCTTTAAATAACCAGTTCATATTTTTTTATTATTCTGTCGGTAAGATCGAAAAACATTATTCATATTTCATCATTTTATCAATATGTAATTCGTATTTAAATATAATTTCTGAAAAACACAATTTATCATCATTATCTAGTCATTTGTGGCGAGGCTTGGGGGAGGCCTATGTCCAGCAGTGGACGTCCATGGGCTGATAGATAGATATCTAGTCATTATCTAGTATGGCGTTAAAAAAAGAAGTTGTTGGAAATTTCGTGATAGTACTGGTATTGTGCATGCTAAGCTATGTCGACTAAAGATTGCCTTAATATACATTACCGTGTAAAGAGTAGCTGCAGTTTTGGAAAAACATTCGATTTTAACAGTTAAATCACAACGGATTACTATATTATTATTGTGGTAGAAAGTGAATTTTCATTTCACCAAGGAATTAGCGAACAATGGACACTTTAGGATATAAAGTGAAAGTATCAGTAGTAATACGATTTTTTCCCTAGGATGATAGCCTTGAGAGGCTATTTCAGCTTCACCTTGATGTATAGGTGAGCTCACGGGGCTCAAATTGGGAGTGTTGCTAACACTGGCCCTAGCAAGAGCAGTGCTTCGCAGAATCTACCGCCGGATCGGAAACGCGACCCACTGAGAAGATCCGGCGAGAAACTCAGTGGTTTATGTCTATGGGTTAATTCACTCGTCGAGTCCTTCGTCGCAAACGACAGGTTCGATGGATGGAAACATTGTTTTAACCAAATATTATGTTTGCTTTGTACTGTTGGTTTCCCAAATAAATTAATAAATTTATTAATTTACAATATAACATAATAACAAAAGCTGGATTGCACTGCGGATCCGTGGCAGAAATAGGCAGACTAGTTGAGACTATATGAACTTAAAATGTGCCTTACCATCGATAAATCCTGAAACGATCGCTGAACTAAGGGATTTCCGCTGAAAGATGTAGCGAGGTCATGTAGCCTTATCCTCTGGTAAACATCCGGACGGTATATTATTAATATAGGATCCTTTGCCCTCGATAATCTATTCTAAACTTTACCATCTTTATAAATAATACGTAATCACTCAACAGCTGATTTCATCTATATTAACACATGGGAGACTTTTGTCAAAGCAAATGACAATGGGCAACTCCAGGTTTATCTACTATAATAAACACGACAGAACGTTTTGCTGTTTCGTGATTTTATGTGACCAGCGCACATACAAATCGCCATGAAATTTATAGACGAGACAGTGACACAAGCAACTTTTATTTAGAGAAAATGCAACGTGTTTCAGTATGGCTAAATTACAAAAATAACGCGAATGGAACCGCGTTGCACGTCTAGTCGAAAATAAAAAACAATCTACATTCTAACCGACTATTACTACTATTGTTTACAATCGAAAATTCAGGATATCTTTTTAACAAACTCAGCTGACGGATTCTATGCCGACAGAATAACTTCAAGTAACTTATAAATTGTCAAGATTCTAGAATTCGTTTGAGACAATCTATTCAATAAAATACAACTAATATTTAATCTGGTCATTTCAATTTTTTAAAACATTAACTTTTATTTACCTGTAGTGATTAATCTCAAACATTTCTAATCGCAACTTACTTAACCAATGAATTTTGCACTTAAGCTTTTCAATTTTTATATCGATCACGAATTTTAGTAAGCAGGATACAGAAACGAAAATAAAAGAAAGAAAAACCATTACATTTTCGTAGTTGAGAGAGGTGTATTCGACAAATTCTCGGAACGGGAATGTTGTGAGGAGACCATTACGGTTGAGGAGCTTGTTATTCTGAGATTACAGGCCGCCCCACCTGCGCGAATGAAAACGAAAGTTTCACACCGACTGTTGAAGGTTTTGCAACTAAGATACAAAGGGGACCGGGTGTTGAGAGAAATAATTAGAGTAAGTAGATTATTTTTTCTATTGCGCAGACAGGTTAAAGACCTGGTGGTACCATGCAAATGTCGGCACCTACATAGAGATGTCTAAGGCTGAAATTTATAGTATATATTAATAATAGTATAGTCCCGTTCTTGAAGCAGTCATAGCACATACACACATACACATACATAGCACGTCATTAAGGATCCTCCCGATCCATTAAGTGCTTTTGGGTACTTCAAGCACCGGTCACCGTCCTCGCCGAACCCGTCGCTTGCGACGAAGGGCTCGACGAGTAAATTAACTCATAGATACAGCCCACTGAGTTTCTCGCCGGATCTTCTCAGTAGGTCAGGTTTCCGATCCGGTGGCTGATTCTGCGAAGCACTACCCTTGCTAGGGCTAGTGTTAGCAACACACCCGGTTTGAGCCCCGTGAGCTCACCACCAGAATTACCCCTCGAGATTACTAGAATAGATGAAAAAAATACATACTGCATTGCGGCAAGAATATGTAGGTACCGAACTACCTATGTAGATATACAAATCAAAACGTTTAAAATATGCATAATCACAAAAACATTTATGACAATATCAACAAACATTACATATCAAACATTATACTAGTTACTGTAAGAAATAATAGTAAATTTGCTTAACGAAAAATGTAATGGAAGTTTTCCGAAATCGGCTACACAAAATGTAGGTACGTATAATATTAATCCAAGGTCGAAACGAAAACCACGTACATAATTATTTAGAAATAGTTATATATTCTAGTTTCATTAGAATATATTAACATTTTCATATCTATTCGACAAGAGCGAATCTCAAAACTAATGCTTCCTTAGGGATTGGAACCACGACACCTACATAGAAATTCGAATCAACTACCATTAAAGTTTATGGTACCATTGGGCACTCCTAGAACCTAAATATATTATTATGTTAGGAAACAAAAATATCCAAAATAACAGTCACATAAAAATAAAAACTCGTGTGTGTACGTTAAATAAATCCAAATCTAGTTGATGGCAATCCAGGATCCGTTTCTCACTTGGTACTGAGGCGTTTAAGAACGCACCTTTTTTATGATGCGTAAGCCGGAACGCATGACAGGTTTAAAAAAAACATAGTCTGTGACATCATGATATTTTACCGCCAAATGTCACTTTTTGGCGGGAAGTGAAGTTGTGTGGTTTGATTTATTTTGTCTATTTAGTGTTTCTTCAGCTTTAAATGTGTAATTGTTTAGAGCAATTCTAAACCTGAAGTTTGTATAACTATTTTTTTAATTTTGAAATAGAATAATAATTTTGACAACAGTCATTGTAAGTCAATCAAGAATTCAGGTCGTACGTGCACGTGTTGTAACTACATTAAAATAAAATAAAAATAACCTTCTCTCTGAATATATATAATTATTGAAGCGACCAGCACAAATTACAGTCCACGCTCTACACATAATAACGGTGGTTTATTAACTGTTTAATATCTGTGAAAGCGCATAAATGTTGGAAAATGAAACAAATCCGCTGGACGTAACTTCTCGGGATCTTTTGGAGGACCAAAAAGCCCACTGAAAAATCTCAGTAAATTACCACCATTTTACTGAGATTATATTTCATCCTATATCATCTCATTTCATTTAATTTCATCCCAGTTGATTAATGTCTCAAATTAATCATCTTCATTTCATTTCATTTTACTCCATATTATCATTTTTCATAAAATAAAAATTTAAATAAAAATAAGAGATGACTTAAAGGTCTTAGTTACCCGGTCATAAAATCTCTTAAAAAAAAAACGCCAAATGAGAAGAAATAAAAAGTGTTATAACTGTGTAAGCTCTGTAAATCGCTGCTAAATTAAAGTTCCTATTAGTTCGATTGTGTTGTTAATTATGAGTTGATGCTAAAACGCGACTTTCACGTGAAAAAAAGAAGGGACCCTATTCGTAGCCCCTCAGTATTGATAGCAATTCCAAGGTCTCATTGTAGGGTATGAATACACTCTCTATTTAAGCATCTTGTATTCCAATTTTAAGACAGAACATAACTATACTAATGTAATTGATATTTCAGTCTAATGCCAGTGGCATTGTGATGACCAAAGGATTTATTTAGGAAGCGGTGAAAACGTCTGCCCAAAATTACTAATTAAAAACACTATGAAGTCGTCGTGGCCTAAAGGATAAGACGTCCGGTGCATTCGTATGTAGCGATGCACCGGCGTTCGAATCCCGCAGGCGGGTACCAATTTTTCTAATGAAATACGAACTTAAGAATTGTTCACGATTGACTTCCACGGTGAAGGAATAACATCGTGTAATAAAAATTAAACCCGCAAAATTATAATTTGCGTAATCACTGGTGGTAGGACCTCTTGTGAGTCCGCACGGGTAAGGTACCATCACCCCGCCTATTTCTACCGTGAAGCAGTAATGCGTTTCGTTTTGAAAGGTGGAGCAGCCGTTGTAGCTATACTGAGACCTTAGAACTTATATCTCAAGGTGGGTGGCGCATTTACATTGTAGATGTGTATGGGCTCTAGTAACCACTAACCACCAGGTGGACTATGAGCTCGTCCACACATCTAAGCAATAAAAAAAAACACTTACCATGCGCCGTTGCATCGCACGATATGAAAACTACGAATGTTAAACAAAAAAATATGTTCATTTTAATATTTGTTACGCACGAGTTTCCCACGAAACAGAGTTGACTCGTTGAGCTGTTAGACACGAATGCGGCACTTGACGCCACAATGCAGTTCGATTTAATGTGAGATAATATTAAAAACCATACTAACGTTGCGAAAAAGAAAGTTCAGTATTGTCTTAACAACGTACAGTTGCTACAAATGTCAGACATCTCAAGGCTCAAAATTGCTCTTACATAGGAATGGGAGAATATTTATCAAAATCGTATAAGAAACTCGGTGTACAACGTTTTGGCGTTAACGCAGTAATGGAATCACGAGGAGGCAATGAAAAGTATTAAAATTCAAGATTTAAGATTCAATATTTTTACTGGTGGTAGGACCTCTTGTGAGTCCGCGCGAATAGGTACGATTACCCCGCCTATTTCTGCCGTTAACACCAGGTGGGCTGCTCGTCCACCCACCTAAGCAATTAAAAAAAAATCTCATGGCTCAAAATTGCTCTCACATAGGAATGGGAGGATATTTCATTATTATTATTATTTATTTGAATTGTATTTTTTTGACTTGTTTTTTTGTATACTGTAATATGTTTTCTTGTTTAAAAAAAAAAAAAGAAAATAGTTGAGAAAATACAAAAAAAAAAAAAAAGCCCGCTGAGTTTGTTTCGCCGGTTCTTCTCAGGACTGTGGCTTTTTTGGAACCGGTGGTAGAGTTAACATTTTCTTTTACATTTTGACATTCAACAAGTGTGTTTTTGATGACATCCAAGTTGAAATAAATGATTTTGAATTTGAATTTGAATTTGNCGAATTATTGACTTTGTATTCCATTGGCAGTCACAAAACTCTTCTGAACGACATCTTAGATAAATAACAGGTTAAGTATTAACCTTTATTTAATGCAGGTTTTGAACCGTATTCTTTGAAGGAGACGATTATATTCAAATCAATCTGTATTGACATATCAATAACATTTTTTTGTCCAAATGCACAGATTGCCATCTTTGATAATAGAAGACTCATTTATTAGTTTGTTATCCAATGAATATATTTAACGATATTAAATGAATGTAGCACTGTCAAAGCTATAAATGTATTTTGAACAAATAACTAAGAGAGTTATTGATTAGTAGAGTTACGTTTTTTCACTGACAACATGAAGACAAAAGCTTACTAACCTGGACTTAAAGAATATGACAGCTTCTTCAAGAAATTCGTCAACTTAACACTGGTCACGATAAAAGGGAATCCAACTAATTGTACCGGTAATTCGAATGGCGTCTCTTGACCGGCAACAGTACAACAAAAAAGTGCCACGAACAAAATATAAGACGTTCTTCTGTCCATTGTCGTGCAAAAACGAGATGTGAATGTTTTCAAAATTCAAACATCAAATTAGTTACGCAATCTGCTTAAAATTCTATTGTACGCGTCTTCTAAGACCATTGCGAAATGTTCACATTGTATTTTTCTTTTGTTTTTTTTCCAACAAATTATTGTCGTATGGCACCAACAGAAAAAATTGAGTTCTTTTTTTTTTAAACTGTTTACCTATTTCGACAAAATGGCCGAAAATTTTTCGTTCGAAATTCAAAAATTGCCGCGTATTATGGCTTGGTTACGTCACGGCTCAAGAGTGTTACAAGACTGTATAACGCCGCACTAGCCTGTCGGACGGCCGAGATTGCACTGCAAAAACGTTCTCGAGAAACGCATTCACCGTGGTTCTGCAATATCGGTGTACCTTACTTTACATTTGTAGGTCAATCGACATTCTTGTGTCATTCATTGCGTTCGAATACAGATAGTGATCTGTGATCTAACTAGCACTGACGTCAGACGAGGAACGCGAATTTAAATAAACGAAAATTTATACAAATATATTTATACAAATTCTTCTTTTCTTTCCTATATATGCTGATAGCTGAGCTCTCGAGGCTCAAACCAGGTGTTGCTAACACTGGCCCTAGCAAGAGCAGTGCTTCGCAGACTCTACCACCGAATCGGAAACGCGACCCACTGAGAAGATCCGGCGAGAAACCCAGTGGGCTGATTATAATTAGAGGAGTGAAAAACTATTTGGTTTAAGCGGCATTTTTAGAGCTTAACAGGAGAGCCATTTAGAGTTTTTAATTTGGAAAGAATATAATAACAAAAAACCTTCTTCAGCTATTTCAATGAGTAAACTTAATTGAAGTTCAATTAAAAACATCGAATTGTTGATGCTAATACCAAATAAAACGGGGCTTTAAATGGCAAAGATAATATAATTTATCATAAGAAGGTTCCGTTGCTCATCAACATTGACCGTGACACATGTCATGACCAAGCCCTGATTAGTGAACAGCAATGTAAAATTATCTCTGCTTAAAATAAATAAGCAACGCTTGCAGCATGCTTTGCAAATCGTAATTTTCAACAAAACTCTAAAACGCTTTAACAACGTTAATGCGTGCGGATTTAATTAAAGTCTCGTCCTTCAACGCTGTAAAATCATTTGCGGCACGCAAAACTATTATTCAAAAGTAGTACATTAGTCGCTTTTGTAAGCTGTGTTGCTATTGAGAAATTGGCACATGATAATAAGATACATCATCAAAGAATAATGTTACGAAATTCGGAAATAAAAATAAAAGACAATCCAATGTGACAATAAAACGATTTACAAAAATCACCAATAAACATGAAATATAATATAAAATTGCGAACATTTCATACAAAACATAAGAATATGAAATCTTCGATCAACAATTGTTTATCGAAGTATGAAATTGATATAATTACTTAAATGTCAGGCACAGAACAAACGTAATATTTAAAGTTTAATCATGATTTTTTTATTATTATTCGGTACTTTTTGATTACTGAAAAGCGTTCATAAATAACGAAAAATACAGTAATAATAATAATAATTTTATTTACTACATAAACTCTTAAATCATGACCTAGAATACTATTTACATATTTAACAAATTGAGAGATTACGCAGATGGCATCAACAATATAATATTAACCAATGATCCTCACACTAAGCATAGCCTGTATCGTGAGGACCAAAATACGATTTACTATTTATATAATCGACCTCTAACGACATCACTATTATTAATAATTATTACACTCAAAAACATGCGTTTACAAAATAAAGTAATCAATAATTACCTGGACTCAAAGCATAGGATAGTTTCTTAACAAAGTTGGTGAGTCGCACCGCCATGATGATGAAAGGGAAACCTATCAACTGTACTGGTAGTTCGAACGATGTCTGCTGACCCGTTCCTTCCATTAGACATTGGAACAGCAGAAATGACAATAGACACCAGACATAACACACTTTAACTAACTCCATTGCTTAGAACATTAACTTCTAAATTTAAAGGTAATTCCCAAAAATAATGATTACAGCACTACTAAAAAATAAGTTGTATGTCTTTTATTTTTTTCAAATCGATTTTGCACACGTTCGAATCGATACTAGGACAAAATTAAATTAATTAAAAATCATTCACGCATTAGTTTCGACGGATTGTATAACACTACGACCTTAGGTGGATATGCAAGTAAAACTGACCGTGTCCGAATGGAGGCTACCGACCGTTTTGTGTTTCGTAATGTAATTTATAAAGTAATCAATTGATTACATTACTAATTCACAAGCGACGCTTCATTTGGTGCAATTATGACCGAGCACCCACCTGATCGTCTGTGATTTATTTTGTAACACGAATACTAACATGTTACACAAAAAAACAAATAAAATTATTTATTTAATTGTACCAATTAATATTTACTACTTCGCTGGAATATTCGAATAGATTTAAACTATTACAGAATAATTACTTAGATTGTGTTTGTCGTTTGCATGTATACTTGTTCTAAAGAATTCCGAGTAATATTTTTCGACAATTAAAAACTTCCTACTACATAATAGAAAACGTGATAGTTTGGTCACCGCTTTTTTTAGTATAATTAAAGAAACAATAAAACTAAACAACCGATAGGCACGAACAAAAAGTTTTATCCCAATAATTTAACCATTGGTTAGTTGAGTTTTATTAAAAACCTCCACTGATACATTTTTACGACTGTTCACTTATTATGTGAGTAATAATATAAATAAAATATAACTCTTGAGAATGAAAGTTTAGTTGCGAACACAAACTAGTTTTATGTTGTGAGAACGGTATTCTCACATTCACACAATTATATTTAATTCAGTTTTATTCAGATCCGTACGAACGAAAGTTGGGATTTGAATGTAAGTTCTATAAAAATCGAAATAAATAAATAAATAAATATTTACTAACAATCACGCTACGTTAACTGGTCCCGTGATAAGTTCGTAAAGAACTTGTGTTACAGGTACCAGATAACGGAAATAAATGTAAGATTTTTATTATACACATACACATATTTAATATACACCCATAACCCTGGAAAAGACATTTATATTTATCATAGAAATATCTTCCCTTGGCGGGATTCGAACCCGCGACCCCCTTGTGTAGTGACTGTGTCACTTACCACTACACCAGACGGCCATTAAAGTATAAAGTAATCACTATTAAAGGTTTTCACTAGGAAAAGCATCTTGTGGTTATTTAAAGTAACGTCAAAAACACGTATTGGAAGTAAGTACACAATATTTATAATAAAATCACGACCGCAAAACGATTTCGAAATAAGCAACGTCAGTTAGACTTCTGCACTTGTCAAATACACTGTGTACGCGAACAATCCTTACCGTTCCCCTCCAGGCGTGTCTGTGGTAATGACTTCTGTCATTAGGCAATAGATGAACAGGTACATTGACTGTGCACGTTTATCTAACCAGCCAGACTAAGAACTATTTACAGTATACAGGGAATTTCGGGGGCGATAAATCGATCTAGCTACGATTTATTTTCAGAAAATGTTGTTTTATTCGTGTATTCAATAGTCAACTTTATCGAAAAAAATTATTTTTTCTTTAAATAACCAGTTCATATTTTTTTATTATTCTGTCGGGTAAGATCGAAAAATATTATTCATATTTCATGATTTTATCAATATGTAATTCGTATTTAAATATAATTTCTAAAAAATCACAATTTATCATCATTATCTAGTCATTATCTAGTATGGTGTTAAAAAAAGAAGTTGTTGGAAATTTCGTGATAGTACTGGTATTGTGCATGCTAAGCTATGTCGACTAAAGATTGCCTTAATATACATTACCATGTAAAGAGTAGCTGCAGGAAAACACAATCAATTTTACCAGTTAAATTACAACGAATTACTATATTATTGTGGAAGAAAGTGAATTTTCATTTCACGATGTAAGCAAGCGAACAATGAGATATACAGTGAAAGTATCAGTAGTAATACATTTTTTCCCTACCTAGGATGATAGCCTTGAGAGGCTATTTCAGTTTCTCCTTGACGTGTAGGTGAGCTCACGGGGCTCAAACTGGGAGTGTTGCTAACACTGGCCCTAGCAAGAGCAGTGCTTCGCAGAATCTACCACCGGATCGGAAACGCGACCCACTGAGAAGATCCGGCGAGAAACTCACTGGGTTATGTCTATGGGTTAATTCACTCGTCGAGCTCTTCGTCGCAAGCGACGGGTTCGACAAGGACGGTGACTTGTGGTACCTAAAAGCACCATTAATGGATCGGGAGGGTCCGTAATGACGTGCTTAGGTCTAGTAATACAGCTGTCTTTCTCTTCAAACTGGAGCACATTAATGTTTAATGGCAGAAATATATAGGACAGTTCTTACAAAACCGGCTGTAACCTACCCCTGGTTAAATTAGCAGCATTCAAGACTACCCAAGAAAATAAAATTATATTATATTAATTTAATTATTATATTTATTTGTGTAAAATTAAATTGCTAAATTTCACGTTTTTTTCCTTCCTTTGTGTTTGTGTTCACTTATATGTGATTTTGATGATGGAAACATGTTTGGTTATTGTTTTAGCTAAATATAATATGTCTGCTTGGTACTGTTGGTTTCCCAAATGAATAAAGAAATAAATTAATTTACGATATAACATAATAACCAAATCCCAATTGTATTGTATTCAAAATGTCTTGCTCTTCAAGCTGCATTACACTGCGTATCCATAGCAGAAATAGGCAGAATAGTTGAGCCTATATGGACTTACAATGTGCCTTACCATCGATAAATCCTGAAACTATCGCTGAACTAAGGGATTTCAGCTGAAGGATGTAGCCGGAGTCGCGTAGCCGAATCCTCTGGTAAACATCCGGACGAAATATTATTAATATAGGATCCTTTGACCTCGATAATCTATTCTAAACTTTCCATCTTTATAAATAACTAGCTTTTGCCCGCGACTCCTTTCGCGTGGAATAGCTACTTTGGCATAACGCTAAATTTTACTCCCCACTTCATTTACGTAGAAAGTGAAAATGTTTTTGAATTGTGGAATGTTAAGGAGCTATTTAAACCCTTATTTTGAAACACTCTTTATTGGTGATCCACTGGTATTGGTCTTACCGTGATGTTATAAAGCCTATAGCCTTCCTCAATTAACGGGCTATCTAACACTGAAAGAATTTTTAAAATCGGACCACTAGTTTCTGAGATTAGCGTGTTCAAACAAACAAACTCTTCAGCTTATTAAGCTTAGCAGTATTAGCATAGATATAGATACTTAATCACACAACAGCTGATTTCATCTATATTAACACGGGATACTTTTGTCAAAGCAAATGACAAGATCCGAGAAACTCCAGGTTTATCTACTAATAATAAACACGACAGAACGTTTTGCTGTTTCGTGATTTTATGTGACCAGCGCACATACACATCGACATGAAATTTATAGACGAGAGAGTGACACAAACAACTCTTTATTTAGAGAAAACGCAACGTGTTTCAGTATGTCTGAATTACAAATATAACGCGAATGGAACCGCGTTGCACGTCTAGTCGAAAATAAAAAACAATCTTCATTCTAACCGACTATAACTACTATTGCTTACGATCGAAAATTCAGGATATCTTTTTAACAAACTCAGCTGACGGATTCTAGGCCGACAGAATAACTTCAAGTAACTTATAAATTGTCAAGATTCTAGAATTCGTTTGAGACAATCTATTCAATAAAATACAACTAATATTTAATCTGGTCATTTCAAATTTTAAAAACATCAACCTTTATTTACCTGTAGTGATTAATCTCAAACATTTCTAATCGCAACTTACTTAACCAATGAATTTAGCACTTGAACTTTTCAATTTTTATATTTACGAAATTTATTAAGCAGGATATAGAAACGAAAAATAAAAGAAAGAAAAGCCATTTTCGTAGTTGAGAGAGGTGTATTCGACAAATTCTCGGAACGGGAATGTTGTGAGGAGACCATTACGGTTGAGGAGCTTGTTATTCTGAGATTACAGGCCGCCCCACCTGCGCGAATGAAAACGAAAGTTTCACACCGACTGTTGAAGGTTTTGCAACTAAGATACAAAGGGGACCGGGTGTTGAGAGAAATATATAGAGTAAGTAGATTATTTTTTCTATTGCACAGACAGTTGAACGACCTAATCGCCTACCTGGTGGTACCATGCAAATGTCGGCACCTACATAGAGATGTCTAAAGCTCAAATTTATAGTATATATTAATAATAGTATAGTCCCGTCCTTGAAGCAGTCATAGCGCATACACACACACATACATAGCCCGTCATTACGGATCCTCCCGATCCATTAACAGTGCTTTTAAGTACCTCAAGCACCGGTCATCGTTCTCGTCGAACCCGTCGCTTGCGACGAAGGGCTCGAGGAGTAAATTAACCCATAGACACAGCTCACTGAGTTTCTCACCGGAACTTCTCAGTGGGTCAGGTTTCCGGTCTGGTGGCAGATTCTGCGAAGCACTGCCCTTGCTAGGGCTAGTGTTAGCAACACTCCCGGTTTGAGCCCCGTGAGCTCACCTACTAGTTCGGTGAATCTAGAATAACCACTCGAGGCTACTAGAATAGATGAAAAAAAATATACATACTGCATTGCGGCAAGAATATGTAGGTACCGAACTACCTATGTAGATATAAAAATCAAAACGTTTAAAATATGCATAATCACAAAAACATTTATGACAATATCAACAAACATTACATAGCAAACATTATACTAGTTACTGTAAGAAATAATAGTAATTTTGTTTAACGAAAAATGTAATGGAAGTTTTCCGAAATCGGCTACACAAAATGTAAGTACGTATAATACTAATCCAAGGTCGAAACGAAAACCACGTACATAATTATTTAGAAATAGTTATATCTTCTAGTTTCATTAGAATATATTAACATTTTCATATCCATTCAACAAGAGCGAATCTCAAAAGTAATGCTTCCTTAGGGATTGGAACCACGACACCTACATAGAAATTCGAATCAACTACCATTAAAGTTTATGGTACCATTGGGCACTCCTAGAACCTAAATATATTATTATGTTAGGAAACAAAAATATCCAAAATAACAGTCACATAAAAACAAATGGTCGTATGTAGGTTATAAATCCAAATCTAGTTGATGGCAATCCAGGAACCGCTTCTCACTTGGTACTGTGACGTTTAAGAACGCACCTTTGTTATAATGCGTAAGCCTGAACGCACGACAAGTTTCTTTATTTATTAGGCTCACAATACACATCACAAGCTAAAAAAATACATAAAAAACACAAGTAAGAAGAAACAAAATCTGGCTTGCAACTTAAGTTATGTGCGCACGACAAAACAAGACATAGTGCTGAATTTGTATAACAACGTTCCTTACAATTACGACAAAACAACACGATAACGAAAACTAATCTAACTTATAATGTAAGGGAAAAAAAAAATTCGCAATATAATACATTAAACAATTACATTAACCTACGTATTACTAACGTGGAGGATGCCCTTGAACATTTTTATAGACGTAACTAACCTACAAGTAAAAATATCCAACTCAGTTGAGGACCTCACCAGTTTGTTCTAGGTGCGACACATTCGGGTAATTAAAGTTAAAAAAAAGATAGTCTGTGACATAATATTTTACCGCCAAATGAGAATAAATAAAAAGTGTTTTAACTGTGTAAGCTCTGTAAACTGCTGCTAAATTAAAGTTCCTATTGTTTCGATTGTGTTGTTAATTATGAGTTGATGCTAAAACGCGACTTTCACGTGAAATAAAGAAGGGACCCTATTCGGAGCCTCTCCGTATTGATAGCAATTCCAAGGTCTCATTGTAGGGTATGAATACACTCTCTATTTAAGCATCTTGTATTCCAATTTTAAGACAGAACATAACTATACTAATGTAATTGATATTTCAGTCTAATGCCAGTGGCATTGTGATGACCAAAGGATTTATTTAGGAAGCGGTGAAAACGTCTGCCCAAAATTACTAATTAAAAACACTATGAAGTCGTCGTGGCCTAAAGGATAAGACGTCCGGTGCATTCGTATGTAGCGATGCACCGGCGTTCGAATCCCGCAGGCGGGTACCAATTTTTCTAATGAAATACGAACTTAACAATTG
This sequence comes from Bombyx mandarina, assembly GCF_003987935.1. Next base: position 808,473 of record NW_021011603.1, read on the forward strand.
TTCACGATTGACTTCCACGGTGAAGGAATAACATCGTGTTATAAAAATCAAACCCGCAAAATTATAATTTGCGTAATCACTGGTGGTAGGACCTCTTGTGAGTCCGCACGGGTAGGTACCACCGCCCCGCCTATTTCTGCCGTGAAGCAGTAATGCGTTTCGGTTTGAAGGGTGGGGCAGCCGTTGTAGCTATACTGAGACCTTAGAACTTATATCTCAAGGTGTGTGGCGCATTTACGTTGTAGATGTCTATGGGCTCCAGTAACCACTTAACACCAGGTGGGTTGTGAGCTCGTCCACACATCTAAGCAATAAAAAAAAACACTTACCATGCGCCGTTGCATCGCACGATATGAAAACTGCGAACGTTAAACAAAAAAATATGTTCATTTTAATATTTGTTACGCACGAGTTTCTCACGAAACAGAGTTGACTCGTTGAGCTGTTAGACACGAATGCGGCACTTGACGCCACAATGCAGTTCGATTTAATGTGAGATAATATTAAAAACCATACTAACGTTGTGAAAAAGAAAGTTCAGTATTGTCTTAACAACGAGCAGTTGCTACAAATGTCAGACATCTCAAGGCTCAAAATTGCTCTCACATAGCAATGGGAGAATATTTATCAAAATCGTATAAGAAACTGGGTGTACAACGTTTTGGCGTTAACGCAGTAATGGAATCACGAGGAGGCAATGAAAAGTATTAAAATTCAAGATTTAAGATTCAATATTTTTACTGGTGGTAGGACCTCTTGTGAGTCCGCACGAATAGGTACGATTACCCCGCCCATTTCTGCCGTGAAGCAGTAATGCGTTTCGGTTTAAAGGGTGGGGCAGCCGTTGTAACTATACTGAGACCTTACAACTTATATCTCAAGGTGGGTGGCGCATTTACGTCCACCCTCCTAAGCAATTAAAAAAAAAACATCTCATGGCTCAAAATTGCTCTCACATAGGAATGGGAGGATATTTGCCAAAATCGTATAAGAAACTTGGTGTAGAGCATGCCAAGCCGCGTTAAGGTAGTAATGGAAGCACGAGGAGACAATACAAAGTATTAAAATTCAAAAAAAATCATCATATTGTTGTACAAAAATGTAATGTTTCATATTATTGTTTTAAGGCGAGATCAGCTATTTTTTTTTTTATGTAATTTTTATAAAATAAAATGCTTATAAATTTTATTACTTTCATTTAAGGGGTATTATTATATTGTCTATTAAACACCGTTTATTTTATTATATATCGACTATACTTAGTCTGGCCACAAATACTGTTACAATCCAAAATAAAAAAATATATATTGCAAATAACATTTATTACTTTTACAGTGTGTTAGTTTAATACATAAATGTAAAACAATTTAAAATATAAAAAGCTTATTCGAAGTGAGCTCCATTCGCTGCAATACAGTCCTTTAAACGTTGAGGCCAGTTATCAATAGAAACACGCACTCTTTCCATGGGAAAATTTTTCACTGCTAATCGTACGGATTGTTTTAGGGACTCCAAATTATCATTTCGTTTGGAGCAAGCCGTACTCTTTAAAACTGACCATTAATCATAATCCAGCGGATTAAGATCGGGACTAGACGACGGCCAGTCTTCAGCTCTGATGAAGTCCGAAACGTTCGTTTCCAACCAAGACTGCGTAGACCGAGCTTTATGACCTGGCGCCGAGTCTTGCTGGAAGGACCATTCTTGATTATTGAACATGGTGTTGTTAAGGGGCTTCACTACCTTCTCAAGAATGGTATCTTGATACACTTGTGCCGATGTTTTGATATTTTTTTCACAAAAGTATTGCTCAATTGTAAAAAATTTTTCATCCGTAAACAAAATTTTTCTATGACCTCCCTTTGCGTACCGCTTCAGTAGTTGTTTCGGTTTTACCACCCTATTCTCTTTTAAATTATCCGTTAAGAAATGACCGGTACCTCTCTTAGGCTGCAAGTCCTAAGTCAGTTATAGCCCGGTACACAAACATTTTACTAATACCAAGCGTATGGAGAGTTTTAAATTTGCATTTGGCTCCATACCTACTTTGTGTAATGCAATCACGGCGATTCGGTTCTCTTTATCACCCCACTCCATTTTAATATCGCAAAATATTGTACAATATATTGGCGCCACATTAAGAAAACTCAATGAGCAATCATATAAAAATGACAGATTCCAAATGTAATATTTTGTTTATTTTTAATTGTAACAGTATTTATGGCCAGACTAAGTAGTTGTATGTGTGGTTCTATAAGTTTGAAATGACTAACGTAAGTGATACAATTCTAACTGAAGATTATGAAAAGCGTAGTAAGAAGTACTGGAACAAAAATTATTAAAGAAATAACTATAGTAAAATTTTTCATAGAAACAAACGGCACTTACTATTTGTTGTTTATAGATACATTGAAGAAACCTTTTTTATTTATTAGTTTTTGGATAGTTTGGAAAACCCGTGCCCGATTCGGTCTGAAGTGATCACAAAGGGAATGACACCAGCATTAGCCCTCAAATCATGAGGTAGTACGTAGGAATATATTCGTCAGATCCATCCACATTAGTAGTTTCAAGTTAATTGATAGTAAAAGCCACCTATTAACCAAATTTAAACCATTGTTTGAGACTCCTTTAATTTGATTACCAGATTTATAAGTAAATTATTTGAACATTTTCCATATAAATATTAAATAAGGCAATCGATCAAGATTGCTTTTAACCAAATCCTTGTAATTTCTTCACATCACTGACTACAATAAAATTCAAAATTCAAAAACTCAAAGCAATTTACCTACGCCGGGCTAATACATAAAGTTACGCATCCCGGCACCACCTTTTCTAAGAGGTAAATTTACCAAATACATCATAAACTTCTTGAAAGACTTCCGTGATGAAGGAATAACATAATAATGTGATCCTTTATCATAAAATAAATTAGTAAAAGTTGAAACCCACAAAATTCATAAATTTGTGTAGTCACGCCCGGCTAAGTACAACGATGTTGCCTATTCTTAATAGTTTGGTAAGCCGACATGCAATAGAAACTCCATAACTTAAGGGGGGTGCGGTATTCACTTTGCGATATCAATGGTAATCACTTGACAAAAGGTGGATCGTGAACTCAATCGCAATCTAGAGAGAAAGTGAGAAAGAATCTGCATATTAATACGTGAAGCAAAAACTTTGTATCCCTTTTTACGGAAATTGCGCGGACGAAGGAGTATGAAATTTTCCACACTTATAGAGAATATAAAGAAGAAGTGCACAATGCTAATATTTTTAAATCAATAAAGAAAACATTACACACACTACATACCATGTATTTGACGCACACACGCATGCATACTATTTATTATCAAACTTTTGTTCTTGACGTCTGTGGTCAAATTGTGAATAGAAATATTGTTTGTCTTTATTAATATTTTTTATAGTGTAGCCTTGACGAAATTTGTGATTATAGAAGTATAAAATACAATCATAATAGTGTACAAACTTACAATTCCAATTAATTATAGTCGAATTTCGACTACTGCGGGACCTCTAGTATACTATTGCACATGAAAACGCAATTAACAGTAAAAAACAGTCAACAGACAGGTTTGTACAATAGGCTTCTTAATTCTTAGCGCTAAAAGCGATTCATTTACAGAAATTCTGAAAAAGATAGAGCAGGTATGTTGCGGTATATGTACCATTAACCATATTATCTACAGTGGGCAAGATAGGCCAAGCCATTACACACATTATTAAAGAAAAGCTATAATATATAAAATAAACAGATATATTATATACCGCTTACATATAGGAATTGTAGTGGAATATAAAAAAAATTTGAACACACACCCATTTTATTTTTCACTAGTTGACCCGGCAGACTTTGTAGTGTCTCAATCGAGAAATAAAAGACCTAAACTTTTGTATAAAATAAACATAAAACAAACAAAATGAATCCGTCCGACGGGGGACACGTCAAAGGAAAAACAAAATTTTTATTTTTATTTAATTCCAAGCCTTTTTCATATCTATCTATCTTTTAAACCTTCTCTGGACTTCGACAAATAATTCAAGACCAAAATTAGCCAAATCGGTCTAGCCGTTCTCGAGTTTTAGCGAGACTAACGAACAGCAATTCATTTTTATATATAGAGATAGTTCTCTAGAAGGTACGCTAGAAGGTACTCTAGAAGGTACGCTAGAAGCTTCTAGCGTAGAAGGAAATCACGACTTCGAAATCTTCACTAAGCATACTCCGACATGCAATTGTTCACTTCCGACTGCCAAGAAGCGCATTAAGTAGGTATGTACACGGAACTTTGACGTAACCGTATGCATAAAAATTAGGTCAGGCGTTACAGCCACCGACTCCTCTATACTAAAGAATGGGTTTTACTCGATGAATGAAATTTCTACGATAATACGTGTCTTAAAAGAAATAATTCAGGGTTTGGTGGGGTATATCATCATACATTTAGATTTAGACGAATTTAGTTGTTGTTAAGAGAGTGTTAACTATGAATGTGGAAGGATTTAGAGGAAGAGGTAGACCTAAGAAGAAATGGATGGATTGTGTGAAAGACGATATGGGTAGGAGGGGAATGAGCGAAGAAATGGTATATGATAGAAGAGTATGGAAGGAGAAAACATGTTGCGCCGACCCCAGGTGACTGGGAGAAGGGCAGGATGATGATGATTTAGATTTAGACGAAAAGAAAACACAGAAGACAATATCTACATATGTGTGAAAATAAAACAATATAATTACAGATTTAAGAAAAAAACCGTGATATGCTTAATATAAAAATTTAGATAATGGTATGTTAAGGAGCGTTTCAAAGAACCTGAGTCTTAATTGACGAATCCATGACGTTCTGAATCCAATTCAAATTTACGACAACATCAACATAGAAAGTGACACAAAACTTGTTAATCTCTACGTCAGAGCAGCTCTGTGTTATTATGCCGTGAAGTCGACCTTCTGAAATCAATGGTCCCCCAGAATCTCCGGAGCCAGCCCTGACCGCGCCAACAGAACACAGTAAATCAGTACCAATAGTGTATTTGCAGTCAATTATCCGCACTGCACCTTCTCTCGGCTTGGATGCATTAGACTCGGACTTGCCGTAACCCGCAATGATTCCTACTTGTCCAAGCTCCATCGGGTATGAAGCCAATAGTACTGGTTCTATATTATCATTAAAGATAATCGGACGACGAGTTTTCAACAACGCCAAATCATTTTCCTCATTACTCACGGTTTTCGAACCCTTCACGAAGCCCTTATTGAACACATTCTTAGGATCGACTCTGGCAATAAGCTTGGTTGTAAAATATTCACTCGTGTGGTAAACTCGAACGCTTCTCAGCGGTCCCATGACGCAATGGGCCGCTGTTAATATCCAATTTTTATCAATAATAGAACCGCTGCATCGCCTATTTATCTTCATTAGTGGACTAGTAAATTGTGAACATAAGCGAACCAAATATTTTTGCGAATGAATTGGTACGAGTTCTCCTTCGTACACTCTACGCTCTAAGCAACCCGAGTGTTTTATTAAAATGGCGAGTAATAACCAAAAAGAACGCATTTTAAGCCCCAGTTGTTTATCAAGTTAAGTTACTTTTATATAGCGCTAGTTGTTACGCCAGGAATGTTTGAACAAGTAATTTGAAACTTCTGTACAATTAATTGCCTTTAGTAAAATACATATTTGACAGCATAATTAAAGAAAGTATTCGCTTCCTTTGTACATAGTAAAGTAATTCTTGAAATATTTGCATATAGATAAAACAAAATACCGCTTCATTGGTCTAGTGGTCAGTGATGCTAACTTATATGCTCAGTTGGAGACTTTTTTTTCCTGCCTAATCTGATAGTCTTGAGAAGCTAATTCAGCGTAACCTTAACTAGTAGGTGAGCTCACGCGGCTCAAACCTGACGACGTTGCTAACACGAACCCTAACAAGTCCGAGCCCTTCATCGCAAGCGACGGGTTCGGCGAGAACGATGACCGGGGAGTCAGTATTGTTATTACTAATGTATAGAAAATGGAAAATGTTTGGATTTGTTCTTAAAAATAAATAGCAACGTGAAGTAAAACAGTAAAAATTTTTGAATTACTTTCAAAAGTGGACAAAAGGAAGTCAAACATGCTGCCGACCGGTAGCGGTGAAGAAGAGGGTCCCTAATCTTAACGCATACATACAGTTAATTTAACGGAGATTAATATTAACAAACGATACACGAAGCAGAGGCCTCTCTACTGCATTGTTGTGGATACAGCGAGGATTGAGTCCGGCCCCTCGCCACGGCCGGTCTTAGCGACAACATCGGACTCCCCGACAACAATTACAAAGAACTTCTTTATATACTCAAATTTTTGGGAATGTTAATAGCGCGATTCAGACCCCTGCGTCAGCGGTCCAGCACTCGTAATTTTATTTCGTGCCGTTCCACTCGGCGCGCTTGTGGGGCAAAAAAACGCAAATGGTGATTTGGACGTAGCGGTAACTGTTGATCTTATCGTTGGATGTAACAAAGCAAAAACAGCTTTAATTTTAGTTGTCAGAACAATCAAAATGGATTGAACATTTAAAATGCTATTAACACTCAAAGATCTATTTACATGGTACTGGTTGGTTTGTTTTTTGCAGTAGGTGGACTACTATGTGAATTATCTGATAGAAAATGACTATCACACCTACTGTCTATAACTAAGAACTTCAATGAAACCTTATTTCAATTAGGATTTATCACAGCCTTTGAGAACACAGAGGGAAAGATTATGCCAAAAGCTTATTTAAAACTGAAACATAGTTATTCATATTCTTAGAAATTTTCGATTGAAGAACACCATTTTGTTCCCCGTTATCTAAAATGTTTAATCTTAGTCTGAACTACGTAGAAGAGACAGCTAACTGTAATCTCTAATATATTTTATGGTAAATTTGGAAAGTTAGTGATTTAAGAGCTTGAAATTGGAAATTAGATATCTGGAAACCTGAAGGATGTTCGTAAAATCTTTCGAACAATTTCTTCCCGGATCATTTTTTTCATAGAAACTATTTCATGTTTCTTGGTTATACAGACCGTTTTTCCTTGATTCGGTGGTACGAAGTAGCGAAAACAATATAGTGATCTATGACAATTGCTTCCACATAGGTTCCTCGAAGTGGTCGACCGGAAAAACAGACCAAGAAAAAGCATAAAAAGTTCTTTACGTTCTTGTTGAACTTTGAAAACAGTTTGCATTCAAATAAAGAGCTTTTTTGCCTCCTCTCGCTCAAAAACCCACGTTCGAACCTCGCATGAGACAGAATCCATGAAAAGGTAAACAGGGGAGAGTAAAGCGCTTAGTGCGTAGCACATCTCTCCCATCACCCTCCCCCTCGGGACGCCGGACCGGCGGTCGTCGGCGCCACGACCACCAGCCCTCTCGGTCGGCAGGCTATCCGGAGCACGCCTAAATGGCGCCGGTTAGAATGGGTTATCCTACAGAATACCTCGCTGGGTCAGAACCAACGTGGGTCGAGGATAGCCGGCCTTCCATGACCCGAATATTCTTGCCTAAAACGCGTGGAGAGCAGCATGCACGTCGTCTTCTTAGGCCCCCCTTGCTGGTCCCCAGACCGACATGTGAAGAAACCCGTAACACTTAGAGGGCCTTAGAGGGCTTTGGGCGAGGTCCACCTCCCAGGCCCCCGCTCGACGGCGGCGGGCTTGCGCATCTATTACGCATCCCGCTACCTCCTTCTGCGAGATGGTGCACTCGCAGAAATCGAACATCGCCTTCCACGACTCGTCCCCGCCGAGCATCGATGCCACAACACTCAGCAAGTAATTTCCTATTTTCGCGACGAGGTCACAGCGCCACCTCTCCCGTGCGAAGCAGACGACAAGCGTGTACTCCGCCGTATCCAAGTCGCAACCACAATGGTAGCACTCTGCCATCGGCTGGGCTCCGATCCGGTGCAGGAACTCACCGAAGCAACCATGCCCAGTGAGCACCTGTTTGAACCGGAAAGTGAGGCGTCCTCTGTAACGATTCACTCAATCCACAAGGACCGGGCGAATCGCCTCGACGGTCCTACGACCGAAGGATCGGCCAGCCGCCTGGACCATAGCTCCAGCACGGACCGCCGAGATTGGGCCCTCGGCGCTCTGACCACATTGGGGCTGGGACATGCCACGCCCCGGACACGAAGGTCAGCCCCACTGATAGCCGGCGGCGAGCGCCTCCGCCTACAGGACCCCAATAAAGAGCTAGCTGGTTTTCTTAGGACATAAATGGACTGATCGGCAGTAACGACTAGTTCAGGTTCGCAACACGGTCTTGCCACACAAAAATCATGCAAAATGATCATAAAAAATCATAACAGTATTTTTAATTAAGTTCATATGGAACATTATTAACAGCCCTTATTATCTTATCGAACCTTAATTTTGTTAATGAACAATTTAGTTTCACTGAAGAATATCTATGGAAAATTTTAAAAATTACATTGGTTGATTTCTTGATTGCGTCCTCGTAAAACTCCACCGGGATTCAAGTCTTATCTAGTTAAAAATGAATCGGGGAACAATGTAAAACTTAGGTATATTAAAATGTTTTAGCTTCCAAGATATTCCTCATAATTCTCTTCTTCTAAATCGCATAAAATTATCCATTTGCCATTATATCCTTGTGGATTTATCTGAACACATGCACAGATTTGAAGCTGCAGAAACTGCTTTTGAATTTAAAATTTAATCATACTTCAAGAATACAATATTCATATACATATTATGGAAACTGGGTCTGCGGAGGGACATAGTTTCTCTCTGTATTTTGTACCGTGTGTTCTATGGGGAATGCCCTGAGGAATTGTTTGAGACGATCCCATCGTCTCATTTTTAACATCGCACCGCCCGTCATCAGATTAGACTTCTTTAAAGCCTCTGCGTTCTTCCACACTGCATTTCCAGGGATCTTTTCTGCCACGTACCATCCGGCTTTGTAATAAGCTCATCACTACGATGTTTCCTGAGTTCTATGAACTTCTTCTTCTTCTGACCTTATAAGAATTCTTTACGGAGGGAAGGAGCTTAGCTCTGCCCCTAGAATTGCTGACATTCATAATTGATGGTGACCACTCACCATCAGATATGCCTTGGGGTCGGGCCGTATGCTCATCTGCCGACAAGGGCAATAAAGATAATATAAAAAAACAGCTTTCTCGACGGTTTTTTTTTTACAGTTTCACGGGTTTTTTTTTTTTTGCTAAGATGGGTGGACGAACATAACGCCAATCTGGTCATAAGTGATCACCGGAGCCTACAGACATCAACCACGTAAATGCCGCCACCTGCTTTAGGACACAACATGACAAAACTGTAAAATACTAGAAACGTTGAATGGGCTGAATGGCGATCGCTCACCAGAAAGCGCTGTATGGGTAGGCTTCTCACAAGGTTGACCGAACGGTGGGCTGAAAATGGCAGAAATCCGTTGGATGCAGGTTGGCTCAACCGATTATTGTGACGAACCTTGGGGGAGGCATATGTCCAATAGTGACCAAGTAAAATTTCACTTAATCACAGCCACAATTCGTCTATCTAACCTTTACTTCTGCAGCCGAACATTAATGTTTTAAAGTTGATAAAACCGTTCCTATTAGAACAATTCAGACTTCGGCTTAGTGTTGCAACACAAATATCTTAAAAGTATATTAGACTGATACTTGATAACGAAGGATGAAAGGTTATATGGTGTAAGAAAATACTGATGGAATGGTTTCATTTTTCAATTATCGCAATTATTGTTGCTATAAACAATTGACACCACATTCACTTTTCACTGAACTTCATACTTGACGAAAACATGTAAATGTATTATTGTATAGCAGCTGTCCACGCGGATGCATCGCTCACTCAAGTAAGAGAGAGACAGATGTCGAACGCTGCCAAACGCGGAGGCCGATTGTGCCTCTTTGTCGCTCGTTGCGCGCTCTCGCTTGTACTTCAAGCCTTAAATGGAACGCCTCAGAGCGAGGCAACGCCGCATGCGTCATTTTGTTTCGTGCGTGCAGGCGGTTCCATCGAATTATAAGACGTGGTCACATCAAAAACTTCTTCAGCTATTTGAATGGAGTAAACTTAATTGAAGTTCAATTGAAAACATCTAATTGGGGGCCATCCATAAAGTACGTCACACGTTAATGGGGAGGGAGGGTATCACCGAAGTGTGACATCGTGTGACAAGGGGCATGGGGGGTCAATACTTTTGTGACGTCACATGTTAAAATTTAAAATACTAAAACGCAAAGCTTGTATGTGAATTAAAAATTTTAAAAATTTACAAACTTGATCTATATTTATTAATAATTTAGCATTCTCGCTGAAAATAGCTGTTTTCTCTCGATTATTTTTAAATACATACATAAATTTAAAAAATGTGTGACGTCACATCAGGAGGGGGTGTTATAAAAATGTGACAACCTGTGACAAGGAGGGGGGGAGGGGTTCAAAAGTCCTAAAATTCGTGTGACGTACTTTATGGATGGCCCCTTGTTGATGCTAATCGGCATCATATTTACATTTATCAAATGAAATCGCAATATACATACGAGTATAATATATATCGATCATTCTAGATGTGGGAGATCGTAATACTCTAAAAACTGCAAAAACTTATCTTAATTTACTGCTAATTCAGCGTCGTTAATCAAGCCAGTCCCGATCGAATATGGTTCAGATATCAATTAGGTGGAACAAAGCAATTGATCAGTCAGTTCTGTTTTTTGTGGTTACCGACCGACTTGTCGATCTTGACAAAACCCAACAATTTATCATTAATGGCTTACTACACAAAAAACCTTAGGATTCGTAAAGGAAATTTATTGTCTTGGTCTAAAATTGTCTAAAATGATATTTATTGTAATTTTTTGGTGCATTTAATGAACAATATTTGTTTCTAAACTTTACACATCATGAGTACGATGGCCAGTTTTATGCGCAAGTGTTCTTCAAAAGCAATAAAAAAAGCTGGAGTCTAACTATTGGTGATTACCAGTCATTTATTTATAAAAAAAACGTGTGGCACTCGGGAACTGCCGCGGTAAAGCTATTGCATAACATTTTCTATCAACTTATGCAAATTTTAATTAGACAACGATAATTTAATATTAAAACAATATTAAAACAAGACTACGCTATATTAAACATTAATAAAAGCAATACCTTAACTGTCCCCTTCACACTCATAAGCTAGACCGCGCGAGAGAGAGATGGGCAGACTTTTCATGATGCGCATGCAGTGTGACGTCACGCCACGCGCTTATTCACAAACACTACACAAGCACAACGTGTGAATGTGTTGAACGCGAGCTACATGGTAGGCAGAGTGAGGGGTGTAAGGTTTTTTTCGTTACGGAATTTCATGATTCGGTCGCCGCGCTCAAGGCCCGCGATAAAATCCATGCAATAGCTTAATAAAAATATTATTTCAAACCACTTAATTATATGAGAAACTCAAATTCGATAGTCGAACTACTGCCACCATTTTCAGAGCGAAATTCGCTGAAAAATTAATTTGGTGAGCGAATTCAATTAAAATGATAATTAAGTGGAGCGAATCATACCTGCGGTGCTTTTAACCTCGATGAGTGTACGCCTCGTGACGTCATACGATATTAAAACCGTTTTTTATAAATAAAGCGAAAACGCAAATGTAATTGAATCTTTTGATTAAATTTGCGTTTCGTCGTTTTTTGCGGCATCATCATGAATGGATTAGGAGTGAATGATACCGTGTTAAAGAAACGAAAAGAGGAGTGGAAGGCTTATTTTTTGGGATACGTAGCGCGTAGTTATGGGATAGATAGATAGATAGATAGATACTTTTAGTGGACAGATTCTTTTTTTAATTATTTCGATGCAGTTTAAAAACGCAATTGTCATTGTTTACATTAATTGTTAGATTCGGATGTCTGAAAAGATTAAGATGCGTCCCCAATCCCGAACATCTTGGTACTTTTGGAACGAAGTTCCTTATGGGACGATGCGGAGAAGTGCCCTGACCGGGAAAAAACGTCCGTAACGTAAGATTGTTATTAGTAATGCACACAGTGTATAATAGCCGGCAAACTTCTTGAGCATTTGTTGACGTAGTGGGGGTAAGTTTGCGCATGGTACACTCACGTGCAAAAACATTACTTACTCTGCGTCATAATGCTATTAAATTATTAAAATCAACATATGTATTTATTTATATATTTATTAGAACATCAACAAAAAATATAGGTTAATAATTGTAATAATTTAATCTTGGGGTAAAATAGATATTCCTTCTATTAAGTCAAAACTAGAGCTGTTGCCAGGTCTTCGTTCAGTTGAAGCGAAGCTGGTATTTGTAAATTTTTTTTCGTTATCATAATCTTGACCATTATCATCATCACTGTTTTCATCACCCGAGTCGCCATCATCGTGATAAGTCGACATAGGGCTCATCGGTGTAGTTTACGACTCGGTCGGTTCGATCTTCTTTTTTGTCTATAATTAATTATTTTTTGAAGATATTCGATTCGTAGTAATCGAATGTTACTTTTTTCAATTACCAGCTTCCGATTATTTTTTTTTTTTTTTTTCCATCTGAAGCCTAGCTCTTTCATAATTCGTCGTAAACTTCATTCCGAGCCATTAAAATGTATATCTTCTTTAAAATTTTCGAAGCCTTTCTACGGTACGGAGTTTCGCTGCTTGTTATGTAGTTATTATGATTACATCTTTTTATTACAGATTGAACGAAACTATCCATTCCGGTAACTTTCTTCTTCCCTGATCTTTTCTTACCCGGAGTCCCAAGCACGATGAGCAAGCCAGAGCCTTTAGCTTCGTTAATAATGCACCTAACAGTACTCACTGATGTTTTTGTTGCTTCCGAAGTCTGTTTTACTTTTTCCATAATATCATTCTTCCCCTGTTTTATAATGAAGCAATATACGTCGTACACAATTTTTCTACCCTTTCTTTTGAATACTACACCAGTTTGTCGCGGCATAGTGTATTTTTTATAAAAAATCAACAAACACTCAACAAATAGCAATGGCAACAAAGTCAACAAGCAATTATAACAAAATATAACTTAACGATTAATAACGATAGATTTTTCACTGTACGCAAGCGTACTTTTGGGAGCAAGCGGAACGAAGGCGCGGTGCGGGACGCAAGGTTCGACTGATCTACCAATAACGCGCTCGATACGATTTCCCCTGCCGTCGCGCCTCACCCTCACCACCAAAGTGATCTAAAATTCAGTTCTGCGCAGTCAAGGTCATTTGCTCACGATGTTTGCCGGTAACTATACGACTTAACTTTGTAATAACGTACAAATTAGTAATGCACACAGTGTACGACTTATCTTTGTAATAACGTACTAACGTGGTGTCGTGGGACACCGGATAAGAACGAAGTTCCTTATTATAAAAGTCCCATAAGGAACATCGTTCCAAAAAAAAAAGATTAAGTCAAAGAGATTAAATATTAATTCGTTAAATTTCATTAAAAATCCTCTCAATTTAACCCCATTTCATTTTACAATTCAGTCGTCTCACTTGAAACAATTCCGGTTAAATTGTCGCGTACGCAGCTCATGACTAATTCAAGGAGTTCTCCAACGGAACTCACGCCGAAATTTGCGTACGAAAAATAAACGGAAAGAGTTATTGCAAATTGGTACTCCAGATACACGAGGGTATTTCACAGATGTACTTTTTTCTTTTTTTTTTGCTACGGTTCACACATCATATTCTGACTTTCAATGGCTATGTACACATGATTTTTTTATTTAAAGACTAAAATATATTGGCTTCCTTTTTATTATAATAAAATTGCGAGTGTTTCAGTCTGTTTGTTCGCTATCAATAAGCTATTTCATTCGAAGCTGATCGGTACTATTTTGATTTGATAGTTAGTTATGTGATTTTATAATTTTCAGTAGCAGACGGTCTAGTGGATTTCGAGTAGTTTTTCTTGATAAACCACTGTCTATCGCACCAGTGTAGAATTGTGTAGATAGATGGGTGTACTTGTTTATGTCCAATCTATAACAAAATAGGCGTTGAATATAAAAAGTATATTTTGTTATCGAGCCAAATCATAAACGGTTTTTTTGTCTGTCGAGTTATGCTGGTTATGCCGGCTTCACCGAAAATGTAGGTAAGCTCACGGATTTCAGCCTAGGAAATTTTGCTAAGATCTGCCCTAGCAAGAGCAGTGCTTCGCTGAATCTACAACCGGATCGGAATCGCGACCCACTGAGAATATCTAGAGAGAAACTCAGTGAGCTGTGGGTTTTTTACAAGACGAACCCTTCGCCTCATTCGACGAGAATGGTGACCGTTGCTTAGAATGCCTAAAAGCACTGCGAGTGGTACACGAGGATCCGAATTCATCACAACAATCATTTAACCAGACATGAACATATATATCTAAATCTTTGTACTTCTTATGCAGGTGTTATCGTATTTTTACTGGTATATCCTTACTGGTGATAGGACCTCTTGTAAGTCCGCGCGGGTAGGTACCACCACCCTGCCTATTTCTGCCGTGAAGAAGTAATGCGTTTCGGTTTGAAGGGTGGGGCAGACGTTGTGACTATACTGAGACCTTAGAACTTATACTCAAGATGGGTGGCGCATTTACGGTTGTAGATGTCTATGTGCTCCAGTAACACAAACACCAGGATGTGAGCTCGTCCAGCTATCTAAGCAATAAATAAATAAAACTTCTGAAAAAAACATTATGTCGAGCCCTTTATTCCTTATAATATCACATTAATAACCGCAAGCAAAGCTGCTTACTAAAGGCTTCACTCCCCGATCGCTTCACCGTTACGGCAGTAGCCGACGCCACACTGCGACGGACGTACGCGTCCCGGCGAATCGAAAAAACATCGCAACTACAACAAAAGTAAAATAAAACTCTAATATGCCTCCACTAAAGTACACTTTCGAGGTTTGTGAATGAAAAACTTTTATGTCGTTTTTAAACTATACGAGCTATGGAACTTTTTATCGTAATACCATTATGATAAGATAAGTTTTTCATCGGTGGTGGATAACAGAGTGACCCTCGCAGGAGTCAGCCCAATTTAAAGTTATCAGGTAAGTTACTATCGTAATTTAACTTTCACAACCCGTGAAAGGTCAGTTTTATGACAGTGCCCTAACAATATGTAAGTTTAAGTTAAAATGGGCTTGCAACAGCTCAATATTCCGAAAGAAGGTCCACTTCAAATTCCATCAAAGAATAAAACGGCACGTTCTGAATTATAAATTAAAAAAACAGATTTTTAGAGAAATTAAACGTAGAGCTTAAGTGATAAACCTGCTTAGATCTAGGCCTTTTTGTTTTTGTTTTACATACAACATTGTTGAACTTTGTCTATGACATTCAAACCTCACAACAGTGAAGTGGAAATACTCGTATAATTAAAGATATTCCATTCCTATACTTTAAGAATGACAAAAGAACTTCGCTTGCATCGTTCGATGTAGGTCTTAAAAATGATTTCAATGTTCCTAAAACCGTATTAGATAAAGATACGAACCGCTTTTATTAATCAGGCATTTTAATATTTTCAAGATCTTCACCAAGAAATGCTTCGCAAGAATGATTATGTTGTTAAAATTTTGTTTGAAACTGATTAACTTTGAATTTTAAAACATGATCGTTTATTTAAACTACGAAACTTATTTGACTAATATTAAAACATTTTTGAAATATTAATCTTCTACATTTTCCACTTCGCCTTCACAAATTCCCTTCGATCTTCATATTAACATAAGAGTTTTCTCTTCAAAAGGCGTGCCCATCGCGCTATCAACACCGATAGCTGATCAATACAGCTTAATAGAACATCTGACAGAACAAATGACAGGCTTGATTATAAAACATCTATTACGCTCTGCATGATGCGTCGAAATCAATCGCGTTGACACCGCCATAGAATCCGGTCATTATTCAAACGATCGCATCAAAGATGATGATTGTTTTAAAAATGGCATAAGTACGATAAGTTCGCTGCTTAGCGTCTTCTGGCATTTCTACGAGCAACCATAACAATTCACTGATTCGACAATACTGGCCATCTGCCTTTGATGACAATAAAACAGTGGCTACACAGGGACATTGACCATAAAATCTAGAGCCGGCCTCTCGTTGAAATAACTTGATTTTGTAGGTCTAAAAGAGCCAAAGTAATGTTTTAAAAAATATATATACTATGACAAATTAAAAATTTTTTGAACTTTCGCGACTACGTACATAATTGCTACTGCGTCTACCCGCGAAAATCTGTATAGCAGAAATTCAATAAATGTGAAACTTCTGGTCAGAGCCAATTAAATAATGGTATGTAAGTACTAAAACTTGGAGAGACATGGTATAAAATGTTTATTTATATTGTAACAACCATCCTATCTATTTCTGTCGTAAAACAGTAATGCGTTTCGGCTTGACGAGTGGGGCTCAAGTGGGGAGTGTCGTTGTACTCAATCTGAAAACTGAGACTTAGATAGAACTCATGTCTCAAGGTAGGTCGTGGCAATTACGTTGTTATTGTCTATGTTCTTCAGTAACCCCTTAACATTAGGTCGAGCGTAAAGTCATCCATCTGGATAAGCAATAAAAAATCCACACACTTAAATGACCGTAAGTTTTTTTTTTTTTTAAGACAGCTTCGAGACATCAAAAGCACAAACGAAGCTAAAAACTACGGAAATATGTAAAAATGTAACTACTACATATATGTATATACACATGTACATACAATAACATCAGCTTTTCCGTGTTAAAGTTCTGATCAACATCTTCACATTGTTCTATTATTAATGGAACGAGATACCTTAATTCGGTTTGTGCTAAAAAGGGGCTTGACTGATGCAAATCGTCACGTAACCTTACGCCCTGGCTCTCGACTTGACCATTCAAATGTGATCTTTAAATAAATTACTATAAAGACTAGTCTCCGATGTAATATTAACCGGAAACTCACATTTATAAATCTCGTTCTTATAACAGTGGAGTTAAAATCGATATTTCGAAATATTGATGTCATTTGTCTTTTATTTAATACTAGCTGACCCGGCAGACTTCGTAGTGTCTCAAACGATAAACAAAAGACCTAAACTTTCGTATAAAATAAACTTAAAACAAGCAAAAGGAATCCGTCCGACGGGGGACACATCAAAGAAAAAACAATGATTTAATTCCTGACATTTTCATATTTATACCTTTTAAACCTTCTCTGGACTTCCACAAATAATTCAAGACCAAAATTAGCCAAATCGGTCTAGCCGTTCTCGAATTTTAGCGAGACTAACGAACAGCAATTCATTTTTATATATATATAGAAGATAAATTATTGGTAGGGCAACAATAACATGTCTGTTTTCTCTACCTAATCCTTAATAGCGTAAGGAACTGTTCCGATTACGCGTATACTGGTAAGTGAGCTCACGGGGCTCAACTTGCGAGAACCAGCTAACACTAAAAGCAAAAGCAGTGCTTCCCTGAATCCACTACCTAAGCGACACCACTTATCCTGTCAATATCGCTTCGACTTAAAGAGGTGGTATTACTCTGTGGTAGTGGTACGTTTATAATATCTATGGGAACCGCTAACGACGTAACACCCGGCGGTTCGTGAGCTCGTTGACTTAACTACAGCATTTAAAATTGACTATTTTAGTTTGCACTAAAAATGTTTATACAGGTCATTTAAAATGAACGACATTGTATGGAGAGGTTGTTAAAATTTTGTGACTTGAACGTCGCCTCAGCCATTACAAGAACTTAACTTTGTTAATAAAACGTTGTTTGTACTTGTACTAGAGTCAGTAGTGGCATGAGAACAGCCGTTATTTCAGGGCAATTGAGTTTTCAACCTCACATTTCAAAGTAGTATGCAAAATTCGCGTTTTTATTTCATAACTTTTGGTAAATTCATGTTTTGTTGTTTAATTTGTAAGTACGAAACACCTGGTTTTTTTTTATTGCTTAGATGCATTTATTAGTTTTTTATTTTTTTTATTGCAAACGGAAAAGCATTACTGCTTCACGGCAAAAATAGGCGGGGTGGTGGTACCTATCCGTGCAGACTCACAAGAGGTCCTACCACCAGAAAAAATTGTTATCAGTGGATACCAAAGTCTATGGCACAGGTAGATACCGCCACCCAGCTTGTTTCTGCCGTGAAGCAATAATGCATTTCGGTTCAAAGGGTGGGGCAGCCGTTGTACAACTGAGACTTAAAACTCATGTCTCAAAGTGGGTGACGGCGTTTACGTTGCTGATGTCTATGGGCTCAGATAACCTGGAAGGCCGGGAATTCCTCCACCATATCTAAGCAAAAATAAAACTAAAATGAATGCTATAGACTTCGCAACGCCAATGCCCTCACGCACTCTGAAATAAGTTTTTTTTTTTGGTAGCCCATATCAGGATCTCCTATTTTTCAACCTTATTTTCAACTTAAACAGTGTGCTTAGTGCGAGTTTTTCAGCGTTAACTAAAATTTTTATGGAGTTAGAACGTTTTCTTACGTTTGCCGCTAGGAGTGCTGTTCCAACTGCATACGAATTGAGTTAACTTTTACGGCATCGAGAACGTTAAAAAACTCGCACCAAGTACACAGATAGATAGCGGTAGGCAGCGGCTTGGCTCTGCCCCTGGCATTGCTGAAGTCCATGGGCAACGGTAACCACTCACCATCAGGTGGGCCGTATGCTCGTCTGCCTACAAGGGCAATAAAAAAAAATAAAAAAAAAAATAGAGATAGATATCACCGAATTGAAAAGTAAGACAGCTTTATATGAAAATCCGACATCATATCTCAAGCCACAGCTATGGCTCTTAATTTAGATCGTAAGTAGGTTTCATCACTAAGAACAACAAGAAATTGTTGAGTAAGAACAATACTTTCTTATTTGTGCTATTTTAAAAACATCAATTTCTTTTTATTAATTGTATAATAACGATTAGCGGACGAAGCAAGAACGGTTGGTTGTTTTATATCGATCGTCGAGTCGTGCCAGTCGGTCACTAGCCTTACACTAGCATATCGATTCGCCGCAAACCTTTTAACCCCACCTTATTTTGGGAATCATATACCTACTTCGAAGTTCGCACGCACTGAATAGTTAATCTTATGTTTATGGATTTTGAAAAAGGAAATTCTATGATATAAGTTTTATACAATTAAACAGTTTGTCTAACTCATTCGCAGGGAAAAAATTTGATATGTTCTATTATTGAAGTCATACATATCTAGTAAATCCTAATATATATCTTATTCTATTATATCTAAAGACATTTTAGATCCAAGATGCCGTTATTTTTATTTCATTAGGTATAGCTCACAGCGGACTTTAATTAACCTTTAACTACGGCCGTCAATGTACGAAGAAGCGAAATTTTCGTGAGATATATACAAACATCCTCTCCGTCCAATCGTAAATGAAATAACATGACAATATATCATAGGGCTTATTTATATTCAATAATTTAGATTGATAAATTAGTTTAATCAGATGTAGACTTCAACCAATATCATTAGAAGTTCAAAAACAGACGCTAAATCCAACAGAAAATTACAATAAGCTATTAAACATTACAATTAATGTTAAGAGGAATCACTTACATAAGTAATTACAACAATAATCTCAGGAACGATTTGAAATACCCAAAAGTAGCACATATTAAGTTTAAAAAACAAAACATAAATAATGTTATATATTTGGTAACACAAGAACGAATTACAATGTCTACTAATTATATCGTGAAGTTGTAAATGTTGTCAAACATAACAGCATTATCGATTCAATCGGGCCTTGGATTGGAAGTACCGCACGTGTTCCACTCCGTTTATATCGATTGATACGTCACCAGCTTGGTCACTACCCTAAATCAAACATATTGATTTTGTCACTAGCGTTTACAAGCTTAGTGCCTTTCAATGTATTGAACTCTTAAATACCAATCACGCGCTACTTTCATGTACAACTCAATTAGGTATGAATCGTATGCATCATTCTTAAGAAATACCGAACAAACTGAACTGTACTACTGTAAGCTTTATTGTAAAATAATTAAAAAAACAAAATGTATCATGTTAAAGTTAAGGCAATTATCGGATTGCCAAATAGCAACACTTTTGGTGGGAGCAATGGCAGTAGTGGGGACGTGACATAATAAAAAAGGCGTAGTCTGAAAAAACTGAACAGAAAGCAGTGCATTCAGTAGTGAGCAGATATCTAAAGATTGTACAAGTGGAGTTACAAATAAAGCAATACAGAATTAAATGAACTATTGCAATCTGTGTATTTATTTCCTGGCTTTGGAACCCGAGTCTTACACTACTGATTAACTGACGGATCATTCATTTCATGTAATTTTTTTATGAATCAGAAACTATAATTACGAAAATCGCCTACTTTATTCGTCGTTTTCATGCCTCTGGAAAATTTATTTTTTGAGTGAAACAAAAGAGATATTTTTATGAGCTAAGAAGAAATCGCCGCACTTCCGCCTAAGCATTAGAGGCGGTAAATGTGGTATGTTCTAATTGAACTTAATAAAGCGTCCTGATGTTCGATAACCGCCCAAAGTCAACAGTGGGCTTAAAAAAGCGCGTGTTGTATGGAACGCAAGTCCCCTGCCAACTTAAGCGGAGGGGACGCCGAAGCCCAAGTCATCGGCGTTATGACCACCGAGCTTTTCGCTTGGTGAATTATTCGAATCCAACTCAACTCATACGCTGGGAATAAATACCCTGCATCCTCAGAACCAGCATAAGTCTGAGGGTGCGGGCATTAGTCACGCTATTACCACTCTTTCACAAGACAAGTATAAAACAGCATACATGTCATTGGGTCTCCCTCCCCGGTAGAGACTTGCAGAGTCGAAATCAAATCACATCGACAAATAGAAAATCATTCCTATTCATTATTACAATTCTTTGCGCTATAGAAGAATAGAATATGTAATATTCTTTAGGGAAGTCGAGTTTTCCGCGTGTACACAAGCCATGATTAAAGATGTTCAGTTGTTTACCTGGCCAAATGAAACAAGGAACAAATGATACCTGTCTGCAGAACACGCCATCTATCATTTAGGGGTCGTCTCCCACAAAAGAACTCTTGATTTATTTGAGTCTGTCCAAGAGATCAAGACAAACATTGCCTTCATTACTCACGGTACCTTTCCATCTTAATTCGATGAAATATTGTTCGTGTTTCAGATATTTACTCTTACTTTTGCTACTCTTTTAAACAATCAGAACTCTAATATGAGGCCGTCAGCGCAAAAGTGGCCTAAGCTTACCATAGTTATTATGGAGCAATGAGGTTTTAAGTTATCATGAATTTGAATTTGAATAGGTAAAAAAAACACTACGTACAAAAATAATGTTTACAAAGCCATCTGTTCTCTATGGGTGGAACTATGGATAGGCCGGTTTTGCATCAAAATTGATTACATTTTAAATAAATTGAAATATACATATAAGCATGATTATGAAAAATTGTGGGTTAGGCCACTTTTGCGCTGACGGCCTCATATGACGTCATTTTCTAGTACACATTCAAAATTGTGACAAGATATTTGAGATTACTCGAAGACTTTTTGAAAAAATTTCGTCAGCTTTGGTACATTCCGTAGCTTGCCCTCTTTTACGGTATCAATGTTAGAAATTAACGCTACAGTACTTATGTTAAAAATGCTAATCAAACTATCTCAATCAGTGTAGGCTTTAGGCAACGAATCTAAACATAATGAATATTCATTTTCTTTTAAATTTAGAGTGACTAGTGGTCCCCCGGTAGTCGAAATTCGACTATAATTAATTGAAATTATAAGTTTCTATATACACGATTATGATTCTATTGTCAAAGACTATTCTACTTTTTTACAAATTTCGCTAAGACTACACTTTAAGCAAATATTAACAAAGACAAACAATATTTAATCTATTCTCAATTTGACCACAGACTATAAGCAATAACAAATGTTTGACAATAAACAAATACATAGTATGCATGCATGTGTGTGTCATATACATGATATTAAGTTTAATGTTTTTTTATTGATTTAATGTATTTTTTATGCATAATTTAAAAAAATATTAACATTCTGCACTCCTTCTCTATATTCTCTATAAGTGAGGGGAATTTCATACTCCTCCGTCCGCGCAATTTTCGTAAAAAGGGATACAAAGTTTTTGCTTCGCGTATTAATATATAGATATCTAATTATTAATTATGGCGGCGATCGTTTCCACGAACAGCTAACCGCAAACGAATATAGACGACAACACGAAATCAATCAATTTCTCTAATCATATTTGCATATATTTTGTCACTAAAGCGAAATAAATTCTCATTTCTATAAAAATGCTCAGAGCACTAGAGAGTATCAAAAACCATTCAATATTTAAATTCTGCGACAATCACATATAAAACTCTATATTCAACTATCGTCATGCATAGTTTAGAATAGAAAGTATTTTCTGCTAAAGCGTCCGGAGGCAGATAAAGCGAAGATAGTAAAATGTAACGACGTTACGAAGTGGCGATAACGTCCGATCCTTTATGAAGGATCGCGGTATTTTATAGAACCCATCAGAGAGATTCCGTCGGAATATCAAGCGGTATATATATTGCATTAACGTGAAAAAAATACATGAACAAACCGTCTTGTATTATAATTGATATTATAATGAAATAATTTAATGAATCTATAAGCATTTACTGGTGGTAGGACCTGTTGTGAGTCCGCACGGGTAGGTACGACCACCCCGCCTATTTCTGCCGTGAAGCAGTAATGTGTTTCGGTTTCAAGAGTGGGGTAGCCGTTGTAACTATATTGAGACCTTAGAACTTATAACTCAAGGTGGGTAGCGCATTTATGTTGTAGATGTCTATGGGCTCCAGTAACCACTTAACACCAGGTGGGCTGTGAGCTCGACAATAAAAAAAACAAAAAAGCATATTATGATTAATTTCTAAATAAATATGATACAGTACTTTTTAACACGTTTACTGTGGGACCATTTTTGAGGGATTTTCGGCGAATGAGTACGACGTCTTTTCCAGGCAAGATTGTACTTCTTTACAGTGCGTATGAGACCCGATAGGCTTCACTAAAGTCCGTTTTTGAATATATAATATATAATCACTTATCAACGACTAAAAACCTTAGTCGTGACCAGGACTATCTCTACGATTAGCGAAAGCCAAAGAAAACACAAGTAATTACTCAAACTCATCTAAATTACTTTTATATTATTGTAAATGAAGTTATATAGAGCACGAAGAACATGAGGAAATCGTGTGGAAGTTGTATAGGTTAGTTAATTTTCTTTTTGTGAAGGTGAACCATACAACTGAACTAAGTTGAGCGTATTTAAGACAGCAAGAAATAAATTGATCGAAAAACCATGAAAATACGGTTCTAAACACAACAATGCAATATGGAAACATTAACAACTTCAAGCATTAATAAGAAGAAGGACATTTCCTTCTTCAAACGAGACTTGTGGAGAATATTAAGAGGTAGGCAGCGGCTCGGTTCTGCCCCTGGCATTGCTAAAGTCCATGGGCGACGGTAACCACTCACAATCAGGTGGGCCGTGTGCTCGTTCTGCCTACAAGGCCAATGAACAAAAAAAACGTTGTTATCCGAAATCATTAGGTGTTTCAATGAACTCGTTCAAATTGAGGACAATTATTATTTGTTTGGATTCCATTTCACCAGGACGACAAGTCCTTGTCGCGTTACCATAAATTTAATCAGCACAATGTCTCGAAAACCGCGAAAAATATGAGAGTAATCAAATTCCACAGTTACACCACGCACGTGTATACCTTCAACAAACAGATAGAAGTTTTTTTTTTACGAAAATTAATTTAACTCTGAGCCTTTTGAGCAACGGGTAGCGCTCCACGTAACTTTGTCTGTACTAATTATAACTTTTCGAAGTGGTTCTCATACCCGGTATCTATGGGAAAAACACCAAATGGCATTTGAATATTTTAATAAGTAATTTGCTGGTTAGTTTCGGTAAGCGTTATAAAATAATAAAAATTGTGTTACTTCTACGATTGCGTTATTCCGATTTTAAAAAAAAAAGCTAGTTGGTCCCGACCTAGAATTTTCCATAGGAACCAGAGACTGATATGGAACACTCATTTAGGGTTAAATAAACACATATTATTATGCATGTAGATATTGTTACGCGCTGGGGCTCGGGATAAATAAAAATTCTACCGAAGTACAAATTAAAACGGTATTAACACTTAGAACCTTCGATCACTTAGAACATCTTTTGTAGTCGTTGTAGCCTAAAGTATAAGACGTGTTCGAATCCCGCAGGCGGGTACAAATTTTTGTTGACTTCCACGGTGAAGGAATAACATCGTGTAATAAAAATCAAGCTCGGCATCAAGCAGCGTCTGTTTGCTTAATACAGTCTAGAATTGTGAATTTATTCGGACACGCTTCGCGACGAGATGGCTGGTCCATACAACGCCTCGTTGTACAGGGAAGGGTAGATGACGTGTATAACAAAGGGTAGTTGGCAAAAGCCCGCTCGGGAGGTCACCAGTGCAGTAGACCGTCCAAATTAAAATTCCAGAAGGGGTCGTCTAAATGAGTGCATACCTCAAACATGGAGAGATGGCGAGACATCGGGAGACGCATCAAGTCTGCCCCTTCCAACAGTACGTGACGATCACGACCACTCTGTCAAGAGTGACACGATTGAGAAGAAGAAGAATGAAACACTATAGACACTAACATTATCAGGGGCGTAGACGCACCGCCCTCTATTAATTTTATTGCAGAAATCGAAACCACAGACGTAATAGTAAGTAAACCATAAGTCCTTGTTCTAAAGATAGATAAACAATGACAACGTAATACCCAAGTACAACAAACAAACTAGATTTGTTGTTGAAGTGTTATACATACATACCTAGTACCATAAGTTTGAACTTTACACTTGAACGCTCAACATCAATAGAGGAACTTTATAGTTGAGTCAAGTTATTTGTATGCACTACATTCAGTTACCGTTCATATAAATTTTAATTACTTTAATATAAGTTCAAGAAGTTTTTACTGTTTCTATACAATGTTGTTTTGGGAAACAAAAGACTAACACGCTTTTATCTTTGTTTTTCTGACTCGAGAATATAATTTAGTGCCTCTCCTTAATAGCCTCTGGTCCAGAGGTTTGCAGGAAGCTGCGTGTTGTCAGGCAGTTCCAAAGACTACGAAATATTGTAATCTTTGAGAAAACGCCTAACAACACCCAATTGAAAATCTTTAAGAATAGAACCACGTAATATTTAAGTCGACTCTGCAAATTTTGGCTCACCAAATTTATCTTCAAATATTTTTTATCTATTAAAATTTCGGATCTGTAGATTTGATTTTGAATTGGATATAATTGGGCTGACAAGCTCACGACTTTCTGATATAATGCGTTTACTTTGCGGGTTCACGGTACGCTGCCAGTTATTGGCCTAAATAATAGTATGTTTATTTTCAATCAAAAGTTCCACCCGTAGCTTCTCCCACATGGATTAAGCTTTGATCGCGTGGGCGGTAACCCGTACTCACTTGATTGAAAGATAGTTTTTTCTATTCTATCCTATAGTTCAAACTATATGCATACGGAATTTCGTCAAAATTAGTTTAGCGATTATGTCGCAAAAAAATAGATTTTGTATTTCTAGTATGTAACCTAACCTAGCCCGTGCTTTTAGGGACTATGTTATACATGTCGGATATACATATAATGAAATATCTGTAATACAATGATTTTAGAAGGCGTCGTGGCCTAAAGGATAAGACCTCCGATGCATTCGTATCTAGCGATACAACAGTGTTCGAATCCCGCAGGCGGGTACCAATTTTTCTAATGAAATACGTACTTAACAAATGTTCACAATTGACTTCCACGGTGAAGGAATAACATCGTGTAATAAAAATCAAACCCGCAAAATTATAATTTGCGTAATTACTGGTGGTAGAACGTCTTGTGAGTCCGCACGGGTAGGTACCACCACCCTGCCTATTTCTACCGTGAAGCAGGGATGCGTTTCGGTTTGAAGGGTGGGGTAGCCGTTGTAACTATACTGAGAACTTAGAACTTATATCTCAAGATGGGTATCACATTTACGTTGTAGATGTCTATGGGCTCCAGTAACCACTTAACAACAGGTGGGCTGTGAGCTCGTTCACCTATCTAAGCAAGAAAAAAAATCGATAATTTTATGCATTTATGTTGCTCAAGGTTTGTAACTATTGAATTAAAAACTAAAATACTTATTTTATCCGTATGTAATGGTATAATTAATCATTTAGAAGAATCATAAAAGTACCTAATTCACAGTTAAAAGAACTATTTTGTAACAAACTTTATTCCTTTTTGGCATGAAAATAGTAATTTTGTTCTGTAGTAAAGTTATATTTTTTATTAAAAACAAAATGTATGCACATAAGTTACTTTGGAAACTTAGGTAGCTTTTATTCTTTGAAATACTAAACTTACTTTTTGGACAGCTATTTCTGCTTTCCGGGTCAAGAGATGCATATATTTAGACTGCGAACACTAGGTGCAAATTCAAAATTCTTATCACGATTCTATTAAAATTTAGCATAAAATTTTCTTCTATTTTTGTACGAATTTCTTAAAAATCTCTCAAACCAATTAATATTTAAACGAACTACATATTTTTTTAAAGTATTTTGTAGACAGATGAAGAGCATGCACTCATCTCATGCATGACAGACTCATCTCCTCATCCAAATGGAGTTAAATAGAGAAATAGAAGAAGCGAAGGTATTTGTCCACACGTGAAGTACCGCTTCGCTCTGTTGCGAAGTCCATAATATTAAATACCAACTTTGTTTAACCCTTCAAATTACTTTCGTATTGAACGTGACTCGAAACGGGTCAACCATTGAAATTTTATTACCAATTTTTTCAACTCTTTATACGGTGCTCATCTCTTAAATGTTTGATTTAATTATTGTCCTACTCGATTCAACGTGAACAAAAAAATGCCACCTAATGTCCAGTCCAATTAGTGCATTTCGAATTGTCAATATAAGTATTTGATAAAACTTCCAGGATGAAACAATAATTACACATTTA
This sequence comes from Bombyx mandarina, assembly GCF_003987935.1. The sequence continues at coordinate 835,670 of NW_021011603.1, forward strand.
CTAAAAACAATATTCGAAAATAGGTCATTTATTTTTCGTCCTATTCGATCCAAACTGATCACAAGAAATTCACTTAATGTCTAGTCCAATAAGTGCATTTCGAATTGTCAGTATAAGTATTTGATAAAACTTCAATAATTACACGTTTACTAAAAAAAAAATATTAGAAAAGGTCATTAATTTTTCGTCGTATTCGATCCAACGTGATTATTTTATAGACAATGATTTATAAAAAATATATAATAATCATATACAAAGAAACAGCTATTTATATGAATAATAATAATAATAATAATAATAGCTGTCATCACATAGACTATACATTAGACACTGTATAGCCATCATATCTATATAAGTATATATAAAAATGAATTGCTGTTCGTTAGTCTCGCTAAAACTCGAGAACGGCTGGACCCATTTGGCTAATTTTGGTCTTGAATGATTTGTGAAAGTCCAGAGAAGGTTTAAAAGGTAAATAGATATGAAAATTCGGAAGCTCGGAATTAAATAAAAATAACAATTTTGTATATTCCTTTTGTTTGTTTTAAGTTTATTTTATACAATAGTTTATTTATCGATTGAGACACTACGAAGTCTGCCGGGTCAGCTAGTAAATAATAAAAATCTTACGTTACGGACGTTTTTTCCCGGTTAGGGTACCCCTCCGCATCGTCCCATAAGGAACTTCGTTCCAAAAATCCACCAAATGCCCAGTCCAATTAGTGCATTTCGATTCGTCAGGAATAAGTATTTGATAAAACTTCTAGAACGAAACAATAATTACATATATACCTACTAAAAAAATACTCGAAAAGGAAACTCAATGTTCGACTCCGATCCACGTGTGGAAGGTACCAAACATAAATATTTATGAGAACACATAAACCAGAGACGAGACCGGCGTAATACACGTTTCAATCCATACTTTTGTACCCGTGTGCCTTCAGCAGCTAAATATACATGAAGGTTTGCTCCCGGAACGTTCTTCGGCATATTCCATTATTTTTCGCCTGTTTTCTTTGGTTGGATTTAATATAAAAAAACTTAGAACACGCCTTGATTGAAACTTAGAACTGAACGTAAATGTAAATTGCTTGCTTTATTACTGGTGGTAGGACCTCTTGTGAGTCCTCACGAGTTACCATCACCGTGCCTATTTCTGCCGTGAAGCAATAATGCGTTTCGGTTTGAAGGGTGGGGCAGCCGTTGTAACCATACTTGAGACCTTTAGAACTTATATCTCAAGGTGGGTGGCGCATTTACGTTGTGGATGTCTATGGGCTCCAGTAACCACTTAACGCCAGGTGGGCTGTGAGCTCGTCCATCCACCTACGCAAAAAAAATATTGAGCTCTAAAAATGCACTAGGAGATAAAAATCATGATTTCTTCTATACCTTTGAATTTGGAAAACTTAATGCTAAAAACCTACACAAACATACACCAACGTATATGTACAAAAGTACAACGCCAAAACAAATGGTAATAAAATACTAAATCAAGTTAAACGAAAAGGTTACACATTTACGTATGTAAAACAAATAAATAATAAATATGTGAGCCCGAAATCTAAAGCAAAGAAAGAGACGTATTGTCCTACCCGGTGTCATTGACCTAACGCGACAGCCCATTCAAATTGTATTCCATTGCGCGCACTACAAAATATTGCGGAAAACTGATCGTCATTTTTTATGGTGTAGTCTCAGAAATCATCAGCTTGCTCAGTTTATGTTTTCAGTTTTTATCTAACACTCAACAACACAAGTCAATTGTACATAAAACTAAAATACTAACAAGAATAGCACGTACGCCAACGCCCAACTAGGTGTGATGGCTCTCAAATTAGTTTGTGACCTGGTTCTCAGTAAACTAAAATAGAGTTAGATATCAAAAGAACAGGTCCGCTGGTTGAGTCGTTTAATAATGCTGACTTAGCATATTCGCTTTGAAAGAATTTAACTGATGGCACGTATATTATTAAAGTATTAAAATTGTAACTAGTAATGGTAATTTTCTTTTTCTTTCAAGCCATTCTTTTTATTTTTAGTACATTATATATATATTTTAAGGGGGCGCAATCTCATTACTATTTATTTCCTTTCAAGGACTAGCGTTCAAAGTCGATTTATTCAGGTATACCTATGTAAATTGTTAAACAAAGGTAATGCAGAAACGAAAAATACGTGAGCGATTTCGCTTGATCGTAGCTAAAAAGAAGAATAGATAAAATACGCCTACTTATGTAAATTCAGGCAGTGAAGTGATTTCTGCTTTGCAAGTTCCAATCTACCGCAAATAGGACCAATAGACGAAAATCGCAAATACTGGTGGTAGGACCTCTTGTGAGTCCGCACGGGTAGGTACCACCAACCCGCCTATTTCTGCCGTGAAGCTGTAATGCGTTTCAACTTGAAGGGTGATGCGGACGTTGTCACTATACTGAGAATTTAGAACTTACATCTCAAGGTGGGTGGCGCATTTACGTTGTAAATGTCTATGGGCTCCAGTAACCACTTAACACCAGGTGGACTATGAGCTCGTCCATCTAAGCAATAAACAAAAAAATATCCATTTATTTCTGTGACGTCATAACACCATCCTGAATTTTAGTGCTAGGAAGCAATGAAATGTAGTCCTTGTATAAATGCAATTTAAAGTTCAACCTCGAAATTTTAAGGAACCAATCTCAAAACTTCATAACGCTCAGAGGTCAAGACCAATTATTATATTCGATTACAATCGTAGTTGATGAGATTCGCATTACACTACGATGTGTTCTATAATTGAAAACGTCAGCGGTTATCCAATTACTAATTAATTTGTGGTTTCGCCTCGCAATCAAACTCAATAGACAAGTTTCTGTTGGCCTGCGTTTCGATGTAATATTTAGATAAATTTTTAAGGTTTATATCAAATTAGACAAATTATTACTGAATTCGATCAGTGCGAATGGCATTTCAATTACTTCGATAGTTACAAATTATGGTCCGATTTTTTTTTTCCTACCTATGCTGATAGCCTTGAGAGGCTATATCAGCTTCTTCTTGACGTGTAGGTGAGCTCACGGGGCTCAAACCGGGTGTGTTGCTAACACTGGCCCTAGCAAGAGCAGTGATGACGTGTTTAGGGCGACGTCGACTGTTTACCATTCGGTCTACAGGATGGGTTCTGTAGTTCCCGGCGGCCACGACAAGAGGGTTTCCATGTCGTGCCGCCTTTTCAAAGTGGCGCAATGATGCCGACTGTAGATACTTACTGACGTACTCCAGGTCATCATGGAGATCATTCCTTAGGAACCATGGTGCTCCGACGGCTATCCTGTAAAACCGGGATTGAATCACTTGAAGGGGTTTCAAGTTAATGCGGGCCGCGTGAGCAAACACTACGCTTGCATAGGTCATGACGGTGCGTAAAGTTTTGTAGAGTATCACCTTATTTCGATGGTCCGATGAGATTCGTTCTACAGTATTGGATTATTATTTTTCAACTTTTCAAATGCTGCGGCAGGAAAGTCTACGACAAGTCTATACAAAGTCGCTAAATTCGATAAATTCAACTTTAAAATCTTAATTTCATAAAAACATTAACACCACCTATGTTCATTCAGCGTTTATCATAAATTGTACCTAACTGCATGTACTGTGTATAAAAGACTGTATTATAATTGTATGTAATTAATTGTATCATCAGATTACGTCTGATTTCGGTATGTTTTCATTTGACTCCATACAGAAAAGGATTGTTCGGAATGTCAATAATCCCGTTCTGACGGATTGTTTGGAGCCTCTAGATATCGACGAAAGAACTTCGGCTCTCTCTGCGCTTTGTACCGTATATTTCATGGGGATTGGTCTAGATGATTCCATCATCGCGTTTTCATCATCGCAATGCCCGCCACTGGGGCAGAGTTCATCCTTACTAGACTGCTGACCACTGCATTCATCTTATACGCTTCCAGAAAAATGTTCTGCCACGTACCATCCGTCTGCGGAATGAACTTCCCTCTCCCCTGTGTTTCCTAAGCGCAAGTCCTTCTTAGAACGAGTTTTGCGAAGAGGACTCAATGGTAGACCGCTGCCGTATTGCTGATATCCATTATCGACGAAAACCACTCACCATTAGAGGTTCCCTATGCGTGTCTGCCTATAAAGGCTTAATAATTAACTCCCTTAACGAGCTTCTACACTTATATTATTTATTTACGTTATAATGGACATAATCTGTTTAGTTGCAACCACCGATGTGATTGTTAGCAAATTGAAAAACGGATTTCTCACATAAAAGTACATTTGTTTCCGTAAAATTAAGCCATTATAAAGTAACCAACGCAATCAATATTTCAGAATGCGCGAACAAAAGCAAAGTTTTTCGTTGATTTAAATCTAGAAACTTCGACGGACCTTATCAAATCTTTGTTTCAGTTAAGGTCGTAATATAAAATTGAGAGCGGTAATAATTTAAACTTCAAGTGTTGCTCAAGAACTTGAAGCGAATATGAATTTGTATTGCCAACGCTTGGATATTGTATCGTTTCGACTTCAATGGCGTGCGTTAATTTAATCTGAAATAATGTATTGTTTTTAAGCTATCGCATAGCTTTTATCGCGGGCTTCGAGCGCGGCGACTGAATTAAGAAATTCCGTAACGATAATAAAACCTAACACCCCCACTCCGCCTACCATGTATGATGTAGCTCGCATTCAACATATTCACACGTTGCGCTTGTGTAGTGTTTGTTAATAAGCGCGCGGCGTGACGTCGCACTGCATGCGCAGCATGAAAAGTCTGCCCATCTCTCTCTTGCGCGGTCTAGCTTATGAGTGTGAAGGGGACAGTTAGTGTTTTCCTTTTGTTAATGTTTATAAATATAGCGTAGTCTTATTTTATTATTATTTTAATATTAAATGTTTATTGTCTAATTATAATTGCATAAGTTGATAAAAAATGCTATGCAATAGCTTTACCGCGGCAATCCCCGAGTGCCACACCTGTTTTTTTTTTACTTTTAAAGTATGTGTGTTTACTGAAAAAATAACACGTTCCGTTTCTATTGAAGAAATACGTTTACTTATAAAATGACACGTAATGTTTTTATCGAAAGAAAAAACACCAAACAAAATTTCACCCTCAAAAATACATAAAAAAAATAAAATTCCACCTTTTATTCGATGAGAGTAAATTGAAAACACGATAAAGATCTTAAGGCGTAAATTATTAGGTGACTTACATAAAGAAAACCTTATTCGTCAATTCAAATTACCAAAGCTGGGCTATTTTTTTTTATTAACTCACTCAATGTGAAGTCTTTGTTAGTTAGTTTGTAGACAATATAAATGTAGTCGCCCAGATTGATTAATCTGATAGAAATGTCCATAGAGGATGACGTGATGACGACGTTTGTACTGGTGGTAGGACCTCTTGTGAGCCCGCGCGTGTAGGTACCATTACCCTGCCTATTTCTGCCGTGAAGCAGTAATGCGTTTCGGTTTGAAGGGCGGGGCAGCCGTTGTAACTATACTGAAACCTTAGAACTTATGTCTCAAGGTGGGTAGCGCATTTACCTTGTAGATGTCTATGGGCTCCAGTAACCACTTAACACCAGGTGGGTTGTGAGCTCTCCACCCCTCTAAGCAACAAAAAAAAAGTAATCTACTCACGAGGGCTCACCGTATTTCATCAATATCAAAGTACCAAATTTTGCAAGCTTTTAAACTATACGTTCGCCATATTTTGTGAATAATAGTTGAATGCTCGAAGTTAAAAAATAAACTGGGAATTCGTCGTTTTCTCCATCCTTCCCGTCCTTCAAAGCATAAACATCGCGATTAAATAAGGCAGTATGTTTATTGTCAAATATGTAGACCGACGACCTGGTCAAAATAACTGGTAAGGGTTTGCTGCGAAAGGCAAAAGATCGAAAAGAACAGACTACATATGAAGAGACTTACACTCAGCAATGGATGTCCACGGGTTAACAGAAGAGATGCTAGTTATCACACTTGTGGACTTAAAATGCGCTCATCCTAAATATAGTAAAGTATTTTCTTGGGTTTTTGCGAATCGTAGAATAATTAAAAGTACTTTTACCGTTTTAATCTCGCGTTTATTATTTTCATTTTATTTATTCCCGACGTTTCGGCGACGCAAGCGACGAGTTCTTAAGTACGAGTATCTTTTATGTCACCTCAATATGTATTTGTGACAACAACTTTATATAAATAAATAAATAAGCCTTTATTGCTGTTAGAGCTTAACTTATTTAACTAAACATAAAATGATAACAATATAGGTAAGAAAACTATAAAATTAACTTATACTAAAACATATCTCGGCATTCGGCTTATCTCTCCTCTTAGCAGCTTGTCTTTCGACAAAGGCCTCCTCTAAGGCCAATAGAGCCAACGCATTTGACGCGATGAGAATGAGATCTAACTCTCTTACTAACGTCCTTACAAACAAGCAACAGTAGCAACCAATCCCCGGCAATCGGAAAATACAACAAAACAAAGAATCAAAAATACATACAATAGAAAAACTACAACTTTATATACCTGGGCGCAAACATTAGCTCGGCTAGTAACGGCTCGTGAAAAAATGAGATACGGAGAAGGATCGGAATGGCAAAGGGGGTCATGGCGCAACTTAATAAGATATAGAAGTATATGGTACGCACTTTAGTGTTCTCCATATTCTTATATGGCGCAGAGACCTGGACCATGAAGAAAGGCTATCGCGACCGGATTGATGCATTCGAGATGTGGTGCTGGCGAAAGATGCTAGGAATTCCCTGGACAGCACGTCGCACCAACGTGTCGATCCTCCAAGAACTCCAGATAAAGACGAGGCTTTCTACCATCTGCCTAAGTATAGTTCTGGAATACTTTGGCCACATTGCAAGAAAGGATAACGGCAGCTTGGAGAAGCAAAGGTGACTGGCAAGTTGGAGGGAATAAGCCCACGAGGTAGAGACCCGACACGTTGGACTGACCAGATCCGCACTACTCTCGACACCGCAGTTCACGATGCTCTACACTCGGCGGAAGATAGAAGCAAATGGCGTGGAATGATCCGGAATAAGCTCTTGTTGCGAGGAGGTTTACTGGTGGTAGGACCTCTTGTGAGTCCGCGCGGGTAGGTACCACCGCCCGGCCTATTTCTGCCGTGAAGCAGTAATGCGTTTCGGTTTGAAGGGTGGGGCAGCCGTTGTAACTATACTTGAGACCTTAGAACTTATATCTCAAGGTGGATGGCGCATTTACGTTGTAGATGTATATGGGCTCCAGTAACCACTTAACACCAGGTGGGCTGTGAGCTCGTCCACACATCTAAGCAATAAAAAAAATATAAAAAAAGGTGGTCACGGCCCTCAGTATTGAGGAAACCGAAGCGAGAAGCAGGACCTCAATTTCTAAAAATCATTCAACCGCGAGCCCCATTTACGCCGTCTCGGGACAAATAAATGACGTATCGTAGTTTAGGGGACCCAATACTGAAAGACCGCTTCCGAGCACTTTGATACAATATAATTTCCTGCGCGGAATCCAAACGACCTGCCTCAACGAGATGTTGCTTTGATAAAGCCCCGTATCGCGTACTTGAGAGGGTTAAGGGACTTTTATTGGACATTTCTCCGGTAATTATCCTTTCTCGTAAGGAAGTCCTTGCCAGATTCTACCAAACCTGTAGGTCCTGCATAATTGATAGGAGCCGAAACGAGGTGAAACATTCCCTTTGTAATGAACGTGAAATTCTGTTCTGATAAAAAAAAACGTTTTTGTAATCAACAGGAAAAATTATCGTGTGTTTTCCGTGACCGAAATATTCGAAATACTAAGAATTGCTTCGACGGTAATGTGATTTACATAAATACCTACGAATCATAAAACCCTTTCAGGGAACAAAAGTGCTCATGACAATGTGAATAAAGGCGAAAATTGAAAATCCAAGCTTATCCATCTACAGCTCTAGTGACTGTAGTAGCTTATTTACAATCCGAGACGAATTTTAAAAGACGAATACTCATTTTTGGAACGATACCTGTGACTTTAGTTCTGTTATTTTTCATTTACTAGATAATTGATATTATATTTACATACATATACATACTACATATCTACATATCGCACATACGGTGCGATAACATCACTTACATGCAAATTATGTCACTTTTCAGGAGAAACGTTGGAAAATTTTACATCTTAGTTCTTCCAGAATAAAGAAATAAATATCTATTTAAACTACAACTTTAATTTTCATCAGTAAAAGCAATCATCTCACTGATAACTATTAAAAAAAATATTTTCTCATTCTCAGTTCAGTTTTAACAAAAAATTGCATAAGTGACTTTATAGCACCGTATGTGCTTGATTGTTTTTCGCCTTAAATAATAATAAACATTTCAATGAACAAAATTAAGATTTATTTATTTATTTTACATAGAATTCACATTTATAATATGTCTTTGTAAAGGACAAATTTAAGTTATAATAGGATTAGTTAAGTTATAATAGGATAGATGATAATTTGCTACATCAACAATTTACTCAAACAGAATTAATGAAGGTGAAAATATTTCTAAATCAAAGCGAAAATATGTAAATGTATTAAATGTAAAAATAAATTACAAAAGTTTTAAATAGTATTAAGTGTCCGATCTCCGTCCGGGGTCAAAACCCGGTCAGAGTAGGGGGGTTCCCGCGGTCAACACTACAACCAGACACGCGGCGCCACCCCGAGGACGCCCGACCGACGGGTCGTCGAGGCGATAGTCGACGACCAACGACGTCAGTCTCCGCGGTACGGCGGCCCTTCAGGCCGCCCGGGCGATGCCGCTGGTGTTCCGGGATACCCCGCTGGGCCAGAACCAGCCTGCCGGGTCGGAACGCGATACACCGCCGACCGGTTTGCTCTTCCACAGTACGTTCGGCGACGACAGCGACGACGAAAATGCGGACCGCATCGCAGTCCGCAGCCGCCGACGCGTCGTCCCGTCCTCCTGGTGCCAGCGCGCTAGAGTGACGGTAGCGTGCGGCGCAGTCTCAACCCCCTTAGGTCGCCCCGTGACCATCACCGGGAGGAGACTACAGACTATTACAGATCTAGTTCAACTATTTTCAAATATGAAGACTGTTTGGGCTTGGTTCTTTAGTTTTTGTTTTTAAATTTAGAGCGCAATCGATATGATATTATACTTGGTAATTTGTTAGCAACTCACCGTAGGTCTGTCTGTGTCTTTGTAGTTATAATAATATTTTTAGCACTATCTTCCTGAAGTGGCCACTCCTTTCTTCCTTCTATTTATCTTGATGAACACTTTCAGTTGTTTAAGTAATTAATTAGCTGCACTCAATATTCACTACTATTTTTCGCGATCGCACAATTTTGATGCGCACGATTCAAAACTCGACATTATAATGACATTGATATAAGAAGGGAAAGGGACGGGACTATATTGATGCGCTCTCAATTACGTTCAAAAATATTAATGCGATGTATCCATTGCAGATAACGCAAACAAGACAAAGAATCATATTTTTTTTAAAATCGTTGCCCATTTTTTTTTATTGCCCTTGTAGGCGGACAAGCATACGGCCATCTGATGGTGAGTGGTCACTGTCGCCCATGGACTTCAGCAATGCCAGGGGCAGAGCCAAGCCGCTGCCTACCGCTTAAAATCGCACGACTGCTTCGCGCCTTCAGTAGGACAATTTGGTACCTATATATGGCTCTTGTAGGACGTTGTAGGGTCCATCTAATGGTGAGTCGTTGCCGTCTCCTGTGGCCATCAGTAAACCATAGCCACATCGCTGCATACCGCTGGGGTACTCTTCGTATACCTCTTTTTAGAAATACATTCGTACTTAACGAATGTTCACGATTGACTTCCACGGTGAAGGAATAACATCGTGTAATAAAAATCAAACTCGCAAAATTATAATTTGCGTAATTACTAGTGGTAGGACCTCTTGTGAGTCCACACGGGTAAGTACCACCACCCCGCCTATTTTCTGCAGTGAAGCAGTAATGCGTTTCGGCTTGAAGGGTGGGGCAGCCGTTGTAACTATACTGAGACCTTAGAACTTATATCTCAGGGGGGTTGGCGCATTTACGTTGTCTATAGGCTCCAGTAACCACTTAACACCAGGTGGCTGTGACCCATCTAAGCAATAAAAAAAATTAAAAAAAACTTACCATAGAAGCTTCGAAACTTGATTCATATCAAATAGTTCTACTAATTAATTCGTTCACTTAAGAATCAATAGAACGGATGACCTATAAACATTCTCGAAGGGAGCCTTCGTGAAGGCCTCCCGCTTTCATTTATTATTACTGCCCCCCATTAGTTACATGCCCAAGAGGGTTCGCACGCGTACTATAACGTAGAACGCGTGTTGAGTATTCCTGACCCGCTTTTTGCCATGCCATTCTTATGTATTACAGGTACGAGCCTTTTTCATTTACCGATACGATTACAATTCGACGCCGATACATACCGATTTCGTGGCAATGAATGAATACTGTTACGCGCTGGGGTTCGGGATAAATAAAATTTCACCAAAGTACAACTAAAAAGTGTATTATTCAACACTTAGAATACTTAAAACATTCAACAAACACTTTGAAACTCTCAATTCGCTTCTTCCGCTTCGCTTCTAGTGATCCGATCGCTGTTTCGCTTCGAGTAGTTCCGATTACTGACTGCGTGCCATCCCTGCAACGCTTTTATAGTCGATATCACATCCCTAGAATTATCGAGAATATTCCACACACCTCTAGTATTGTTTCCGCTATCTGGCAATAGATGGCGTTGTACTTCTCGAGCGCTCTAGGTGCTACTAGAATCTTCGATATTCGTTCGACTATTCGGCGATAGATGGCGTTACTCTTACCGGCGTAACAATACGAAGCGCCTTTGATCCGACACGATATTAGTATATCGTATAGTCTAGTCATAGATGGTATTTTCTTACCGTATCGGTAAATAAAAAAGGTTCTACGTACACGAGCGTTCTGAACAGATATTTTTTGTTAAATAAACAATTTGATATTTATTGTGAACAAAAATTGTATATACGAAACAAATATTGATCGGTTAACCCTTTTAAAAGATAGGTATAGATAGGATTATACTTCTGGAAGTCTTGTTTAAGGCTAACGTATTTCAGATTGCCTTAATCAAAAATTACAACAAGCGGTATATAAATAAATACACCAGGCAGGGAAACTTTTCATTTAAAACTATTTAAAATGTCGAAATCTATTACATATTCAGGTTGCATAGTTAATGAAATACACGCGTCCGAGTCCGTAAAAAAACCTTTAAAGTTGTCAGATATCATATGGAAATAAAAAAAAGGAGATAAACTAACTAAAAATAAACTTTTTAATATTACACGAACGTACCATATTGCAATCGTCAACTGGTGGTAGAATGTATTGTAACAATCGGGTACCATCAGCCCGCCTATTTCTAGCACGATACGGCTTGAAGGGCGGGACAACCATTACACCGTACAATTGAGACTTTTGTCTCATGTCTCAAGGTGGGTTCACATTATGGTGTCTATTGGCTCAGGTAACCATTAAACGCCCCGTGGACTGGGAACTCGTTAAGTCATCTAAAAGTATATAGGTCCTATAATGATATTGGGTACTTCAGAATAAATAAACAATAAAAGACTTAATTGCGTTTTCTGTTATAATATGTACAATGAGAAAACAACATTTAAAGCCCTTAATCTAACAAAATTAATATTTTTAAACAAACTGAACTTTCTTTTTACTGAATGTCAAACGACACTGAATGACATATAAGAAAAATCCTTTTTAGAAAACTAAAGAGTTTTAGACTATGAAGGTTTTTCTTTACATACCTAAAGCTGAAAACAAAGGAACTTAAAAGCATACTCGTTAAATATATCCGCGCTATAAGATTAGCATATTCACCGTGTAGGTACTCTTGAATACTGGCAGCGGTCTTAACAACACAAATGTTCTCTAATCGATATTGCCATCGAAAACACAGACCCTTAAGCAGAATAATTAACACCTCATTCGATTGAGTAAATTGAATATGAATTTCGTAGAACGTTTATTAATTTTAAATGCGTTATCAAATATAGTTTGATTATTGAATAATTCCATATTTATTCAAACGAAAAGCCCCAGTAAGGAATATAGAAATTCCACTCGTATCGTGAAGAAAACTAGGCTTATTTAAGTTCTGAGGTAAATATATGGAAACTTTTTAGCGAAATTGGCGGGGGTGCTCTGTCCTTCGCTTTGGAGAGAAATTAACTACGCAGCGTCGTACCGCGTACCTTTTAAAAATAATATCTGAAAGCGTGTTTTTGTTGTAAGAAGCCGTGACGAACACAATGGTTCCAGGTTGTAGCGACGTGAAATCTTCCCGTCGCTTGCGACTAAGGGCTCGACAAGCGAATAAACCCCTAGACACAGCCCACTGAGTTTCTCGCCGGATCTTCTCAGTGGGTCGCGTTTCCGATCCGGTGGTAGATTCTGCGAAGCACTGCTCTTGCTAAGGTCAGTGTTAGCAACTCTCCGGTTTGAGCCCCGTGAGCTCACCTACACACGTTAGGGTGAAGCTGAAATAGCCTCTCAAGGCTATCAGCATAGGTAGGAAAAAAAAAAAAAAAGTGAAATCTGACATTATTACTTATCATGGTTCAGGTGAAATTAATGCCATCACTGCTATTGACCACGAAAACTTCACTAAGATTCGTTAAATCTTAAGTCAAATTGCCGTTCTTGATATAATTTTATTAATTCATTGTCCTTTCTAAGTTTCCATAATACATTAAATAATATTATTCATCATGATATAAGAGGCTTCAACTATAACTTGCTACAATAGTATTAGCGCAGCTTAAGTCGTCTTAATTGTCTAAGCTATGCTTGTAATTTAAATATTATAACGATTTAGGCATAAAATTTTTTTTTTTTTACACGCTGGTTAAACATTTTATTATGACAGAAAATATTACCAAGCAATGTGTTATCAGTAGATATTAATAGTCCGATAATAATCAGTAGATATTAATAGGCATAAAAATTAATTTTATATTAATTTTAAATCAATCCTATCTATCATTTGCTCTGTCTCGAGCTGACCACAAACTCTATACGGACTTGAAAATGAAGACTTTATACAAGCGATTTGGTGTAGCATATTAAAACTGGACGTCAAATAACTTTTTCACTCTGAGTTGAGGTTTGGCTCTGTTTTGAATAATTAATCTACGCTACTGTTACGATTTCACAAAGTTAAAATAACAAACTTTTTTTTCGGGTATAATCTATATATTAATACGTGAAGCAAAAACTTTGTATCCCTTTTTACGAAAATTGCGCGGACGGAGGAGTATGAAATTTTCCACACTTATAGAGAATATAGAGAAGAAGTGCACAATGCTTATTTTTTTTAAAATAATGCATAAAAGATACATTAAAGCAATAAAGAAAACATTACACACACTACATACCATGTATTTGACGTACACACGTATGCATACTATTTATTGTCAAACTTTTGTTCTTGACGTCTGTTGTCAAATTGAGAATAGATTAAATATTGTTTGTCTTTGTTAATATTTTTATAGTGTAGTCTTGGCGAAATTTGTGATTATAGAAGTATAAAATACAATCATAATAGTGTACAAACTTACAACTCCAATTAATTATAGTCGAATTTCGAGTACTGCGGGACCTCTAGTATTTATTAATATATAATATTTAATAATTCGGGTATAGAAGTTTTAACTTTATAAATTTTATGAAGCAGAAAGATAGCGGCAGATAATGTTACTGAAATACAGATATACCTACTCTCCTCATTCGTGAGCACTCCTGAAGATGTTTCATGTTGTTCGGCACTTTCACAAACAATATAAAGAGTGATGCATTTCAATAAACTGGCTATAATCCCTTTAAAATATAATAGATACTAAAATTACCAACCCACGTATCATTTTCCTTCAAAGCATCTATTCGGAGATATAAAAAAAAAATTGCATCATACTATAGTAGTTGTGTGGTATGTTAAAACAATTCTATAACACCTCTCTGTTTTTATCGATTCGATCGATTACGCAGACTCCTGGGGGGAATTTAAATAAATTAGAGACCCTTGTTCTGCCTCTTCTCCCCTTTTTCTCTGTGGGCACCCAAATCTGACATAGTCTACTCTGTTACCCACCTCGATCGGATATCGGTAAACGGATTGCCAAAAAAAAAAGAAAAAAAGAGATTTCCCAACTCACTTTGCATACCGTCGCGCGGTCACGAAAGTTCAACGAAAAGTATTATGTGTTTAGAATTAGTAAACGAATTTTCTTTTACATTATAAAGTTCAGTTCTCGTTTCGACTTTGGGAAACGATCTCTTTACACACTGTCCTAGTAAGTATAACTTAAATTAAACAGGCCCCTTTTAAAATTGTGTATAGTTAATACGTACATGTAACTTCAAAACGAACTGTTTCTTAATGGCGGCGTCGAAAGAACAAACATTATGTAGAAGTACAGTAAGCAAACACCGTAACTGGTCAATCCTTTATTTTAACACCACACAAATACATAAGTAAATGGATGCAATGGAACGTAACGTTAGTACATTTTTACGTGTTCCCGAAAACGCGGTACAAAAGAGAAGAAGCTTATCCTGACAGAGTGATCGTTTTTTGACAGTTGACGTTAAGCTCCATTCGGTGCGTTCATTATAACACATTACAAAGTAATATAAGTATATAATTAAATGACGATGTCCCAGTCGATGGCGTCATGACAATCCTTTCAATATGAGTTCTGTGCAATAGAGCCCAAATTTTACCACACCATCCGTGTTTTAAAAAAATTGAAATATAGCAAGTAAGCAACAAATTAATATGAGTTATTTTTCTACAGTACACAAATCGCGAATAATTTTCAAAGATCTAGTGCAAGCGTAGTTGCAATAATATTTTGACTAAACAAGATTCCTACAAATGCTTGGGAATATAATCAAGTTCTTCTAGTTAAATATATCACGTTCTATAAAAATAATGACTTGAAAATATGCCCGCGAAATGTGGTCACTAAAAAAAGTGTTTTTACAACCCATAATTCTTGTTGAAACTTTAAAATTGTCTTCTTTGCATCCCTAGAGATTTACCATCAAAACATCGAAAACATAATTAGCATTCGACCCAGAGTCAGGCATTACGAAAATTAAAAAACCTTTTACCCTAGTTCCTAAGTATTCTTCTTCTATATCGTTCCCTCACTACTGAGGATCGCGACCACATGCGATGTACTTCCAATGCACCCGATCATGGGTGCATTGGAAGTAAGGAAGTATTACGGAGTGCGATAAAATATGAATGAAGAATGGAATTAATACATTCACATGACATGTCCCGCTTGACATGTCCCGCACCTACTTCTGCTCTATCCGTGATAACATTTTTTCTAACAATAAACCTACAATTTAGTAATTTTAAAAGGAATGCTAAAAAATTATTTTTATTTCTTTTATGGATGTACGACCTCACAGCCCACTTGGTGTTAAGTAGTTACTGGAGCCCATAAACATCCACAGCGTAAATGCGCCACCCACCTTGAGATATCAGTTCTAAGGTCTCAGTATAGTTACAACGGCTGTCCCACCCTTCAAACCAAAACGCATTACTGCTTCACGGCAGAAATAGGCAGGGTGGTGGTGCCTACCCGCGCAGACCCACAAGAAGACTCACACGGACCACCAGTAAATACGCAAATTATAATTTTGCGGGTTTGATTTTTATTACACGATGTTATTCCTTCACCGTGGAAGTCAATCTTTTTTTTTATGATTGAAGGATTACTGGTGGCCCGGAGGCTTTTCCAGTTTCACCAGGACAGATGGGCGAGCAAAGGCTCAGCCAGAAGGGGTGGGATTTGCTAACAGCTGCCCGAGCACCTCCGAAGGAGACCTAACAGCTTAAGAGCAGCTGCTTCGCGAATGAATCTACTACCGGATCGGAATCGCAACCCGCTGAGAAGATCCGGCGAGAAACTCAGCGAGCTGATGGAAGTCAATCGTGAATACTTGTTGAGTACGTATTTCATTAGAAACATTGGTACCCGCCTGGGATTCCAACACCGGTGCATCGCTCAACACGAATGCACCGGACGTCTTATCCTTTAGGCCACGACGACTTCGAATTTCGAAATTTCCTTGATATGCCAGCTTAAAAAGCTGCTCGAACTATAATTTTAAACAATTAAGTATTTAATAACACTAAAGACCGAGATATCTAATAAAGGCTACCGTACTATTAATAATGCAACACTGAAGCTCGAATTAAATTCAGCTTTCTACTATACATTAATAATACTATTGATGAAAAGATAACTGAATTAAAGCGTTTAACTTTTACGGTTCGTAATCTCTCGTTGTCTATTGTCATTAGTTATATTATATCTGACATTTTGTTTATTTTACAGTTTTCGTGGTCACAAACGACTAAGGTCGCGATTTGAATATTATGCTAACTACTTACGACTCGCAAAAACCTAAAAACTTTAAGTTTGCTGTTTAATCTTATGCCTATATCTTGTTATCTTCAATCAAAATATCGATTTTCTTAAACATAAGGCAATATTATTACGTAATAAATATGTCGACTGTTTTTTTTCTCTACCTACGCTAGTCAGGACCCTGAAACTGCGATACTTTATGACAATTTTTTTTTTGTACGGAAACTATTGACATCTTGTAGCGAATGCCCATAAACTTATATGTTGTTAAAGTTAAGGCATTTAATTATTGTAATAAATCATACAAGTGCCTAATTGTTATAGACCCATTCATTAAATTTTATCAATTAGTGGTTTCTGATAATTTTCAAAATCCTTCATTAAAAATATAATATAGGATAGGTAGTTTGTTACTGCCATCAACAGGAGCAATGATTCTAGTCACCGTCCTCGTCAAACCCGTCGCTTGCGACGAAGGGCTCGACGAGCGAATTAACCCATAGACACAGCCCACTGAGTTTCTCGCCAGATCTTCTCAGTGGGTCGCGTTTTCGGTCCGGTGGTAGATTCTGCGAAGAACTGCTCTTGCTAGGGTTACTGTTAGCAACACTCCGGTTTGAGCCCCGTGAGCTCACCTACACACGCTAGGGTGAAACTGAAATAGCCTCTCAAGGCTATCATCAGCATAGGTAGGAAAAAAAAAGGAAAAAAATGTGGCCGACGCCCATTTTTGTAAAGTGTTGAGTTGCTTATCTATTTATAACTAATTTATGTGTATTATCTATGACGCCAGTAGCCTCGACGGGCTATCCTAGCTTCACGAAACGTCCGGCAACTGCACAGTTTAGTTATATTCAGTCATTCGTGAACATTAATATTAAGTGTAAAACGACATCCCATTTTTCACAAGCTCGTGTCCGTTTACAGAGGTCCCTGGTGTTGCATACGTCGCATGCAAACATGAATAACTCATGACAAATTTATGTAATACAGGACCACGTTACAAACGCTCAACAGATTTACTTTTCTCGTGGAGTTTACTAAATTAGAGGACCAAAGAAGAATACATACATACATACATACATACTTTTTTACTGGTGGTAGGACCTCTTGTGAGTCCGCGCGGGTAGGTACCACCACCCTTCCTATTTCTGCCGTGAAGCAGTAATGCGTTTCGGTTTGAAGGGTGGGGCAGCCGTTGTAACTGTCGTTGAGAACTTAGAACTTATATCTCAAGGTGTGTGGCGCATTTACGTTGTAGATATCTATGGGCTCCAGTAACCACTTAACACCAGGTGGGCTGTGAGCTCGTCCACAAACCTAAGCAATAAAAAAAACAAGAAATTTATTTAATACAGAACCACGTTACAAACGCTCAACAGATTTACTTTTCTCGTGGAGTTTACTAAATTAGAGGCCCAAAGAGGAATACATACGGGCCACGAATAGCGCTTAGGAAAATATACTGAACTAAATGTGCACAAGCATATTTTTCGTGTCCCTAAATTGAGAAGCGAAGGGCGACCTTCTTTGCTTTCGGTAAAGCGATCGGCCGTCGTCGTGGCTTACTCACAGATCTTATACTGTTACCAGATATTGAGAGTCAATACAAAACAATTGATATTTTGATCTCGTGTCTCAGAGTGAACAGTGGCATTCAAATTCAATATCCGTGATCTTCAGTCACGATTTTAGATTCCTCATAACGCATATTAACAAAATTTTGGTGATTTGTTTATTATTATTGGACGATGCTATTGTTTCATTGTCATTTATGAGCACGCGTTTTAAGTACGTACATATTTCTATAGCAAAATTGAAACCTACCGATATTTGAAGACTGGCAAAGTCTCTACGTTTGAAACGAGTGCACCAGACGTCTTATCCACCAAGCAACAAATTCATCTTCACTATGAGAGTATTCCAAATGCTAGATAACAATTTTGTGGGTTGTAGTTATTGTATATTTCAATGGCTACACGTACTACTACAAGTGTGTACGCGACACGCTACACGCGTGCATGTGGCAGAGATGCGAATGTTGAGATGGATGTGTGGAGTGACAAGAGTGGACAAGATAAAGAATGAGTATATAAGAGGAAGTGTGAAAGTAGCCCCGGTAGGCAACAAATTAAAGAGCGGACGGCTAGCGTGGTATGGACATGTGATGCGTAGAGAGAAGATGCATGTGACTAGAAGATATATGGAAATGGTAGTGCAAGTTAGAGGGGGAAGAGGTCGACCGAAGAAGACATGGATGGAGTGTGTGAATGACGATATGAGAGAGAGAGAGGAGTGAGTGTTGAGATGACCGCTCGCCACCGGAGTAGAGTTCATCCATACTACTTGGAGCCACTGCGGTCATCCACAGTGCGTTTCCAGAGGTCTTTTTTGCCACGTACCATCCGGCTATGGAATGAGCTCCCCTCCACGGTGTTTCCAGAGTGCTATGACATGTCCTTCTTCAAACGAGGCTTGTGGAGAGTATTAAGCGGTAGGCAGCGGCTCGGCTCTGCCCCTGGCATTGCTGAAGTCCATGGGCGACGGTAACCACTCACCATCAGGTGGGCCGTGTGCTCGTCTAGTGAGGTAAGGTGGAAAAAAAGAAGAAGTCGTACCACAACGCCGGATTAAGTTATTTTCTTTTCAATACAGAGTCTTTCGATTTTATTGACTGTCTGTGGTAATGTTTTGATAAACTGCGTGCCCATTGAATTCATGGAAACGTCACGTTTTGTACAGATAAGCCGGATATTGACAGAGCACTAATGAAACATGAAGCATTTTAATCTATCGATAGTGTATTTTGAAACAAATACATACTGTTCTTAATTGAATATCATGTTCTATGAAAACAAACTATAGTGATAGTTGAGTGACAGTGAGTAGTTGAGTACACATTAATAGATATATATATATATATTGAAGTAAGCATTTAACGAGATCGACAGAATGTATATTGCATCCGGCAGATATCACCGAGAAAATCGGCAAATCAGAATTAACTGAAAAAAAATTGAACAAAAAATCGATCGTAAACAAGAAATGAGACAATACATTCACATTAATACATTAACATAATCTGTTTAATAATAATAAACGTACATCTTTTTATCAAAAGGATAACCTTTCGTAATAGGATATTCGTATTTAGCTTTGTTTGTAACTCGATTTTAAACACCCACTACCGTAATTATATAGAACATTATTTGAATACGTAATTTACTTTGTCAATGAATACAAAAATAACAATGCCGCAAGCCATACATTTGTGAATGTGTTTTGATATAAGCTCTCGGATAATACGAGTAGGTACATTACCTTACTTTGAAGAGTACAAATAAAATTTAAACACGATATTATAATGTAGGTACTGTCTATCTCTATAATATTGGGTTACTAATAAGGTTGGGCAAGCGATTTTCCAAGGAAACATAAATTTTGTATCTTATATATATAAAAATTAAATTCTGTTCGTTAGTCTCGCTAAAACTCGAGAACGGCTGGTCTGATTTGGATAATTTTGGTCTTGAATTATTTGTGGAAGTCCAGAGAAGGTTTAAATGGTAGGTAAATATGAAAATGCTCGGAATTAAATAAAAATAACAATTTTGATTTTCCTTTGATGTGTCCCCCGTCGGACGTATTCCTCTTGTTTGTTTTAAGTTTATTTTATACAGAAGTTGAGGTCTATTATTTATCGATTGAGCACTACGAAGTCTGCCGGGTCAGCTAGTTACAAATAATAATTTTAAACAAAGGTATCATTAGTACTATCGTCTGTCTCCGTTTTCAGAAGCGGTCTCCTAACACCCAGTATATTAAAACACTTAAATTATCGTAATTAGGTAAAAAAACGGTTATTTTTTAGCTGCCGTTGGTAAGTTCTTAATGATATGTGTTTCCGACGTAAACAATAAAACACAATCTTTCATAATGTCGGCAAACCCAATATATGCAAACCGAAAGTCAACTTATGCGCAATAACCTAAACATGTACTTTGATTAAACAGATGGCGTTACTCAAATCACGTGCTAACAGACTGTGCTAATTATTATCCGACATGACATGTCACATGAGGTACATAGCTTAATTAAAACTAATATTCTGTGCGATCGAATCGAATATGTTAGAGGAAGTCTGAAAGTGGCACCTGTGACAGAAAAGCTGAGAAGTGCGCGTTTGGGATGGTATGGACATGTGATGAGAAGAAATGAAAATGAGGTTGGTAAGAGAGTGTTAACTATGAATGTGGAAGGTTAAAGAGGAAGAGGTAGACCTAAGAAGAAATGGATGGATTGCGTGAAAGAAGATATGTGTAAGAGGGGAATGAGCGAAGAAATGGTATATGATAGACCAGTATGGAAGGAGAAAACATGTTGCGCCGACCCCAGGTGACTGAGAGAAGGGCAGGATAATGATGATTCTGTGCGATCGAAATTTGACTATTAAAGTATTTTGGACTGTAAATTAATCTGTTCTTAAGAAATAGCATAATATCAGCATAACAAGGATAAACATTCATACACATAAACAGAGAAAACATTTCAGAATATTGCGTGGGTACTTCACAAACCGTCCTGTTTATATCCAAACATTTTCTTTCTCAATGCCAACTAGCCGGTTTAAGAAGTGCGTACAATTAGTTCTTATAATTCGAGCTCAAACATAAACAGAGATTATTTGTAAGTGCTCGAACAAAGCGACCACTCGAAATACATTTAACCTATCATACATTATCGCACTACCACTCTACCGACAGGAATAAACTTGATATTCAGTGAACCAATCTTACGGGTTAACGTTTTGCGTTTTGACCTTAACTTTTTTCCCTACCTATTCACTGGTCCTACCACCAGCCTAAGGAGCTATTCCAGCTAAGCCCGGGTAGATGAGCTCACGGGTTCAACCTAGAAGAATTTGACAACAGTAGCCCAAGCAAGAGCAGTGTTTCGCCGAATCTGCCACGGAATCGACATCGCGACCAACTAAGAAGATCCGGCGAGAAACTCAGTGGGCTGTGACTTTAACATGACCCTTAGCGACTTACGTATGTGCAAATTCTCAAACTAATTCAAGGAGAAAACACGACTGCTTAACATTATATTACTAAGCGTTCTCGTTTTAAATGTTGTAATAAAAATTAAAATTAAGTAATATCCCGTGTCGCAGATATAATTAAAACTGTTTTTACGATTTCATCCATGCATTTTTTTTTTTTTTTTTTTTTTTTTTTTCCGACGCTTCGAATAGCTTACAGTTTTTGTGACTACGGACGAGTCAGTCGTATGTGAGGGGGTAAAAATAGCTTTAATCGTATTTATTAAATTAAATTTTCTAACTTATTCATCTTCAAATACTTATGCACTCATCACGAGATTATAAAAACTATTTATCCAATAGACTTTTACACTTTGCACAGAAACGCTCTTTATGGTGTAGACGCTCAAATAGAAACTGATTTTACGTAAATTCTATCCAAAATGAATTTTCCATCTACCATACCATTGCAGCAATACTAACGCATAACAAAAGTTGTCGTACTAAATGCTACAGGATTGGTAGTTTATGGAACAAAGAGTGACACAAACTACTCTTTATCATAGAAAATTCAAAATTTTACTGGCGATAAGGCGTCTTGTGGGCACGGATAGATACCACACTGCCTATTTCTGCCGTAAAGCAATAATAGCTTCCAATTTGGACGGTGAGTTAACCGTTGTACTATAAAATTAAGACTTAGAACTCATGTCTCAAGGTGGGTGGCGGCAATTACGTTGTTCATGTCCAGGGGCTCCGATAACTACTGAACATTAGGTAAGCTATGTTTTTATCCACACTATGTAAGTAAGGAAAAAAACGCGTTCCATTATACGTGAATTATAAATTTAACGTAGGGCGAAACCGCGTGGCAAGTCTTATATGTATAAATATTATAAAGGTTTAGTTATACCTTGACATTATAAGCTTGAGTCCGCGTGTCCTCTAGGTGCGGACACCTCGTAGAAAGTTAGGCATCTGCCGGAAAAAAAATCTTAATATTAAAACCCTTCGAATAAAAAGGCTTATAAAACCGAAGACACCGGGAGTTTTTCGCGAAAACAAGTCTAACCGAAAAATAAGCTTTTCATTAAAATATCGAGACCTTTTCTATCTTCGTATGAATTTCTAATTAACAATGAAATTCGGCGCACGTACCTCGTCCGCGGTAGCTTAGGGCAGGTAAGATGTAGGTCAGACGGTCGGGCAGCCGGCTCATTCAGCATTAATGCTTATTGTGCCGTCTACGCTCAGCTAGAGCGTGCATAATGCCCGTGCACATATGTAGCACTACTCGCTTACAATAAAAATTCATCGCGCGATACAGACGTGATTTTTGTAAGGTAAACAAAAGATGTAGCAATAGTTGATCTATATGTTATGACAATTTTATAGAGGTTCTACAGTGAATATTTAGAAGTCGTCGTGGCCTAAAGAATACGACGTCCGGTACTCTTACAACGAACGAGCTTACTGGTGGTAGGAACTCGTGTGAGTCCGCACGGGTAGGTACCACCACCCTGTCTATTTCTGCCGTGAAGCAGTAATGAGTTTCGGTTTGAAGGGTGGGGGGCAGCCGTTGTAACTATACTTGAGACCTTAGAACCTTAGAACTTACATCTCAAGGTGGGTGGTGCATTTACTTTGTCAGTAGGTGGGCTGTGAGCTCGTCCACACACCTAAGAAAGAAAAAAGAAAAAAAAGAAGCGAACTGAGATTACTAGTTAGGACAGAACCGTTTTTTTGGCATTTGAAGTCTGTATTCTCACAATTTCCACAATTTAAGCCAGGGGATACAATAAAAACAGCAATGACATATAACAGCATGTGAACTTCAAATGTACTCTATCAGATTATCATCTAAGATGTTAACAATTAGCATTATAAATGCGAATATTGCTGTGAACAGAGCCGCAAACATTGGACAATAGCGATATGACAGCAGAAGATGGAATGAAATGGTATAAAGTCAAACTTAGGTGAGCAGCGGCTTGGCTCTGTCCCTGGCATTGTTGAAGTCCGTGGGCGACGGTAACCACTCACCATTAGGTGGGCCATATGCTCGTCTGCCTACAAGGGCAATAAAAAATAATAATAAAAACTCATACTAAATTAGACTTTGTTGGTTTTCTATTCCCCAACATTCTGTTTAGTAACTATCCCTTAGATCTTTTGATATTTTTTTAAATCCTAAGATGGATGGCCGAGCTCACATTCTACCTGGTTTTAAGTGATCACCAAAGCCGTGAACATCGACAACGTAAATGCCGCCACCCACCTTGAGACATGAGTTCTAAGTCTCACTTAATACCAAGGCGATAACTTAACACCAAGTGGAAGGAAAACGCTTTTGTTCATCTAATGAAAAACGAATTGTAGATTCAAAGCATAGTTTGGATTTTAGAGAGGCCGTTAAAGATACCACGTCCGTCCTTAATACGGTTCCAACCTTAACCTTATTCGTGAACATTTAAAATGTACGACATGAGCGGTAAAATGTTTATTGAGTGATTTATTCTAAAATGCTTACTGGTGGTAGAAACTCTTGTGGTCCGCATGGGTAGGTACCACCACCCCGCCTATTTCTGCCGTGAAGCAGTATTGCAGCAGGTTTGAAGGGTGGGGTAGCCGTTGTAACTATACTGAGACCTAAGAACTTATATCTTAAGGAGGGTGGCGCATTTACGTTATAGATGTCTATGGGCTCTAGTAGACCACTGAACACTAGGTGGGCTGTGAGCTCGTCTACCCATCTAAGCAATAAAAAAAAACAAGAAAAAACCATTATATCGTTCGAAGAACTCTAACTAAAAATTACAAAAACTGAATTTTTCATTCTTTGTTATATAAAAAAGTCGTGATTCAATAAATGTGATACGCTCAACGCACCCCCTAAATCCCACATGAATGGACCACACCGGCATGCCGTCGTACTATCAATAATTCAGGACACCAGCCGGCTCCGGCACAAAGTTATTATTATTAATATAAAAAAACACCTACCACGGGTACATGTTTCGATTAAAATGAAAAACAAAAATAGAGCATCATTTTCGAGATGTCAATATTCTTTTGACGCTTAAAGTTTTATTCATTCCATCCCAATCGATAATTTTTCGATAATCTTTTTAATGAACGAACATCATCATAGCTTCGTATTCTTCGTGTTACCACCACGAACCAATCGTACAATGAAATACCTGTCACAGCTATTATTATTTTTAAATTTATAATTTTAACAACATTACTTTCGTAATATTTATTCCATATTACATTTGTTGGGTATTCTGCTTCTATTAAGTAAATACGTTAAGGGCGATTTAAAATGCGAAGACTTATTATGAGTATTTCCGACAGTAAAGATACGAAGTAAAGCCCTGCTGGTCGCTTCAAGAATGATCTTATTAAAACTGTCGAAGCGAGTTCGAGTTTTAATAGTAGAATACACAATTACAACAACAAAGACATGTGCTTCGTTATCTCTCCAGGTGGGAACATTCAATCTGGCTTAATAATAAATTTTCCAGGCTATTTGGTTTATGGAAACTTTCAAAGGCTTCAATGCGAGGAAAAATTTGGTAATGTAATTTCGGCTCGGTTTTGTTACATTCTTCTTTGCTCATAACACTTGTTTATAGGCCGGTGAAGGAATGTTTGGATTCGGTCCATGTTTGATCTAATAAATGATTCAATGCAACAAAAGTTTTTCTTTGTTTTAGCTGATTAAATTCAGTAAGCAAGGCCCTTCCAAATTCAGCATAAAATCTTAAACATTCTATGAAAAGGTTAAAAAGTGTGCAAAAAATTCTACGAATATTGAAGTCAGCCAATTAATAGAGAAAGGCCAAAATGAGTGGAAAAATCATTAAAAAACTATAAATATTGAACAAACGCGAACAGAACTGAAACAGACCCCAGATAAATTAACAAAAGTTTTTTTTTATTTAATGTGTAAATAGATTATCTTAAATAAAATAAGGGCATAATATTCACCGTTCTCATATACAAATCATACACATTTTGAAGAAAACAAAATCGTATATTTTGGTAACCCTAAAGATCAGTATAAATGGGTTGGTCATAAACTTTAATCTCCGGCTAACCAAAATAAAGGGTATATTTAGCTAGCTTGATCCGCTATGGGATGTCATATGGTAAAGTAAGGGATATCCTTACCCTGTAAGTGTTTTTGAACACTAATGCCTGAAAAATACTTATTAAGTGCTTTTCAGCTTTAAGTATGATATGCCCGATAGTAGAAGTATGAACGCAGGATATAACCCAAATGGTCATTCATATGCGGGGCTCTCTTCTAATCCGTGTTCCGAATCACACATATTCTAAGTCCATTCATCTAAATACCAGTTTGTGTCATTACTAGGTTTCGTAAAACATGTTCGTCTTTTTCTTCCAAATGCTCAAAGAGACATTCCAACGTTAAAAATTATTTCTTTTTTTTTAAATTCAAGTTTAAGAACCCGCATAATAATGCGTAACGTTCGTGTGTGACCCTTTGGTCTTGTTTGATTGCGACATCTGCCAATCACAATTAAAGACAACTTTGGTTTGATTATTAAATGTACTACAGGATTTGATTCCTTGATCCTCAAAGTCACTTGTGAACGCCTGTTTTGTATAAATTTCATTCATCTCATTTTCAAGAAAAAATAGTAGCTGCTTGCGGAATTCGAACACTGGCTCAATTGCATCGTTCTTTTTTTTTTTATTGCTTATATGGGTGGACGAGCTCACAGCCCACCTGGTTGCTAAGTGGTTACTGGAGCCCATAGACATCTATAACGTAAATGAACCACCCACCTTGAGATATAAGTTCTAAGGTCTCGCAGTATAGTTACAACGGCTGCCCCACCCTTCAAACCGAAACGCATTACTGCTTCACGGCAGAAATAGGCAGGATGGTGGTACCTACCCGTGTGGACTCACATGAGGTCCTACCACCAGTAACCTCGTTGTAAGTGTACCGGACGTCGTATTCTTTAGGCCACGATGACTTCTATTCACTGTAGAACCTCTATAAAATTGTCATAACATATAAATCGAAAAACAATTGCTACAAGTATTATGTTTGCTTCAGTAAACGGCCAAACAAGATAATGCAGTCAAAATGGAGATGAAAAAAACAGAAAAAGCCGGCAGCTTATCGCCAGTTAAGCCGGCACTAAAGAAGGAAGACGACGGTAAAAATTCCAGGTCGAGCAGCAGATCAGAAAAGGAATTGAAACTACCTCCTGAGAAATCGCCTAGTGATGATGCACCAAGAAGAGAGAGACGCTTGTCTAGAGCGAGCGAGAGTTCCAAAGAAACATTAGAAAGGTTAGTAAATAGTTTTTTTAGTAGTTAGTTAAATGAAAATTAACTTATTTTAGCCGGTGCCACAATGATGTGAACTTAAATTAGTATATATATATTTCTGTAACTATCAATGATGACTCCATCAAAACTAGTTCATATAAAATTAAAAAATAATATGTATCACAAAAATTGCAGAGATCACAACTACTATGTTATCATAATCATAATAGGTTGGGGATAGTCTTTTCGCATTATAATATGTATGAACTTGTAATAAAATCGCTTTGGCTATTTGTATCTGGCTGGTTTTGGTATCATTAAAAGCTTAAATTTTAA
Organism: Bombyx mandarina; assembly: GCF_003987935.1. The sequence goes on from NW_021011603.1 coordinate 862,872, forward strand.
AGAAGATAATTCCAAATTAAAATTTGGTAAATGTGTAATTTTTATTTATTTTTGAGTGACTTTCTCGCTGAGTTTCTCGCCGGATCTTTTCAGTGGGTCGCGTTTCCGATTCGGCGGTAGATTCTGCGAAGCACGGCTCTTGCTAGGGTTCATGTTAGCAACGTCGTCAGGTTTGAGCCACGTGAGCTCACCTACTAGTTAAGGTTACGCTGAAATAGTCTCTCAAGGCTATCAGTTTAGGTAGGAATAAAAACAAACAAACACAGGACCATCTGCCGGGCTGATTTGTAAATCTAAACTATTCTCGAATCCACCTGAAGGTACACAGAAATTTTCATTAAAATCGGTCCAGCCGTTTAGAAGGAGTTGAGTGACAAACACACGCACAGAAGAAATATATATATAAAGATATAATCTACGTTTAAAATAACAAAACAATGCTAAACATAATGGGAAACGAATAATGTTAACTCAATTTCAAACAGCAAGGTTGCCGAGTTAAACCATTTTTGTAAACGTTCATTCATAATTACGAACGCATTAAAGAGAAGTTTTGTTTCGCAGGTCCCGCTTTCCGAAGTTTAGGATTTATTTTATTTCGAATAACATGACAAAAGCAGACGTAGAACAATGCGGCCCATGCGGCCCAACTTAGATGGGCTCTAGATAATTATGCTGTAACCTCTCGTCAAATATTTCACATAGTTAGGACAAGGGTTTTGTACAAAACAACAATGAATTAGTTCGGGCTGTTTCTATCTAGTAATTTTAATAATCATTTTGTTTGATTTTTGCATCGATAAAAGAGCGAGTTAACTTTGTGTAAAGTGGCTCTTGAGTTATTTGTAAGATTTTTAAGATTGACATCTTTTAAGATGAGCTATCGTACCTGCCACATAAATAGATTGATAGTACATAAATACATTGTTACTACAACAATATATATGGAATTATCTTCTTTGTAATTTAAACTTTTAATGATACGAAAACCAGCCAGATACAAATAGTATTATAGCCAAAGAGATTTTATTACAAGTTCATACATACTATAATGCAAAAAGACTTTTTCCCCAACTTATTGGGTATTCGAACTCGGTAAATTTTAATTTTCCAAATACGTAGTGGAGCGTACGAAAAAGCAATTAAAAAGTTTTATTATTGTACTGTAACAGACAAGCGTGAAAATAAAATAAAAAATATCGCTTCTACCAGACCTGGCTATGTTATGATTATTTTGTACTGAAATCTTAAACCCAGGCAAACGACTTTAATATTAAATAGGCAGGTAATATAACCCCCTTTCAAGTAAGCTTTGATTTTGATATTAGTTAAACAAGTTCAAAGAGCGTCTACACAATATTGTAACAGAGTAAGCCTAGCTTAACACAACATTGTACATATAATAAGTAATAAAACATTTTACTCACTTTTATATTGTTTATACTCAGTCTTTTGTTTTGGCAATTTCATTGGCAACTGCAGTTTATACCTTTCTTGCTTTTTCTTAGTTTTTTAAGCTCACCTTAGTTTTGTTTTAATTTTTATTGATCACTATGTTAGATTTGATACATAATTTTTTGCTATGCTCGATGTATATATACTTTATAGTTAATTTATGGAAGCATAGCTATATATTTATTTACCAATGCTTTTTTTTCTGTGGTTGACAGAGTAACGCATAACAAAATCCCATTATTCATTAGTCTTTTAAAAATAAATTGCATTGTGTATATCATTTGTTGCGGAAAACTTGAATAAATAAACAAAATATATACAAATAAACAGCAGGTGATTTTTCCTCTCATAACCACATTAACTCATTTCAACAGATTAATTACATACTAATAATGCTGAAGATAAACATGATTAACCAAATATCAGTGTACACAAATAAAATACATATATTATAATATTATTTTTATGCTATTGAAGAAGAATACATTCAGTAAAATATTGGGGACGATAAAACTCTATTATTACGCACACACTAATTATTTTACTACTAGGGAATGCCATTTTTTTAAATGTACAGCTATCGCGAAATTTCAATATAGGGAATTGAAAACTCAATCATTTTTCGTGGCAACAAAAACAAGAGCCCGTTCGAGGCACTCGCGAAACCAATGGGCTATCAATATTCGTATTGCGACTGAAACTAGCACACGAATACAATGAATATTTGTTTTTATTTAAATACTTGAAAACATGATTCATGCGTGGAACTAACTGATTGATCATGGGAATGGATTATTTGGATCCGTAAGGAACTAACTATTCGAAAAAAAGGTGTGAGAGAATTTTGGGATTTTGTATTAACTTCTTTCATAGGTATAACGGTGAAATGATTGAACTATTTCATTATTACAGTGAATACTATTGTTATCATTAATATCTAGGATTATGAAAGTAGTTTATGAATTTATTTCTTTCTTTTTTTGTTCCTAAAAATACTATATAATTAAAACAACTTTATGGTTTAATTGATTTTTAATTGTCATTACATTATTTGCGAGGTTCCAAATACTTTACAGTTTTCGTTGTAACGGACGACTAAGTTGTTATTCGTCCTAGTTTGGTCTACAACACGTGGGAACCAAAACAGGTTAAAGATAATTTCCTAACAGTTTCCCCTTTTGTTACACAGACAAGATTCAAAATCGGGTTCTCTTACGAGTCCGAAGGTCTCCCGCAAGTACTTCACAAACTGGCGTCAGGCATGCGACAAGACAAAAGACAAGACCAAGGAACTCTTGAAGCGTTGGCGGACGCTGCCTGAAGCTGAGGGAATATCTCCCGAAGAACACATGCAGCCAGCTACTAAAAGCGAAGTAGATAACCGCAGAGGCTGGAGTGTGCACGTTTGGAGTAAGTTCTTAGCTTTATATGTATTAGCCACGCTTGACTTTGGGTAAGCCGATTTGCGCTGGGATCTTATCCATTAACTAAATATTTGAAGTAACATTTTCGGCTAATGTATCTATTTTTGACGAATAAGTACAGTGTTATAACAAAACAGATTTCTCTCCTATTTTAACATAAGTTTTTATACGCCAAATGAGAATTCTTGTTTGTATCTTAATAGTTTTGAAGTATGTATGTTGTTATGTATGTTCTTAGAGCTTGTGCACTGTGGAATAGTGGAAAATATTTTAAAACTTAATAACATAGTGCTTAAAGATCCCAAGAACCCTAAGAGATCGAAAAATACATGTCAACACAGATATTAAATAAATTTAAAAAACAGGCGCCCCATTTCTATCCTCTAATAGAACAAAATCCTGTTTTTTTTTTGAATTCAACACATAAAATGCGCAACATTTATTTATACGAGTATACTATTCTGGTAATTCACAAACTTTATCTTAAGTATTAGGAATGATAATTCCGAAATACTTAAGTACTTTTCACAACTAAGAACATAAGTTAAAATTTATTGTTGTTCGGTGTTGTCGCGGCCGAGTCTCGGTTTTGCCAAAGTCGTGTCGGGCTGCGGCGGGCGACTAGCGCAAGTGAACCATCCTGCTGAACCAGAGAGAGAGAGCTGTTCCGCTTTGAGCACGAAACCGTCGCTGTCAACTCGAGTTCCAAAATAAGAATCACGCCCGAATCTTATAGACGAATGCCGACCAATTTCCTGTTGACCTTAAAAATAAGATACATGACATGCAAAATACATTGCTAAAATGTATTATATTTTTTGTAGATGATTTGTCATGTATACCTACCTACCTACCCTCAGAAATCACTGGCACTTCTATACACGTCTTTGCTGTGGACAACATCTCGAAATAGCTAATAATTAATGCAGCTATTATTTCATAACTTCATTTACCNGACCAATTTCCTGTTGACCTTAAAAATAAGATACATGACATGCAAAATACATTGCTAAAATGTATTATATTTTTTGTAGATGATTTGTCATGTATACCTACCTACCTACCCTCAGAAATCACTGGCACTTCTATACACGTCTTTGCTGTGGACAACATCTCGAAATAGCTAATAATTAATGCAGCTATTATTTCATAACTTCATTTACCTACACTTTACAATACACATTAAATACTTTATATCTCAGGGTGGTAATTTATATTGTTATATCTATCGATTCTGTTGGCTACATCAGGCTGATCAAAATCGGTCAAAGTGCTCAGTCTACAGAATGACGATATTCCTAATAAACACGATAGCAATAAGTATCAAATTTTGTAAATTTATACTTCACTTACCATTCACTCAAACACACGTTATATAAAACAGTTCAAAATGAACTGACCTACAGTCTCAAATGACAGCAAGCCTCGCGTTACTTTGACGATTCACGAGAATTTACAAAAACTGCATGTTTTTATGCAAATAGTATTTAAAGCCTAGTATTCAAAATTTGACCATAATCATTAATCACCCACTACTCAAATATAGCTCCATTATGAGTATTATTATTATAATTATTTTCTCTACCATTTTATAAAGACGGGAAAAGAAGCTGTTTCTAAATTCTTTCTTTTGTGTTCTCTTGTGTTCTATAAACAGTAACTGTGTCGTTCAATAAACGAAGGAATAAAAAGTATTCAACTATTAAGTCTTTACTTATTTATATTTATATATTAAATTAAATACTTATGTTGGTCATTTAGCTTGGAGACTAGTACAACTATACTACACATTGATTCAGCTAATGGGATATGAAATACAACAATTACAACTTAATAACAATATTCTGAAGTCATATTTCTTAACCTGACTATATAGCTGCTTGTTTAATGCGTATTATCACGGCCGTGAGCAGCGTATATTGTGGTAAAGTATACCAAAGTTTTCAAAGTTCTCAATTAATTTCTCTTGTTCATTAAATACACAATCTACTTTTCCTATAAAATACACCGCTACTCCAAAACGTCCACCCTTCAATTCGGAATTAATTTGCATGCATTAAGCTGATTAAAATCATACTTTTGACATCAACCTCCTACGTAATTTATTTAAGTATGAATATCGAAAATCAGAAACAAGAAACCTTGACTTTGTTTAATGTTATTTCCTACGAGATTATTACAAGGGAATATTCAAAGTTCAAAGGTAACGTGCCAAAGGAAAGAACACGAAAAACACGTGACAAACAAGGCTTGTGGAGAATACTTTGCGGTAGGAAGCGGCTTGGCTCTGCCCCTGGCATTGCTAAAGTCCATGGGCGACGGTAACCACTTAACATCAGATGGGCCGTATGCTCGTCTGCCTACACGGGCAATAAAAAAAACAATTTCAATGCTGTGCAAATACAAATACTTGTAAGGATAGTATTTTCTTCAGTTTTCGCAAATCACTGACGTAATTGAACTTCATTATACTTTTACCGTTTAATCTCTCGTTTTTAAACGATTGCATAGCTTCTATCGCGGGCCTTGAGCGCGGCGACTGAATTAAGAAATTCCGTAACGAAAATAACATGTGGGGGTGACTACGCCTACTATGTAGCTCGCGTTCAACACATTCACACGTTGTGCTGGTGTAGTGTTTGTGAATAAGCGCGCGGCGTGACGTCGCACTGCATGAGCATCATGAAAAGTCTGCCCATCTCTCAGTCAGTTAATGTTTTGCTTTTGTTAATGTTTAAAAATATAGCGTGGTCTTATTTTTATTATTGTTTTAATATTAAATTATTATTGTCGAATTGTAATTGCATAAGTTGATAAAAAATGTTCTGCAATAGCTTTACCGCGGCAGTCCCCGAGTGCCACACCTGTTTTTTTTATTTTTTATTATTTCGTTTCCGACATTTCAAATACATTACGATGACGCGTTACCACGAAAACTGTATTCAAAATGGCTGAAGTAATATAAGTAATTACTATAAAAAAATTAGGTTAAGCCGTAAAAATATTTTTAATTTTATTGTCCTTTGAATAACATGCAGTAATTATATTCTGGCCGACCCGTGTAATGATTGGTTTATAAATAGCACGAGATTATATAAAATAACGACATCATTTCCAACGGAAAACGAGCCGGATTTTTTTGTGAAATTGCCAAGTTTCAGCATTTTCGTAATGCGCTGAATGGAAAAGCTCGCTGCGCTGTGTGATAGGCTTTCGGTGTTTTTGATTCTCAAAAATAATGTAAAGACGAGATTGGACCTCTCCAAAACTTCCACTTAAACTGCTATTTTATAAAATCTCGTTTGTAGCAATCGTTTGGCTTATCAAATGCTTTTTCAATTTAAAGATTTATTTTTTACTAGCTGACCCGGTAGACTTCGTAGTGCCTCAATCGATAAATAAAAGACCTAAACTTTTGTATAAAATAAACCTAAAACAAACAAAAAGAATCCGTCCAACGGAGGACACATCAAAGGAAAAAGAAAATAATCATTTTTATTTAACTCCGAGCATTTTCATTCATTTATCAACCTTTTAAGCCTTCTCTGGACTTCCTCCAGATAATTCCTCCAAATAATTCAAGACCAAAATTAGCCAAATCGGTCCAGCCGTTCTCGAGTTTTAGCGAAACTAACGAACAGCAATTCATTTATATATATATATAGATTTGGAATATAAATTGTTATGCAGTTTAATTATTCTCTAAACAATAATGCAAAAGTGAATGACTCAATTTCGTACAAAAAAGAACATTTGCATTCCATTACTGCGAATACACGACCTACTTGTTTTTAAGTGCTTCCCAAAGCCCATACATATTAATACATCAATATCGCTTAATAACCCACCTTGAGATATGAGATATATTGAGGATTGACGATATTGAAGATTGTAAAACGCCAGTCCCATCCTTCAAGCTGGACCGCGTCACTGCTTGACCCAGAAATTAAACAGAGCGATGATACTTATCCGTATGCGCTCACAAAACTTATATTATTATCGAGTTAAGGAATAAAAATTCGTTGGCTTGTACCAATACCATCACTGAAAACAACAACACATAATTACTGGTAGTAGGACGTCTTGTGAGTCCGCGCGGCTAGGTACCACCACCCTGCCTATTTCTGCCGTGAAGCAGTAATGCATTTCGGTTTGAAGGGTTTTTTTTTTTTTTTGTTCAGGAGGAAATTGCCGGACTTCCGCCCTTTTCTGGGGATACTGGGCGGGGTATGTCAGAGTCGAACTGATTAAAACCTCCTGTCGCTCAACAACCAACGTCCAAACCTCGCATGAGACAGAACTCATGACAAGGCAAAGGGGGGAAAGTGAAGCGTTTAGTGCGGAGCACATCTCTCCCATCACCCTCCCCCTCGGGACGCCGGACTGGCGGTCGTCGGCGCCACGACCACCAGCCCTCTCGGTCGGCAGACTGTCCGAAGCCCGCCTAGATGGCGCCGGTTAGAGTGGGTTACCCTACGGAATACCCCGCTGGGCCAGAACCAGCGTGGGTCGAGGATAGCCGGCCTTCCATCACCCGGATGCTCTTGCGTAAAACGCGTGCAGAGCAGCTTGCACGTCGTCTTCTTAGGCCCCCCTCGCCGGTCCCCAGACCGACATGTGAGGGGGACCCGAAACACTTAGAGGGCCAGGGCTTGGGCGAGATCCGCCTCCCTGGCCCCCGCTCGACGGCGGCGGGATTGTGCGTCTCTCACGCGCCCCGCCGCCTCCTTCTGCGAGATGGTGCACTCGCAGAAGTCGAGCATCGCCTTCCACGACTCGTCGTCGCCGAGCATCGATGCCACAACACTCGGCAACGACAAGTCGTTTCCTATTTTTGCGACGAGGACACGGCGCCACCCCTCCCATGCGGGGCAGGCGACGAGCGTATGCTCTGCCGTATCCAAGTCGCAACCACAATGGTGGCACTCTGCCGTCGGCTCGGCTTGATCCGGTGCAGGAACTCACCGAAGCAACCATGCCCAGTGAGCACCTGCGTGAGCCGGAAAGTGAGGCGTCCTCTGTCACGATTCACCCAATCCACAAGGACCGGGCGAATCGCCTCGACGGTCCTACGACCAGCCGAAGGATCAGCCAGCCGTCTGGACCATGACTCCAGCACGGAGAAGGGTAGGGCAGCCGTTGTAACTATACTTGAGACCTTAGAACTTGTAACTCAAGGTGGAAGGCGCATTTACGTTGTAGTTGTCTATGGGCTCCAGTATCCACTTAACACCAGGTGGGCTGTAAGCTCGTCCACCCTCATAAGCAATAAAAAATAAAAATAAATATATAAAATATAAAATAAATAAAATAAATAAAATAAATAAAATAAATAAAATAAATAAAATAAATAAAATAAATAAAATATAAAATAAATAAAATAAATAAAATAAATATATATATAAGAAACAACATCCAACAATTCTAACATAAACCGTAATTTCTCTCGTACATCTCATAACGGGTCCGTCATTACGAAAATACGTCCCATAAACATTCACATTTCACACCTGCGCCATTTTCTCAGTGTTGATTAGTATTTACGGTCCATCGGATTCTGTTACATTATTCAACAGTACAATAAAGATACGCACTTGAGGTCGGAAGTCAATCAATACTGTGCACAGAAACGGTAGATTTTTGTATTGGAAATGTAATAATAGCTTGGATTCAACGGAAACTTTCTAGAACGAATTAGTAAACACATATTATACAATGTCTTCCTAAACAGAACAAGGTACATTCAGCAAAATTTGTAACTGTCACTAATAAATGAGCATTTATCTTATACCTTTAAACGAGCAATTCTTGTATATATATATTAATATATATATAATCTGAATCTCGGAAACGGCTCCAACGATTTTCATAAAATTTAGTATACAGGGGATTTCGGGGGCGATAAATCGATCTAGCTACGATTTATTTTCAGAAAATGTTGTTTTATTCGTGTTTTCAATAATCAACTCTTCCCGACATCTATTGGCGAATAATAATACTATTTTTCTTAATTGAGGGCAACTAACCGCTTTAAAGACACAAGAAGATGGCGTTATCAAAAAAAACCGAGCAAAGCTCGGTCATTGTCTAGTTTATTGCTTAAGTAGGAGAACGAACTCAATAGGCACACGATTTGAATAGGTACATCCAGTTACTTAGAGACATCAGTACAAATTCTCCATTCTATAATACAATACCATAGCTGCCCCACCCTTCAAACCGGCAGGTGAGAATGGGTCGCGGCAAAAATAGACAGAATAGCAGTACCTATCCTTTTTTTATGATTTAAGGATTAATGGTGGCCCGGAAGCCTTTCCAGTTTCACCAGGACAGGAGGGTGAGTAAAGGCTCAGCCAGGAGGGGTGCGATTTGCTATAAGCTGCCCGAACGCCTCCAAAGGAGACCTCACAAATCAAGAGCAACTGCTTCACGAATGAATCTACTACCGGATCGGAATCGCGACCCGCTGAGAAGATCCGGTGAGAGACTCAGCGTGCTAATTCATGGGTTAGGTTGCACGTCGAACTGTTTGTCGAGTTCGACGAGTACGGCTACCGGGGTCCCTAAGCTTGCTCCTAGTGTTAGAGCTGAAGGCGCCTAATGCAAAGGTTATTGGATGTGATGGATCCGTAAGGATGTGAGGTACCTATCCTCTCGGGCTTACAACGCTTATATTGTTGTAGGTATAAAGTAAATAATTGATGGTGTAACAGCATTAGGTACTAAATATATTAAGTAGGAGACGTTTGTTTCTAGTAGTGGTAGAACTCATTTCAACTGATCTACCACTCCTAGAAACTGGTATTATGATTACTAAGTTGAAGTAGGTGAGTTCATTTTTGTACACTCCTTGAAGAGTAAACCAGGTCACGCCCAATTGATATTGAATAGTAATCAAAGACCATATACACCATTACGAGAANCAAAAAAAAAAAAAAAAAAAAAATACACCATTACGAGAAACGCAAATCAGCATTCTAAACAATAGATTAAAATGCTTAAATCTTAAATGTACTAGTATTCTACAACTGTCCCACTCTTCAAAGCGAAACGTCGTGCGTTCCGATTTACTTTATGACTGAAATAATTAGAATAGTGTGGTATCTTATCTACTTCCATGCTCTCAGTGATAAAGGCAATTTAATTGTGTATGTAATTTTTTTTTAATCGATGTCAACGTTTTATTATGTATAGCCGTTTGTCGATACAGAGTCGCAATTTTTCACCAAACAATTACAAAGCAAGATTCGACCTAATTCAACGGGAATAAAGCATCAATTTTGACTCACTTTTGGCCGCAAATAGCCCAAGATAAAGACACATGATAGTCTTTAGAAGAGACCTTCACCTTCACTTGAGGAGGGTTCATATAAACAAACTTTTATATTTACACATTATAAACTTTTTTAAAAGCACTATCTACATTTATTATTTGTTAAAACGAAGGGGAGGCAGGGAAGAGGGATAAGGGGAGGAAGGAAAAGGGGTAAATAAGTGTTAATAGCATCACTATTACTCTACCCGATGATATGCAAGCGTAGTAAACCCTTAGAAATAAGGTGACACTCTACAAAGCTTGCATACGCCCCGTCATGACCTATGCAAGTGTACATTCCAAGTCATTCAATCCCGTTTTTGCAGGATAGCCGTCGGAGCCCCGTGGTTGGTCAGGAACGTCGACCTCCATGACGTCCTGGGCGTTAGTATCTCCAGTCGGCGTCGATGCGCCACTTCGATAAAGCCGCACGACACTAGAACCCTCTCATCGTGGCCGCCAGTAACTACATTCCCGATCCTGCGGACAGAATGGAAAGCAGTCGACGTCGCCCCAAACACGTCATTTCGAATCCTCCCGATCCACTAACGGTGCTTTTAGGTTACCTCAAGCACCGGTCATCGTTCTCGTCGAACCCGTCGCTTGCGACGAAGGGCTCGACGAGTAAATTAACCCTCAGACACAGCCCGCTGAGTTTCTCGCCGGATCTTCTCAGTGGGTCGCGTTTCCGATCCGGTGGTAGGTTCTGCGAAGCACGGCTCTTGCTAGGGTTCGTGTTAGCAACGTCATCTGGTTTCAGCCCCGTGAGCTCACCTACTAGTTAAGGTTACGCTGAAATAGCCTCTCAAGATTCTCAGCTAGGTAGGAAAAAAAAACACTATTCTTTTTTTTCTTCTTTTCCTTTTTTCTTTTCTTTTTTTTTTTACTTCTTTATAATTTCTTGTTCATACTTGAAATGTGTATGTAACCTATTATTTGCATGAAATAAAAGGCTTATTATTATTATTATTTGACCCACAACAACAACAAAAAACGCGCAATAAACGTTTTTCCACGTTCGAATTCGAACATTAGCAAAGTTCACGCGAACAAGTTATTCGCGAAACATCCGAGCTGGTAATTACCGTCAGTTACATCGGACGTTCGCTGCTCGCTACATAATTTAACGAGGCCAATCAAGACAAGTGCTGCGTCACGATACGACAAATCGATTTTCATGTTGGGGGAAATATGATTTTCGATAAATTCAAATTGGCCGTCGAGAGGCTAAGGTAAAAAGAGCTAGTCCCAATTATAGTTAACTAGCTGTAGTACCCGTTCAGTTCGCTGGGCATTTAAATTTAACATTATTATTTCTCACCCCCACAAAGATTCTCATCATTAACAACCCCGCAACCGGTGTAGAGAGTCCAACACTCATAATATTCATATGAGCCTATCCATTAAATACATGTATTTTCTACATGGATACCAAGTTTCAAACCAATCGTATGCATGGTTCAGTAGTTATAACGGAACATCCGTTAAAACCACTGTAGATTTATATATTAGTATAGATTATTCCCATTATTCGCCCAAATGAGTGAACAAGCTCATGGTCCACCTGGATTTAGCTGGTTACTAGAGCGCATATACATCAACAATGTAAACACCTCCATCCACCTTGAGACTTGAGACATGACATCTAAGCCTCAGTTTTTTAGTACAACTTCTGTCCCACTCTTCAAACCGTAACCTATTACTGCTTAGCGGCACAAATAAGCACCAAATGGTACCTATGCCTGCGGGTTCACAAGGCATATGCCGTCAATAAGCTCTTGTTTAGTTGATGCTTAAGAATCTAACGGAAAACGTGGACATCGAAACGTGAATACCGAATACCATATTGAAGTCTTAAAAGAATTAGAATTAGAGTCTCCGTAATCGAAATACAAACTGTTTCTGCCGGTTCAACCGCATGCTACCATTTTTTAATTTTTTTTCCTGCCTGTGCTAATAGTCTTGAGGGGCTATTTCAGCTGCACCCTAACGTGTGTAGGTGAGCTCACGGGGCTCAAACCGGAGTATTGCTAACACTGACCCTAGCAAGAGCAGTGCTTCGTAGAATCTACCACCGGATCGGAAACGCGACCCACTGAGAAGATCCGGCGAGAAACTCAGTCAAGACGCGCAGACGCTCAATTAAATTAAATTTATTGCTATACTTGCACAATCATCGCAGCCCATTTAGTATGAAGCGGTTACCGAAGCTTGATTACAGGCCTGGAGAATGAGGTGGAAATAACAATAATTAGTATTGCAGAAGGGATCCGCTAGATGCAGGTAGCGCAGAACCCATCTGTGTGGCGAGGCTTGGGGAAGCCCATGTCCAGCATTGGATGTCTGTGGGCTGATAGAATAGGGCTATTCTACCCTTCAGATCAGAGGGCACGAATGCGAAAACGTTTTAATAATTTCCCGTCAATCCCGTCTTAAAACTCGACTCAAGGATTCACCTAAGGATTTACACCACTGTTGAGTATTAAAACACCGACATATACTGGGTACTATAACATTTTGTCAGACCGCTCAAGTAGATATCGTCAACCTGCCTATTTCTGTCGCAAAGCAATAATGCGCTGTACAATACAATCGACCTCATGTCTCAAGCTAGGTGTCAGCGTTCACGTCGTGATGTCTATGGGCTCTTAACGATTTACCCCAGGCTATAAAGACGTATATACAAAAAAAAAAAAAAACTTATTAACTACTTTACTTCCAACAATGTACATTCACATAATAATACACAAACTCGTAATTGCTACTTCGTACCGTGAACACGCACAAAATAAACCCAGTTTTCTTTCATCGATTGTTTACTTCATGTACCGGGCGAAATTTCTCAGTAACATTGTGTTTCCTCAGTACGTGTATTGAATTTTCAAAAATGAGTTCAAAGTTCGTCGTTTTCGAAGTTTGGTATATAGACGCCCTACTAACCATACCTATACTGAGTCTGCTGACCTCTTGAGATAAATTTAATTTAAAGTTTTGAGCGAATACAACGTAATAGTGGAACCTGGTCACGCGCCGTCGTGACTACCGCTAATTTTATGTTAATATATAGGTTTCTTAGAAATACTCGCGTGCAACAATACTATACGTTGATGATGTTGTGAACGAAACCTTTCCAATATCGCCAACAGCACCTGCACAAGTTAAATCGCGTTAAGACGAAAAGTTTAAGAACGTATAGAAAGAAAAAAAACGAAGAAAATATGTAATTCCCGTATAACTTTCAACACTTTTTTTTATTGCACTTATAGGCAGACGAGCATACGGCCCACCTGATGGTGAGTGGTTACCGTCGCCCATGGACTTCAGCAATATCTCCACAAGCCTCGTTTGAAGAAGGACATGTTATAGCGCTCGGGAAACACCGTGGAGGGGAGCTCATTCCACGTTATGGGATGGTACGAGGTAAATTCACCATAATAACTTCAAAAATGAAATAAACGCCGGTATACGTGTACATTTATTAAAAACAGCGGCCCGCTCCGGCTTCGCTCGGGTCTTTAACAAAAATTCCAACGACGTTGTTTTATTTTTTTTTAATAAAAGAACACTTATTGCGGCATAACTATAATAGTTAGACATATGCTGTTGCGACACTTTTTGTAAATAATAATATGTTCTACAAAATCGTAGTACATTATTTTATTCTATCATGAATAGTTTTTGCAGGGCACGCGATGTAAAGACTATTTTAGGTATTTTTTACACCTTGGGTTATATTATTGGAGTTTTAGTAAGGATCCCTAATTTTTTCAAAAAAGAAGATAGCCTATATCACTGCGGAATATTGTAGCTTCCAAACAGTGAAAGAATTTTTCAAATCGGTTTAGTAGTTTCGGAGCCTATTCAATACAAACAAACAAACAAATCTTTCCTCTTTATAATATTAGTATAGATGAATTTTTTTTCGCTTCTTCTTTGAAAATGATGGTCTGTCATACTATTATTCATTCCTTCGGAGTGGAATTGCTTCCGATATAACATGCATCAATTGTCAAAAGTTCACAGCCCCCGCGATTTAGGCTCTGCGTTGAAATCAATTATATAATTTAAACTATTTTTACGATTTCGATACGAGTCTCTTTCTTCGAACGAGAAACAGTCGTAAAACTAGTTTTAATTATGTATACAACTCGCAAAAAAGAAGAAAATTCTGAATCGGTTAAGCAGTGATTAATTACGCTTAACGCTTACCAGGTGGGTTGTGAGCTCGTCCACCCATATAAGCAATAAAATATTTTTTTGTAGAGAATCTAGTAATCAATTAAAATTATTTCAAAGGTGACTAAACTCTATAGTCAGTACTGATTATAGACAACCAGATGGCAAAAACAAAGCTGGGCTTCAAAGATTGACATTGACAAGTAAAATTTTTTGAATTTGAATCTCGTTGGTTTCTCGGAGCTGTTTAAATGAAATCAGTAGAAAAAAAAACATTAGCAGCCATGAATAAAGAATCGAAGAAGCGTGAAAAAACTGCTTCCAATCTAAATGAAAGCATTAAAGCCAAATTAAAAGAATCGTTGACGCAAAACCCCGTGGTCACTGGTGATACAGCGTCAAATCAAATTTCGAGAACGAGACAGAGTAACGTGAAGAAAGAGGGATTTTACAACTTCAAGAGCATGTTGTTGCGAAGCGTGGAGTCGCAGGGCGTTGCCGAACAGAAGAAAGCGAACAAACACACGAAAAAACGTGCGAAAAGTGTCAGAACCGAAAAGTAATCTCCATCTATCAACCGAGAACGAACGCGACCGGAAAATGGATCTGCAGAGATCCCTTTTCAGTGAATCCTAACGAGATACGCTTGTAAATTTATTTCCTACGTTACTATGTTTGAATAAACCATTCATAGAACTTTACGAATGCTGCCTCACTTTCTATGTGAATAGAGCTCTTCGTATTTACGCAAAAAGCCTTCCACCCTTTAAAGGCGATCATAATTTATGAAGCCAGTTTTTGCATGTCTTATCTTTACGCTTGTAATTGAAGTAATAACAACTCTATAGAGTTTTCATTTGAAATACAAAGATAACATTGGGCCAACGTCGGAACCTGGAGCAAATTTCGAATGTTTTATTCTTTTTATTTTCCGTCGACTTAAAGAGATATCGAGGCTTAAACAATATTTCATTTGTTTGTACTTCGTCCATGAAATATTAATCAAACTTTGTGTCCACGAAGGATCTTTAGAAATGTCCCGATTTGTTGACGTTCTGACGTTCAACAAAATTAAAACAGGATTCAAAATACTGTCTTTAGCTTCGTTTTTTTTTTCTCTACCTATTTTTTGGTAGCCTCCAGAGGCTAATCCAGCTACAAACAGTTTAGTTGTTAGCTTGAGAGAAACTGGTAACAATGAACTGTTCGCTGTACCTACCACCGGATCGGAATCGCGTCCCACTGAGAAGGAGCGGCGAGAAACACAGCGGGCTGTTACTTAGGCTGCACTTCGAAATCTTCGACTTAACTTGGCATTTCCTTTATTAATTCTAGTTATAATTTACTATGTTTCGAATGCAATTTTTGTGGTAATTGAAAATTAAAAACCTAATACTGTGTTTTTTAAATCAAGTGACTAATACATTTGTGACGAAAATATTAAAGTAGACAAGCTCTTGAATATCTAGCGCATCATCCAAGTGGTTACCGAATCCCATCGACACGCACACATGAATGACTCACCAACGTTGAGGTTCACGCACGATGATCCGTGCGGGCTTCATACGACATACATCTCCTTGCGTCGGTTTCCTCATTACTGAGGGTCGTGGTCATGGCCTTGAAACAGTTTAAATGTTTCTCTGTCCATGACTCTCTTGGGATGTAATTGTGGTGGGTTCCTACGTCCTTCCACATCAGTATTTCGAAGGGATTTAGTCCTTCACGGCAAACTGGTCCCGCTCCGGGTCTCTGGTTGTATCCGGGGGCTGGGTTATTTCCCGCCGCCCAGTGCTCGGCGTTGACGTTTTACGGTAGGAATGTCCAGCTCTACTCAACCCTCCTCTTTTATCATCCGGGCTTGGGACCGGCAATGGCAGAGTTACTTAGACGACATACATATCACCATTTAATTTCTAAGTAAGTTGTATTTTTTAATACGCTTTTATTAGCTTAGACGTGTGTATGTTTGTAACAAAATCTTTGAAAATCATTTTGACCCCTTCAAAACGTCGGATTAACTCAAAATTTGGTATACTTATTAAGGGCCGATGACAATTCAATATATAAAAAAAATATTGAAAAAATTGAAATTCTACTAAAAAATAAAAAAATTGATAATAGTTTAAAAAAACTAACAAAATACGCTTTTAAAAAATATCCAACTAAAAAATAAAGAAATAATTTGAATAAATTTGAATTAAAAATAGTGTAAGAAAAAATGATTTTATTGTAAAAAAAGCGTAGGGTGCATGGTATCAATAGTTATAAATATTTTATGAACAGATATGAGTAGAAGGGGTATTTTGATAATATCCTGAAAAGCACCCCACGCTTTTTTATTTTTTAGTTGGATTTTCTATAAAAGCGTATTTTGTTAGTTTTTTTAAACTATTATTTATTTTCACGATTTCCTAGCTTCGACAGCAAAATCGTTATCAAACTCCGGAATTTGAACACCGGTTTAATCGCGTAGCTTGATACAAATACACCGGGTGTCTTATCTTTTTAAACCACGTTGGCTTCGGGCGTATGAACATTTAATCTTCATATACTTACAATAAACATAGTGCAGTTTACTTTATTTATAAAAAAAATAACACAAATACGCTAATTGTACTCATCTATCATTTTATAGTTAGCTATGCTAATAAGACTGCTTATGGAAGCAGTAGCAAAATCATTACTAACACAGTTCTACTGTGAGCAACAATAACGCAACTATTTACTTAAAATTAAATTTATTTATTATAAAAAAAAAGAACACGTTATTCCTAACCTAAAAGTACATGTTATTATCCGCAACATGCTTCGTCAGTTTTACTTAAATGAATCAGTAACAGAATCAATCAATCAACAATTCAATATAGAAAAGTAACGTTTGCCGGATAAAATTTACAGAAAACTCTCAACAAAATGAAAAACACGGACGTCCGCTTCCCAGGACCAATCATAGTGATGGTAAATGCAGGCTGAATAAAAAGTTCGCTTAATAAATTGACTTTCCTCAAACAAAATACACTCAGAGTGCTTTAAGGCGCTTTTTAACCAGAGTACACCTGCAACACAATAATAACAAATTTGTAGCTCTAGCTATTATAGAACAGATGATATTTGGCAGTTTTTTACTGGTGGTAGGACCTCTTGTGAGTCCGCACGGGTAGATATATATATATTTTTTGTTGCCCTTGTAGGTAGATGAGCATACGGCCCACCTGATGGTGAGTGGTTACTGTCGCCCACAGACTTCAGCAATGCCAGGGGCAGAGCCAAGCCGCTGCCTACGGTTGAAGGTACCACCGCCTTGCCTATTTCTGCCGTGAAGTAGTAATGCGTTTCAGTTTGAAAGGTGGGGCAGCCGTTGTAACTATACTGAGACCTTAGAACTTATATCTCAAGGTGGATGGCGCATTTACGATGTAAATGTCCATGGGCTCCAGTAACCACCTAACACCCGGTGGGCCGTTTGCCTGTCTGCCAACAAGGGCAATAAAAAAAAATACAAAAGGTCATTGCTCTACTGCTTATTCTCCGGCGACTCCCTTGGTCGTTTTTTACGTCACAGAAAGGGGTGGGGGATGCTATTCTATACAAGCCTACGATCTGCCTATTAAATACATCTTCCCCAGAAAACACAACATGATTACAGCTTCGTATGCTTCGATTAGGGCAAGAAGAAAAAAAATAAGATTTAAAACTGAACACGTCTTAATAACATTATTTTCTAAAAAGCGTAATTCATAAATATTTGCTTGCCAATTATGAATATCACTCTGTATTTCTTCAGTATTGATGATTATGAAGATAACTTTAAACCTACACGAGAACTGATGCGATTTCATGGTGTTTAACGGTAGGCAGTGGCTTGGCTTTGCCCTGGCACTGTTGACGGCCATGAGCGACGCTAACCGCTCACCATCAGGTAGCCCGTATGCTCATCTACCTACACGGGCAATAAAAAACAAAAAAAGAACTACAAATTTAACTTAAGTTCAATTCTTTAAAAACCGAATGTATTCGTCGAACACAACGACGTAGTCTATATCTATACTAATATTATAAAGAGGAAAGATTTGTTTGTTTGTTTGTTTCGAATAGGCTCCGAAACTACTGGACCGATTTGAAAAATTCTTTTTCCATTAGAAGCCGACATTGTCCCTGATGAACATAGGCTACTTTTCTTAAATTTTTTTTTTTTTTTGACTTCATGTGTATTTTAATGTTTCCGAAGCGAAGCGAGGGCGGGTCGCTAGTAACAAATAAAATTAGATCCTCACAACTCTAATCATATCTCGTTAGCATGGACTTCGATTGTGACACAATCCGTGATAGTCTGTAAAACCGCAAATATTTGCCAATGTGGGCGTGTCAAAACGTCACTTGTTATGATATCACAATCAATTATGGCCTTACTATTGAATAACAAAATTTATTTCGGTAAACATTCCTCGTGTATTCTCGTATATAAACTGAAAACGGCTTTATACTTTTATTCGATTAATAAATTCTGAAACTGCAACACAACAAATATGTGTGAAGTTGAATATAATTGGAGTGCCAGTGAGTGACGATTTAATGTTATTTTTTATTTTGTGTTCAGTAAATAAATAAACACGACAATTAGAACTCGTTGAGTCGTTTCGGATGCTTTGTAATTATGTAAATGGTAAATTGAAAATGATAAACGCGAGGATAACCTACAAAAATAGCTTTTTATGTCAACCATTCGAATACAAACACAGTTTTTTAGGTTCATAAGACATGAAGCTTTACGGTAGTAAAAATATTATAAGATTTAACAAAATCCAAATACTCGTCAAAGAAAATAAGTTAATTTCACGAGCGAAGCACGAGGCCATTGAAATAAAAAAATATCCTAACTTTAATACCGAAGTTGGTTGGCATTTTACACCTGGGACCTTCGCATTGTGAAGATGAACACCTAAGCCGAATAAATCGCTGGCTCTCGAAATAATACTATTTCTTTCTTCGTTCAACATAGAAATGAAAATGTTCATAAATTTAGAGAAAAATATAGTATGAATTAACAACACCCTAGTCACCCTAGTGCACACGAAAACTGTTGAAAAAAATATACAGAAATAATAAAAAAGAAAATTTCTAATGCAAAATGAAACCGTAAATTATTTTTAATAATATCTACGAGTCGCGAACACCGAAGAAGATATCACAAATATTGAATTTAATACTTTCTATATAATTCATAACTTTGAAGGAAATAATTTTTAAAGTCCATTTTATTAATACGCTAGTATGTAACGGAATCTTTGAACATGATTTTGACGTCGCATTAACTCGAAATTTGGTATACTTATTAAGGATCGAAGACAAATGACAATACAATATTTAAAAAAATATTGAAAAAAAAAATTGAATAAATTGAAATTCAACTAAACAATGAAAAATAAATAATAGTTTAAAAATAACATTTTTTTTACAATAAAATCATTTTTTCTTACACTATTTTTAATCCAAATTTATTAAAATTTATTATCTATTTTTTTGTTGGATTTTCTATAAAAGCGTAAAACTAACGAAGTTTTTTTAAACTATTATTTATTTAAAATTAGCATTATGTTGATATGAGTTTATAAAATGGATTACTAACAAAAACATAGTAGATACTTACAGAAGAATAAAACATATCAAGCATAATCTTTTTTTTTATAATTATTACTCTTTCCACAAAATATTTTTTTTTAATTATTAAAACAACAAAAACATCACAGACAATTTTTTGTTGGCTATTTTCAAATGAACACTGATTCAATTATTTTTTTCACATCCTGTCTTCGCTCACGCAGTGAGTGTCGCAGTGCGCTGCCGTAACTTCAGCTTGGTCGAAGCGATACCCATCCTATACTCGTTTAAGGGTACGTTACTGCGAGTATCAAGTTTAAAAGAAATCCTTGATACAAATAATAATGTAGGATATCTGTTTTCAAATCCTCAAGTAATTCTTTCCGGGGAGAGCTTTGTTCGTCTGTTCTGACTGATTCGTATTTTTAGAATTCAGAAATTTCAACGGACTTGCATAATCTCGTAACTTTGCTAATACTAAATAAATCCAAAAAAGTAGGGAAGATTAGGCAAGAAAGTAATGCGGAAATTAAATAACAAGGCAAATTCTACACTAATGTAGATTTTAAAGTATTTTCTGAGTAACTAGGTACTTTAAAAATAATTCTTACACTTTTATTTGGCTGGCGGTTCCACGGTCTATTAGCTACAGACCGCATAGAACATTGATAGGCAATTGACAGCCCATTGGCCACTACCTCAACGTAAGAAGCTACAGTCCCACGACCTATAACTGTCAGGCCTTTATTACTGGTGGTAGGACCTCTTTTGAGTCCACACGGGCAGGTACCACCACCCCGCCTATTTCTGCCATGAAGCAGTAATGCGTTTCGGTTTGAAGGGCAGCCGTTGTAACTATACTTGAGACCTTAGAACCTTAGAACTTACATCTCAAGGTGAGAGGCGCATTTACGTTGTAGACGTCTATGGGCCCCAGTAACCACTTAACACCAGGTGGGCTGTGAGCTCGTCCATCCATCTAAGCAATAAATAAAAAGCCCGAAGTCTCTCGAGACTCCGTATTCCGTATACTGGCGCGGCATAACCTATTAGCCGCCATTTCAATAATAACCAACACGAAACCTTTAAGAGCCGTATTATTCGCATATGACGTCATACACAGCTGGAATGTACAGGAATCTTCGTGAAACTATGCGCGAACCGTACCACTAGTCTCGGTTGCGATTGCAATTTACTTATCGGCCCAAATCGAGCGACAATATAACAAAATTTTAATTGAACGGACCTCTTCAAAATAAAATAAGAATATCGTCCGTATATTCGAAGCCCATTAAATATGCATCATTTAGGATAACTTATAAATACTCTTTGAGTTTACCAGCTTTGTAATAACAAAATCATTAGAATCAGTTCACCTACAAAAAATCTCTGAGGTAACACTCAGAAAAAATTACAGTCCAATTACCTCCTCGTTTTTTAAGGCGATTAAAAAACAAGTCACAATAAATCTCGTCTCGGAATGTCCTGTCGAAAAATAAACCCTAAGACTACAAATATGTTCATTCAAACCTTTATTAACAATGGATTAGCAACGCAAAACATAAACAATTAAATTAAGTAATTATCATAAAATCATGAAGTACCTACATCTCATTGATTTATCTGATAATTTAACACCCACATTCGAATTATCATTACGAGATTATTATGATTGATATTTCGGTTTTTCTACGTAAATAGTCGCTAGGTCGATTTTATTAGGCCTGTCTTTGCATATAGCGATGTTTTATTTATACATATATACAATGGAGGGACGTCATATGCCGTGAAACAGTAATGCGTTTCGGCTTGAAGGGCGGGGCAGCCATTGTAATTATACTGAGACCTTAGAACTCGTGTCTCAAGTTGAGTGGCGGCATTTACGTTGTCTATGGGCTCCGGTAACCACTTAACACTAGGTGGGCCGTGAGCTCATCCAACAATCTAAGCAATAAAAAAAATAATATAAACATGTGGCCGCGATCCTTAGCAGTGAGGGAACGATATAGAAGAAGAAGAAGAAGAATAAAGATCAAACTTACCTTCGAAATAAACAGGGTTCCTCTTCAACTATATTTACGTAGCTGAAGTGGTTTTATGGTACTTCAACTTAATGCAATCTTCTTTTACCTCGCCATTACAATTTGCGCAGTGAATGCATTCCGAAATTGGTTGCGAGAGCAAACAGCTGCACGTTTCCTACATAAACTAACCAATAGTTTTCTGAAAAACATTTCTCTGCACACAACACTGAAAGGTATTACAGGAAATATCGCAAACCGAACACGACCTTATTTGTTAACTAGCGGCCCGCTCCGGTTCCGCTCGAGTCTTTAACAAAAATTTCAACGGCGTTGTTTTATTTTTACAGTTTCGTAGTACATTATTTTATTCTATCATCAATAGTTTTCGCAGGGCACGCGATGTAAATAATAATTTAGGTAATTTGTTTACACCTTGGGTTACATTATTGGAGTTTTACTAAGGATGCGTAATTTTTTTCAAAAAAGATTATAGCCTATGTCACTCGGGAATAGTGTAATTTCCAAATAGTGAAAAAGATTTTCAAATCGGTTCAGTAGTTTCGGAGCCTATTCAATACAAACAAACAAATCTTTCCTCTTTATAATATTAGTATAGATGGAAAATGTTAAAAGAAAATTTAATATTTACGTAAAGTTTTCTTTGTGAAGGATAATGTAATTATCCGGTATGTTGGTATAAATTCCGCAACATTAGCTAGGGAGCAAGACCTTCTAGTTTAGTGAAGCCTTTGTTCGTACTCAAGTACAATGCTTCATAATAAAATAATCGGACGGTTGCGATACGCCCGAGTCTGTATTATTTAGAACTCGTCTAGTAAATAGCTCGTGAAAACTTTATTATTATGTTTTAATCATTATTACAGCCAAAAATTGCTTGTCATTATATACACTAGATTTTTTTTTGATAACGCCATCTTGTTGTGTTTTTAAAGCGGTTAGTGGCCCTCAATTAAGAAAAATAGTATTATTATTCGCCAATAGATCTCAGGAAGAGTTGATTCTTGAAAACACGAATAAAACAACATTATCTGAAAATAAACCGTAGTTAGATCGATTTATCGCCCCCGAAATCCCCTGTATACTAAATTTTATGAAAATCGTTTGAGCCGTTTCCGAGATTCAGATTATATATATATATATGAATATACAAGAATTGCTCGTTTAAAGGTATAAGATATGTATACGTTATCTTGCTTTATTTTTACAATGAAAAACTCATAGTAAACGCGCTAATCAATAAAAATTTAACGATTGTTTACTTTTGATTTGTTACGTAACTTCTATTCTACCGCATGCATATTAGTTTACATAGTTTTACAATTATAATTTTCTTAAAGTTATCGTACGTTTTTTTTTACTACTATACTATTTAAAACTACTTTTACAGTTTAATTTCACGTTTTATTATTATTATTATATTACCGACGATCTGAATACTTTACAGTTTTCGTGGTCACAAAAACTCATAATGGAAATGATATGCAAAAGGAAACAATATAATGATAATGAAAAATCGTGATTAAACCGTAAAAGTAATTTTAATTATGTCGACGGCCTGTGGAAGCCGAAAAAAAAATTAAGTGTGTATTGATTATAGTATAATTGCTTAATTAAAAAAAAAAAGTCGGGGCAGTTATTAAAAAGCTACGCTGTCTTATTATTGAGACAGCAAGAAACACCTTAATGGCTCGTTTTATAAAATTTATTAACAAGTGTTAATAGTAGAAACTTTATAGCACTTAATTCTGTAATCGCGAATATTACACATAATTATAATACTACTTTTACAGTTTAATCTCGCATTTTTATTTCCGATGATTCCCACGCGCGTCCGTGACCACGAAAACTGTGCAGTATTGAAAACTTCGAAAATAATGATATTAATTTAAAACACAAGATTAAACCGTAAAAGTAATTTTAATTATGTCGACGACCTGTGGAAGCCGAAGAAAACATAAAGTGTATATTGATTATTGTATAATTGATTAATTTAAAAAAAAAGAGTTGGGACATTTATTAAAAAGCTACGCTGTCTTATTATTGAGACAGCAAGAAACATCTTAATGGCTCATTTTATAGAATTTGTTAACAAGTGTGAATAGTAGAAACTTTATAGCACTTAATTCTGTAATCGCGAATATTAATTACACATAATTAATACTACTATTACAGTTTAATCTCGCATTTTTATTTCCAATGATTCCCACGCGCGTCCATGACCACGAAAACTGTGCAGTATTGAAAACGTCGGAAATAATGATATTAATTTAAAACACAAGATTAAACCGTAAAACCATTTTGAATTCAATATAAACATTGTCCTCAGCAACATGGGTGAATCGATGCAGCGAAGATCTAGAGTGCCTGGATTTGGAAGACGAACAGCCTCTGGCCACACTCAGCAACGTACAGACGGACAAGATGACCCTCTTCTTTACAGAGCTACTGGACCACGACAGAGATGACGTGATTTGCGATCAGGACTTCGATCAGTTCTTCGAGGTATGAAGGTATCAAATTTCCATAGAATAATATTATATTCACTGTAATTTTGTGGTAGTTTGAGTATTACGTACGTACATAACGCATATCGAAAATACTATATTTAATACAAATTATATTATAGATTTATTTTTTTATTTCTATCTTTTGTTACATACATACTTATTGTAATTAACTAAAATCCAGCATATATTTAAAAATGTGAAATCTATACACAACAAAATGATATTATAATTAATCATCATTATCCTGCCCTTATCCCAGTCACCTGGGGTCGGTGCAACATGTTTTCTCCTTCCAGACTCTTCTATCATATACCATTTCTTCGCTCATTCCCCTCTTATACATATCGTCTTTCACGCAATCCATCACTTTCTTCTTAGGTCTACCTCTTCCTCTATATCCTTCCACATTCATAGTTAACGCTCTCTTACCAACCTCATTTTCATTTCGTCTCATCACATGTCCATACCATCCCAAACGCGCACTTCTCAGCTTCTCTGTCACAGGTCACAGGTGCCACTTTCAGACTTCCTCTAACATATTCATTCCGTATTCTATCCATTCTCGTTACTCCACACATCCATCGCAACATTCGCATCTCTGCTGCATGCAATCGCCTTTCATATCATTAATTCAAAATGATATTATATTAATACTGGTAGCATATTTTGTTGTGAGTATTATATATATAATAAGTTTGCAGGGATCACTTTTCTTCCCACTACCGTGAATCAATCATGTGCTCCATCTTCGAGCTTTAGTAGACGCTTAATACCGGACCAATAAAAACTTCTCTCCAGTACACCTTCATATAAAGCTGAAACAATATTCCCCCTCGAAATCTTCACTAAAAGAAAATATCCACATTTGTGTGAATTACAATAGCACGTCATTAAACTAACAATTCGAATTAAAGGGCTGTACTTAAACAAAGGGATCCTATTCACGCTCTTTCCCTCGCTCTGACTTAATTCGAGAGCTGTTCACATTTTGTACATATCACAATTGAAGCTACATACGAGCCTGATGTGAGGAATGTTTTAAGCACTGAATTTTTTTTTCTTAATTTTTCTACGTACAACGTTAGCTAAATGAAACTGTAATCATTATTATTTTTATTGTTTAGCCGGTGACCCACTCGCTGTTAAGTGGTTACTGAAGTCCATATACATCATTACGTGAACACCGTCAATCGTCTTAAGACATGAGGTCTGAGTGTCGATTGTATTATGTAAAGGCGGCCTCAACCCTTCAAACCGTAAGACAGAAAAATATGTTTGTTATTATCTACATTTAACCAAATTGTTCGGAAATATACATACTGCCAATAGAATTAAATTAAATAGATTCTCGCCCGAAGAATCTAATATCAGCTCTAGACGTTACTAGAATAGCTAGAAAAACATGAAAAAATTGATAAAATAATATTAATTTAAATGTGGCTTTGCAGAAGCTGGCCCATTTCGCAGATTGGTCGAACAACTCTTCCGAGTTCCACATACTTCTGGAGGTGAAAAGAGAATTTATCGAACATTTCATCAACCCTCTGCCTTCGAAGTGAGTCTTAGTTAAATTAGTTAAATAAAAATAAAATAAATAAATAGTTTACTCTCAATATTCTAAAATCAAATTGTTTTTTAAACATTTGTCATAGTCGTCTTCATAATTTGATTTATAGCCAATATATTATTACTTCATTTGCTTCCAAGAGCACCGTCCACTTCGTACAAGACCATCATTAAAACTGTTTTTACGGTTTATTTTCATTATATTATTTTAGATGTTTTCTTAAGAAGAAGAACTTGCTTATTGTCAGAAAACAAATTTTTATTTATTTATTTTTTTCGTCCAAAATTCTCTACGCTGCTACTAATTTTTTTTATTCTAGTTTTAGAACACAAATTTGTTAGACATTGAGTTTGCGCATTTTAACGATGATGAAACATAAAGATAAATACGGACACACACATGTGAGTAATTCGAGAAGCGTCGAAAACGCTTGCGTTGATCTCGACATAATAAAGACCCTTCATGCAGTGGCGTCATGAAATATAATATTTCATTAGGGCTGACACACTATGTATATTAAAATTAAAATACACAAAAGCTCTTTACAAGATCATAAATAATCTATATATAAAATTTGCTTCCCTTAACATCAAATTGTTGTTGTTTGGAATTTAGTTGGTAAATTCCTGCAACCATTAAATCCCGGACGCCGCTTAATTGGACAGCCCTGAGTTTCATAAAACGCGTCGTCCAGCTGCCGCTTTATGAACCTGTCCCAGAATATGGGCGATTCATGATATAACATCCAATTTGGGCGAGGCCATATTTTATCTGAGACGTTTTCGTTGAAGCGTCAATTTCTTAAAAAAATTCCCGCGTTGAAATCAATAACGTCATATGTATCAGATTAAGATGATTTTAAAATAAGAATAATTAAGTTTTTTTTATTCCACTGCGATGACAAGCTAAGGTCGTCCTTGTATTACTCTTTTTTTTAAGCCAAACCTTTTAAGAGGTTTCCGCGCCTAGAGGGTACGCAGAGAAACTTATTAGGAACAAACCGCGAGTTCAAAAATGTTTTAGGGCCCCACCTATCAAACGACTCCCGTTGCACTCTCTCATCTGACGTCTTATCTCCGCTCGAGCTCAAAACCTGGGCAGAGCAGGGAGATTCCCGCAGTCAACACTCTTCGTATCACCCACCCTGAAGCGTGAGATCGGTCGTCCCATTTCTTTTTTTTGGTCCAATATTGCCTCTCTTCTATTTCTCTTTGTCTAGTCCTATTATATTATTTTGATAACCTACTGGGGTAGCGCGTCATAATAGCATATGAATCAAGCCTTTTGCTGGTAACATTACAACTTAAACTCCCGCATAGCTAAGCGCGATGACATATGCCGGACATCTTAACCACGCCACTATGACTTCAAACATCACTTACTTTTTTAATTTATTCAGATGGGGCGACCTGCCTTTCTACAAAAGAGTATGCGGACCCGAAGCTAGCGGGATTAACATCCCAGGGCGGACCACGTTAGAGGGCTGGCTGGCACGCTGGGCGCTCTATCTGAGCAGAATGAAGAGATTTACCGACCTACCTTTATATCTACAATATTTATGCAAGATACTGTTCCACGTTGTCGACAGGGAGGGTAAGTGTAAGCGATCTAAAATAAAATTGTGTCTTTCTTTTCTTTGATTTAAAGTTGATTAAAATACCCATACCTAATACCTATTATAGGAATGTTATTGCTAAATTATACTATTTTTATTATGGATGGCCGTTGGGGCCAGAAAGTTCTTGAGTGGCGACCGCGTACCGGAAGACGTAGCGTGGGTAGGCCTCCCACAAGATGGACCGACGATTTATTGAGGTTCGCGGGGATCCTCTGGATGCAGGCAGCGCAGGACCGATCTTTGTGGCGAGGCTTAGGGGAGGCCTATGTCCAGCAGTGGACGTCTATGGGCTGAAAAGAAGAAGAAAGAAGATGATATTTTTATTTATTATATTCCCTAATTTTTTTTAATAAGAAGCTTATTCTAAATCGTTTACCTCTGTAAACATTTAAGTTGGTGACTGTTTAATTTCAAAGTTTTACAATATTATAACGATAACGCTACGGAACGTATAGAAATCAAAGTGATTGCGTTAATTTGTTGGAAACGGACACTAAATATGGGTAGAACTAAATGCAGTATCACTACGAATACAAACGTTTAAGCACGGAGCTTAAGAAAGCATCATTAGGTCAACACTCTTTATTACATAAATATAGCACATATATGAACGAATTATTCAAAATGAATATCAGCAATGCAGATACTCTACATGCAGACAATTGAACTAGGCTTATCGTGAGAAAAATGCTTAGAAGTGTCTGAGAAATGGTATGGTAGAAATCTTATTGGCATGATAACAAAATACTGATTTTAACAATAAACGTCACAAAATAAATATTTTGTCTAGTAGGTCGTTACATAATGTGTACACGTGTTGCGCGATTATGTCTCAAGAGAACCTCAGAAAAAACTATCTATAAATATAATAAATAAATAATTGGGAACAAATCACGCACGTTCATCGATAGATAGGCAAATACATGATGAAACTACTACGAATGATGGACTATCTGAAGTCGGTAGCATCGGTTCAAGCAGGGTCGAATACCCATCTTCTAAAGATGCCTATTTTATTTCCATAGAACACGGCATAAGCTTAAATAAAAATGACATGAAATATTAGGGGTTAAAGTATGAAATTGCCGTATTGTACTGAAAATTTTAAATTCGTTTCTTTTCTTTAATTTAACATATTTATTTAATCAAAATATCTACTATTATTATCTTATACATTGCTGCCATCTAATAGGAAGGTCATTTATGCCTTTGCGATCGAACTCTGGTGATCTAGATTCTACAAACTGTGTGAAGGCATTTTGTACTGCCTCCTGGGGAGAAAACTTTTCATGACGTAGAAAATTGTCCAAATCACGAAAAAAATGGTAGTCCGTTGGAACAAGATCTGACGAATACGGAGAGTGACGAATGGTTTCTAATTGCAGTTCCTGTAGAGTTAAAACGGTTTCTCGTGCTGTATGAGGTCTCGCGTTATTATGGAGCAATAATGGTTTTTTTTTTATTGCTCAGATGGATGAACGAGCTCACAGCCCACCTGTTGTTAAGTGATTACTGGAGCCCATAGACATCTAAAACGTAAATGCGCCACCTACCCGAGACCGCTCGTAGTAGTGAGACCGCCACTACTACGAGATATAAGTTCTAAGGTCTCAGTATAGCTACAACGACTACCCCACCCTTCAAACCGAAACGCATTACTGCTTCACAGCAGAAATAGGCAGGGCAGTGGTACCTACCCGTGCGGACTCACAAGAGGTCCTACCACCTTGCATTTTCGCTTACGGCTATCGTAAAGAATCCACTTTTCATCACATTTCATATTTCGTTCTAATATTCCTTCATTTCTGTATCTGATTCAACAAGGCAACATAAGTTTCAGCACGCGTTTCATTCTGCAGATCAGTCAAATCATGAGGCACCCATTTTTCGTATTTTTTTATTTTATAGATTTGACGTAAATGCGTCAATATTGTTGGTGAGGTAAAGTTAAACCATGCCGCTAATTCCTGGGTAGTTATTTGGCTCGGATCGGCTTCCACCATCTCTTTCAATTCATTGTTATTCACATGTGTGGGCTGTCTTCGACGTGGTTCGTTCTTCAAATCAAAATTTCCATCACGAAAGCGCTTAAACTAAAATCGCTCGTTGCGCTCATTAGCAGTCCCCTTTCCAAATGCAATATTGACATTTCGAGATGTTTCTGCAGCGTTAGTTCCGCGTCGGAACTCGTATTAAAAAATCACTCGAATTTTCGAAGTATCCATCTTTCTTGTCTAAGCTGAATAAAAAAAACAACTAAAAGTCGATAATCGATGTTGCACATTTTTAAAAGAAGAATCGTATATGTACCATTTGAAAAAAGTTTCACTTAACAATCTCAAATCATGAAGGTTCTATGTCAATTCGAAATACCTATTACAATAGAACGGCAATTTCATACTTTAACCCCTATTACAAATTCTATCGTTTATAAATAATAAAATTAAATTTCAGAGTTCTTTAAAATTGTAGTAATGTTTTGATCTCTTTTGTGTTATTATTATTACGTTTTGAAGAAAATATTATGAATATTACTAAAACCCGTCAGATCACATTATAATAAAGACGAAAATCGATTGACAAACAGTAGAGAAAATGGTGCTATTTTCCTCTCTATACAGAATTTATTTATTAACGTCAATAACAATTACCAAAATATTTTACTTTCCGAATACTATGTAATACTCGTAATATGATCGAATTTCAACGTCATATCTGAATTGGGGAATTGATGGATGACAATGTCGTGAGAGCGTTCACTGACAGGTTATTCGGGTATAATGCTGATGGCTAAGACAGATCGTCTCGACTCAATTATTTAACGTAACGATCAGAAATTAAACTTTTTTTTTCGTGTGAGATGAAACTAATATGAACTAGTGGTCACCCGGCCGTCGTAATTCGACTATAATTAATTGAAATTATAAGTTTGTACTAGTGTACTGCGCTGTTATTATTCTATCATTTTAGACAAATATTAATAAAGACAAACAATATTTAATCCTTTCCCAATTTCACCACAGACTATCTCTATATATAAAAATGAATTGCTGTTCATTAGTCTCGCTAAAACTCGAGAACGGCTGGACCGATTTGGCTAATTTTGGTCTGGAATTATTTGTGGAAGTCCAGAGAAGGTTTAAAAGGTAGATAAATATGAAAATGCTCTGAATTAAATAAAAATAACAAAATTTGGTTTTTCCTTTGATATGACTACGAAGTCTGCCGGGTCAGCTAGTAAGCAATAAAAGTTTGATAATAAACAAATAGTATGCATGCGTGTTGTGTTAAACACATGGTAGTGTGTGTAATGTTTTTATTTATTGATTTATGGTATTTTTTAAGCATAATTTAAAAAATATTAACATTTAAAGATTTTTTTTAATTCTCTCTTGGCCTATTGAGATAATCCTTGCCTCTGGCGTGAGTTGACACTATGTTCAGATTTTTTGGTGTTATATACGAAGCGTGAAGTATACTCACAAGTACTCATGATCAGCAGCAACTTAGCGACTTTTTTTTTTATTGCCTAGTTGTGTGGACGAGCTCACAGCCCACCTGGGGTTAAGTGGTTACTGGAACCTATAGACATCTTCAACGTAAATGCGCCACACACCTTGAGATATAAGTTCTAAGGTCTCAGTATAGTTACAACGGCTGCCCCACCCTTCAAACCGAAACGCATTACTGCTTCACGGCAGAAATAGGCGGGGCGGTGGTACCTACCCGTGCGGACTCACAAGAGGTCCTACCACCAGTAATTTATATCGATAATTGCAGAAATAATCTTTAGTCTCGGCACAGATTAAATTAACATCAGAAACTAATCTGACAGATGTGACAAGTGAAATATGATCACTTCAAGAATCATCAAGTTTCACCTACAACAATCTTTCTATTAAATTTACGCTGAACAATCAGCTTACATTCAGGATTCATTCTAAAATGTACGGAAATAAGCAAAACCGAAGCCTAAGGAACATTATGAGCCTAATATTATATTAATAATTAACGATGACCATTCTAAAAGCTCAAAGTAAAACAGTTAAAACGATTTATGGCAAATAAAACGTTAATGACGACATTGTAAATGCCTGCCTAATGTTTAAATACATTAAAATTAATGCAAGCCGTTGTTAGCTGGGAGTTAGCAACATTGTATTAATTCGCTTTTAAATATATGTACTTAATGGATAGGCTAATATTATACCTATGAGTGTTGGTCTCCCTACACCAGTTGCGGGCACGTTAATGATGAGAATCTTTGTGGGGGTGAGAAATAATAATGTTAATTTTAAATGCCCAGCGAAGCGGACGGGTACAGTTAGTAGTTTATAAATTTATAAGATTACTAGCTGACCCGGCAAACATTGTTTTGCCATATATAAGATTTCTAGGTAATTTCTAGTGTAAAAAAAAAAAACTAACTTATTGTAAGTGTGTAAGGATGTGGTAAATGAGTGAAAGAGGTATGTAGTGCTGTGAACGATGAGGGAATATATAATAAAAATAACAAAACCTCATTCAACCACATAATACCTCATTATAACAAAAAAAAATATGTCCAAATAAAAAAAAAATTGTTAGCGGTGGACAACCCTAATCACTTAGGGTTATGAAAAATAGATAGTAGCCGATTCTCAGGCTTACTAAATATGCATAAAAAAATTCATGAGAATCGGTCCAGCGGTTTCGGAGGAGTATGGGAACGAACATTGTGACACGAGAATTTTATATATTAGAAGAAGATGTAGTTGAATTTTTTTTTTAATTTTATTCTACGTTTCAATTACAGTTAACTTGTATCTTCAAAATATAAAGAAGTTGATTAAAATGAAGAAACAAAGAGATACTATTACGTAGAGCGTATTGCAGGTCCGTACGTATAATTACCACCATCCCACTTTTTTTTTTATTGCTTAGATGGGTGGACGAGCTCACAGCCCACCTGGTGTTAAGTGGTTACTGGAGCCCATGGACATCTACAACGTAAATGCGCCACCCACCTTGAGATATAAGTTCTAAGATCTCAGTATAGTTACAACGGCTGCCCCACCCTTCAAACCCAAACGCATTACTGCTTCACGGTAGAAATAGGCAGGGCGGTGGTACCTACCCGCGCGGACTCACAAGAGGTCCTACCACCAGTTAGGTAGTCGTTCAGAAGCAGAATGCGACATCCATGGACTAGTCTAATACCAAAGTATTTTCGCGGTAGCAACACACAATGTAGTATAATCCCAAGTGTGCGGGCTCATAGAACGACCCACCACGACTTACAAAGATTATTCTTGTAAGCGTTCTAGATATTTGGAATTGTGAAGTCGATATTTCGAGCGTTTTTTGGTATAGAAATAATTAGAAGTTATAAAATTGGGTATTTTTTTAATCGCTTAGATACGTGGACTAGCTCACAACCCACCTGGTGCCAAGTGGTTACTGGAGCCCATAGAAATCTACAACGTAAGTGCGCCACCCACCTTGAGATATAAGTTCTAATGTCTCAGTATAGTTATAACAGCTGCCCCACCCTTCAAACCGAAACGCATTACTGCTTCACCGCAGAAATAGGCGGGGTGGTGGTATCTACCCGCGCGAACTCACAAGAGGTCCTACCACCAGTAAATACGCAAATTATAATTTTGCGGGTTTAATTTTCATTACACGATGTTATTCCTTCAACGTGGAAGTCAATCGTGAACACTTGTTGAGTACGTATTTCATTAGAAAAAATTAGCACCCGCCTGAGATTCGAACACCGATGCATCGCTCAACACCAATTCGCACGGGACGTCTTTATCCGTAAGGCCACGACGACTTCAACCATTAGAAGCTAAACAAGATAAAGGAACATTAAAATTTTTATTTTGCTGATAATAATATAAAAACTCCAAAGAAATACGCGAGCATACTAAATACCTATTTAAGTAATTACAAAATTACAATAAATAAATCTAGGTATATATATTTTTTTTATATAAAATGTAAAGGAATAAAAATTCGAGACAATTTTAAAACATTTAAAAACTCCAACACTTTTTAAGATTTAACGCTCTTGGCGTGTGACGATACTGCGTGCGCCAAACCAGTAAAAGCCTGTGCATTTCTCTTTCATACGATGCGGCAACGGCGCTTCCCCTTTCCCGTGTAATCTTAACAAAATTATTGGTTGCCAAATGCGCTTATCTATTCATGGAATACGAACAGGACTTAATTGCTTTCACTTTACGAGCTATATACTAAAATGTATTTATATTATTGATTTTTTATTTATTTAATTTACTTCAGATTTTACATCCATATTACACGTCTTCATTACATTGCATTAACATTTCATTTATACTAAAATTAAATAAAAATAATAACTAATCTCGGACTAAAACAAAAACAATAATAATAATAATAATAATAAAAACAAAAAAACAAATAATAATAATAATAAAACAAAAACTCTAAATTAACATGAAAACTACCTTAACCTAAAGGCTGGTTTGGATCCAGAGTGCTCAAAATGCACACGTGTCCAGTGTTGCATTATTGGGCAGTCCAGATCCATCCGTGAATCGACCAGCCGTAGGTAGCGGTTGCGACTGACCCGCGAATCAGGGAAGCAATTCGCTTGCGAATGATTGCTGCGAAGCTGTCTATTCGCGCATCCGCAAACATCCCCGATGCACCGCAGTGACGCGGCAGCCACATCAGCGCTCTGAAAGCGTTATTATACTGGACACGCAGGGTGTTGTAGGATTTCTTGGTATACTTAACCCATAGGCTGCACGTGTAGAAAGACTGGCAGTATGCTCTAAAAAGAGTAGCTTTCACCCCTGCAGTACACCGCGCGAACCTACGGGCCAGCATATTACCCCTGATTGACAACGCCCTGCGCTCCCTGTCCATGTCTACATCGTCTGCAAAAATGACAAATATATTACCCGTGAAATATTTTTCGACTTCAATCGTATTTTAGTCTGCTATCACTAATGCTTATATGTATAAACCTAATTATATTTCGAAATTTTAATAATAAATTGCTTAAAATAGTGGTTAATGTAATAAGTAAAACAATTTAAGTAATCTGAAATTGGCCAAAGGACGAATACAGCCTTTTGTAATTCCAGTAAGGTCTTTGGCACTGTTGCCAAATACTACGCTACGCTCTAAAGGGTTTCCAATATTAAGTTCATTTAATTTTCAAGCAGCATTAGCAAGTAGCATTAGAAACTGGAATCAATAGGATGAACATAAAATGAGATTAAATGAAGAGATATCTCAGTACAATGTTGGAAATTTACTGAGACGTTACCAAACTTTTTATAGAATAAACCCGAGAACCCACGTTCAGCGATTTTGCTTATTGCACACATTCAATTTCATTCCACACTTGCGCACCTTGATAGATGGCAACGTAAAAAAATCCAAAAAATAATCATACAACTTGAAACATCGCGTTCCCGCCAAAAAGTCAGCCGTTGATCTTATCGGGTATGATACTTAGTAGTTAGCAGTACACAAAATATGATGAATAAATTGACAATCAGCAATAATATTGTTACAGGCACAGGATCGATCACTAAGCCCGCATTAGCAGCTTTTTATCGGTCTGTCATAGGATTGACGGCGACAAGGGTTGACGAAATCATAGACACGGCCTACGATCGTATGACTAGCGTAAGTGGAGCATTTTTTTATTAATTACTGACCCGTAAAACTTGTCCTAATGCAAATAAATTTGTTAGTGTTATTAGCAGGTTATCTTGTTGTGGATTTTACAGAGATTTTATTCATTTTTTTCTTAAACAAAACCCTCATTTTGAGACTATGAAAATTAAAAAAAAAAACAATCTGTCAATACGCTCTCAAAGGATGGCCTTACAAACGAACATCATACCTTTTATTTAAATATTAGATATAGTCTTGCTATAAAGGCCAACTTTAAAAAAATACTGTTGTTTTATTTATGGGAAAGGTGTATATTTTCTGACTTACAAATGATAATTACGTTTCTAATCGATATTCAAAACAAAGGAAAGAGAATTATTAGTTCAAATTAAGCCTTGCGTCTCAATCTTACTTTTTTTTTTAAATGCTATTAAAAAAGTTTAAACATATTTTTACTTTCAGAACGGATATTTAATCTTAGACTACGGTACATTCGTCCACTGCTTTACTAATTGGCTGATGGGGAAAAACCCCAACGGTCCGGGCCAATGGGTGTTGGTGCCTCCTAAAGATTCTCTCCCACAGCCGCCTTTCCCAGTAGACTACAGCGCCCTGAACACAGAACCAGCTAAACTAGAGCCCTACGCGCCAGACAAGAAGACCAATAGACATTCAGTCATAGTTTAAGATAAACTTGTAGTCTGCATTATTGTAATGATTTGAAAACCCAAAAAAAACTCCGTGCGACATCATAGCCTCGCATGAGTCTTAACAGTTTTAAGAAACTCACATGCCTTTTTCGATTTTCTGAACACAATACGTGGATAAAAATATTCATAAAAAGAAAATGTGTTCATATTTTATTATCATCGGTGGGTGTTTCGTTAACTGCTGACGAAATTTCAATTGATTTGAATGTATAACAAAATAATTATGTCAATTTAAGTCAATTTATATATACGATCGTTCTAAAATGCATTAGATTAATAATACTCTGAATAGATATCGACGGGAGGTTTTCCTAAAATTAAATAGTTCATCTTTTTTTTTTTCATCAAATTTCACACCAATTTTCAACTTTCTATCTATATAAATATTAATATGAGTTGTGAATTTTTGAAATAGTTTAAGGCTCTTGTGTAAAGATGGGTTTTTCAAGTTACGACAATTCGGTTTTCTTCCGTCGATATTACTATACGTGAACAGTAAATGTCAATCATAGTTCGTTCATATTCACTCCGTGTTCTATTGGGTGAGAATACTTGCAACTTATTTTGTTGTTTCATCTT
Source organism: Bombyx mandarina (assembly GCF_003987935.1). The sequence continues at coordinate 899,528 of NW_021011603.1, forward strand.
CTTGGATCTTCGCGAGTTGTAGACATAATTAAAATTACTTTTATAGTTTGATCTCGATTTTTTCATTGTTAAATTATATTCTTTTCTACGTTTCAAATGCCGTATGGTGTATGCGAACACTGACGACTAAGGTGGTCATCGGAAATAATTTGATGAACAATTAAAAACGCCAAATCGTAAAAAAAGTTTTAAATTAGTCGCTCTATTAAATAAATAAATAAAACTGATCCCTAATCAAGAAAACCATCTTACAGTCCTACCCCTAGATTAGATTAGTAGTCATCGGTCCACAATCAGATGTAAAATACAAATAGGTTCTTTTCCTTTCTTTTACATTTTTAGCGCCAATTAACAGCGTAATAGCGCGCCTGCTTGTGATTCGCAATGTTCCGATAAATAATTTTCTATTCACTAAGATTCTCTGTTAAGTCATACGTTTAGATTATTTAAATGTGAGTAATATCTACGAACTTAGTTAATTTCCGGTAATTTTAACTGAAACTATGTCATCGATTCCAACTCCTGCAGTTTGCCACGATACTTACTACCAATGCCATTTAGATGTAAGGTGTTTCGTGATTGCCTTAAATATTTGAAAATTAAGTAAATTCGCTTTGATATGTAAGGAAACGCTTTAATATCTTAGTTATACTATGCATTTCGACCAAACCTATCGTCTTATACTTAGATTAAGTCGATGTAAATAATAGATATAAACGCACGGTAGCAAAATGCTATAATTAAAGCATTTTAACCTTTCACGGTATAGCCTTATTTTGTACCCTAGTACCTTTAAAATAAGATCGGTATTATAATAAGTACACGAGAATAAAAATAAATTATTTCATGTCTTTGTTTTATTTGAGGACGTTGAAGTTACAGACTACTATAGGCATGCTTTACCTTAAATCCTACTTTAAAACCAACGCATAACTATAAAACAAAATTCAACTAATATAAATATGAATCTAATTAAAACAACTTTTACGATTATATGTATTTACAATACATTTGAACATTGTGCTAACTTACGCTTTAACTAAAAGATCTATGAATAACGCTTTAGTTATCCGTGACCACCAAAACTGTAAACTATTCGAAACGTTAATAAATAACTTAATAACAACGAAAAAATATGAAATTAAACCGTAAAAGTAGTTTTAATTATATCTACGGCACGAATACCGAAGAAAATATTAATTTATGTGAACCTAAATTTATACATAATTATTTCTATTCTAAACAGGGCACAAAATGTCCAATTCACAAATCATGTATCTATGTTTTCAGGGATAATCTCTGTAACTGGTGGTAGCGCGTCCATTGAGCCCGCATGGGTAGGTATGCTTTCCAGTTTGAAGGGTGGAGCGGCCGTTGTACTATTGAACTCTGACTTAGAACTCATGACTCCGAGTGAGCGGGGAAATTTACGTTGTTGATATCCATGGGCTCCGGTAACAACTTAACACCAAGTTAGCCCTGAGCTCGTCCAATGATATTCTTCTTCTTCTTGCTTCGGTTTCCTCAAAACTGGGGTCGTGACCATGTCCTCGCAACAAGAGTTTATTACGGACCATTCCACGTCATTTTCCTCTATCTGCCGCCGAGTGTAGAGCATCGTGAACTGTGGTGTCGAGGGTAGTGCGGATCTGGTCAGTCCAACAACAATTAAACTTAAACAATGCAAAAACAAACCAAAAACGACATAAACTCACTAGGTACATGACTACAACAGATTTAAATTTTTCAATTCCATTTCCACAGCTGCTGTAATAAAAAACTCAAAAATACATGCTTTTGTAAAAACAGCGCTTCACGACCGGGTATTTCTTGAAAAAATCCCGATGATTGATGAGAGGTTAAAAGATTGTTCGGACATCGATGACATGGCGCAAAAAAAGCGAAAGCTCCAAACACGATTAACCTCACAATGTACTACTTAATTTCTGTTGTTGTTTTTTTAACCTACACTGAGAGCCTAAGGCTATTCCAGCTACGTTTGGACGGATAGACTCACGAGCTCAACCTGAGATAATTAGCTAACACTAGCCCTAGCAAGAGCAGTGCTTTTCAGAATCTACCACCGGATCGGAAACACGATCCACTGAGAAGATCTGGCGTGAAACACAATGAGGAAACTTTCTGTACTCACAATTATTTTAAACCAAATAAACATCATCAATATCTCTAAAATGTAATAAATTTATTAAAAATTATAAACTATGGAAACAAAAGAAGTTCACTAAATTCGATCCACAAACATTTAAATGCGGTGACTTGTTGATCCGAGCTCAATTGCTGTTTGCAGTGAAACTAAAAAAACTATACGTAGATATGGTTAGGAATCCTAATTATTATTTTTTGGCATGCGAATGATAAATTATACCTACTTTAGTACAGAACCATAATTAAAACGTACTGAAAATGTCAAATAAACACTTCACATGCTTCAATGCACTTCGATTTTAATGCCTTAATTTATCATTAGACACGTCTACGTCACACCTGACAGCATGATAAACATTATTCACGAACATAAGAATTTCGAAGAGTACAGAGAAGCCAACTCACTCTCGAGTGGAACATTATTTCTAGGCAGGGGTTCCTAAGTACCAAGTACTTATCTTATACCTTTAAACGAGCAATTCTTGTATATTAATATATATGTATATAATCTGAATCTCGGAGACGGCTTGAACGATTTTCATAAAATTATACAGGGGGACAGTATACAGGGGATTTCGGGGGCGATAAATCGATCTAGTTACGATTTATTTTCAGAAAATGTTATTTTATTCGTGTTTTCAATAATCAACTCTTCCCGACATCTGTTGGCGAATGATAATACTATTTTTCTTAATTGAGGGCAACTAACCGCTTTAAAGACACAACAAGATGGCGTTATCAAAAAAAAAAACTTCCACGGTAAAGGAATTACATCGTGTAATAAAAATCAAACCCGAAAAAATTATAATTTGCGTAATTACTGGTGATAGGATCTCTTGTGAGTCCGCACGGGTAGGTATCACCACCCTGCCTATTTCTGCCGTGAAGCAGTAATGTGTTTCGGTTTGAAGGGTGGGGCAGCCATTGTAACTACTTATATACTGAGACCTTAGAACTTATATATCAAGATGGGTGGCGCATAAGGCGCAATTACGTCATAGATGCCTATGGGCTCCAGTAACCACTTAGCACCAGGTGGGCTGTGAGCTCGTCCAACCATATAAGAAAAAAATCTATAGTACTAAACTTATTTCTTTTCTTATTTTTATACTAACAACGCTCGAAATATCGACTCCAAATATCCAAATATCTGACACGTTTACAGGGATAATCTTTGTAGGGCATTCTACGAGGCCGTACGGGTAGGTACCACCACCCTACGTGAAATTAAAGAAATAGATCTAGAAGAACTGCGCCCATCCACAGTATTTGTTTCGTTTCAAGTACTTTCTCCTGATCTAATAGACTATGGAATAGCCAATTGTAACGGACGTGACGTCACCTGTCATGCCCTGCCGCCAGCCTAGCCGCCAAGCCATGTTAACACGCCCCCTTCCGCCACTGCCGCTAGCCAAATCCAACGAAGGGGGGATAGTGTTAATAAAACAAGCCATGCCGGCCATTTCTATCTGCTTTCTGCTTTCTTGCACAAATAAAAGAACTTGTCGTTACGCTGCTGGTTTTTTTTGGCGCATCATTTGCAACACAATCTTTCTCTCTTTTTTTTCTATACCTACCGTTTTTTATTAACAATCTACATAAAATTCGAATAGCCACCCAGTTTCACCGCACAACTACGATAAAAATGTCATGAAATCATAATTACGTGTCTTTTCCAGATAAAAAAAAAAATGTATCCGCGTTCAATAAGTAACGATTTTTATGCCAAATTGCCTTCGACTTTATGCGGTTACGCAGCTGGCACGTTGTTGCCTCGAAAGTAATTTCCTTTATTACTGTATTTGCAAGCCAACTTTAGTCTTGTTTCCGGCCGGAAATGGATTCATACTTTTTTTACTTTACAAAGTTAAGGGCAGGGATATAACAGGAGTCTTTGTGATTTGGAAATCGCAATACCTAAGGAAACTACAACAGTTTTACTATTTTAAAACTTAGTACAAAATACTATTAATAAACAATAAAATTATTTACAATGCAGTAGGGAACAAATACGAGACATAAATAAGTATTGGTACAAAAATCTTCACATTAAATGAAAAATCATAATTAAAATTACCAAACACTGGTAGGGTTCGGGAGTGGCTTGAGCTCTAGAATAAAGAGTCCAGAATAAAACTGAAATTTAAAAAACATTTGAAAGTTTTACTTATGCAATATCTAAATTTAATTTTCCATTTTGAGCTTCATTTCTTTCACGATATTTTCATCAGTAACATAAATAAATTCACTGTCACCTTCACCCATCCTCAAATTATTCTGCCAGCCAGCTTTATTCAAATATTTTGTTATTTTACACGAGCTATGCAAAATCTTACAACCCATATCTATGAATAGTTTGGCATTATCGACATTGACACCAGCTCCGGGCATAATTTCAATTTTATCAGAAAAAGTCTCTATAAGTGTTCTGATTAATACTAATGCTTCAGAATCCGCTGCCGTGCATCTCTGCCCACTGGTCAATAATCTACTAAATCCCAGATTTATAATTTTTGTAACGGTAGCACTGGGTTCTTTGCAAACGTCAAACGCCCTATGGAATGTCACAGGCGTAGGAGATGCTCTCTCAATAATCTTTTTGCAGTTTTTTTCGTCTATTTCCTGACTATCTGTTAAAGCGCCAAAAACGAATCTGTCTATTTCAAACTGCTTGAAATGATCAATGTCTGATAGCATTGTGTCCATTTCGAAATCGTTGTAACAGAAATCCGAACCAGTTCGACATCTTATCATGACGTTCACTTTGGGAACCTGAAAATAATTATCGAGTATAATAATATACTGATCAGGTGAAGGACCTTACTGAAACCCCACTTGACGAGTGTGTGCGCCGGGCCTCGGTTCGCAAACTGTGGAAAACATCTGTCAAGGCTTTAATAAGCAAGAATTCCAGATGACCACGACTGCTCTGCCAAGAGCAACCGATTATGATGATGATGATGATGATAATAATATACGGAATCGCGTTGTTCTAAAATTCGCTTAAACGCTTAAACCAAATTTATGCTACTCTCACAGACACTGCACTAGGTCCATAAACATCGCAATTTTTTTTTGCGGCTTGCGTTGCATTTTTAACTTTTTTGTAGTAAAATTTTAAAATGTATCGAATTTCTTCTAAATTATCGAATTTTCCTATTTTGAATTTGGAATTGCCTTTTTTAAAATTTAAACTTTTAATGATACCAAAACCAGCCAGATACAAATAGATATTTTATTTTGAAAATCAAATCAAATGAAACATATCAACAAATAAAATGTAAGTACCTACCTTAAGAGTTTTCTTTCCATAGCTGTACTGAGAACACGATTTATGAATCAGTCGTCCATTTTTAATATTGTTTACCTACAAACAATCACACGTTTAAGAAAATCTTAATAAGAATAAAGGAATAAAGAAAAAAAATGTTTGATTTATGCGGTAGAATTTTAATGCCATACTATTGCACTTTATACCTCAAGTCTTACTAAAGTCTATAGCTGTGGCCACAATACATATTGCGCTACTTTTTAACGCTTGAAATGCCTACGGTGCATATGTTCATAACGTAAATCCGATAAAACAATTTAAATAACAATATAAATATAATTGATAATAAAGTTTAAACATACAAAAATATTAGTATAACTGTTTGGCGGGAAAGCAATTAGCTAACTTCTGTTAATTGTTTTATTTATTTAATGTGATTTGTTCTAGGTTTGAAAGTATAATAACGGCAATTAACCGTTTATCATCTGTGAAAATGCACAAGTGCGGGAAAATGAAGTAAAGTCGCTGAATGTGGCTTCTCGGGTTCTTCCAGTCTCAGTAAATAGCCACCATTTTAGCGTGACTATTTCATCTCATCCCATTTCATTTATTGCCAATTGATGACAGTCTCGAGTAAATTTACTTCATCTCATTTCTTTTTTTTAAGAAAAATATGTAAGTACATACGTTTTTTTAAACTGGACATTAGCAAATATGTACAATACTGCAAGAAGCCGATTGCCATACTAAAAAATTCGCAGAAGAAAAATCATATTTTTTATTCATAGTTTTATAAGTTCCAATTTTGAACTTAATGTTATCGTAAGAATGAATCCATAATTATTTTTTATGATTGAAGGATTACTGGTGTCTCGAAGGCTTTTCCAATTTCACCAGGACAGGCGATCAAAGGTTCAGCCAGGAGGGTTGGGATTTGCTAACAGCAGCCCGAGCGCCTCCGAAGGAGACGTGAATCCGTATTATAAAGTCTGTCGCAAAATAATTTATTTGTGAATTTTTACGAAAATCTTATACATACAACGGACGCAATCTGAGATACGAGCCCTGGGCTCGGTGTAAGTCCGCCTTCAGTAAGTGAACTACAAACTTCCAACTCGTCCGCACCACCGTAAATAGCATTAATCGCAGATTCCAAACTGTCTATGCAAACTTCAAGCATGTTCTAGAAATAAAGATAAAATTAAAGAGAAATTAGTAATATTAGCATTTTTTTAACCCAGGCGGAATTCGGATGTACTAGCTAGTGGTGATGGTAGTCGTTTTGTAGAATGCTTCAACGGTCCCACGTAATTTATGTGCTTCCTTACCGCAAGCATCTCGTACGATATTAGACCCCAGCCTAAAATATATTTATAAAAACGTGACCTGAGCTCAGCATACATTTATTAAGGGATTTTGCCCTGTGTGTGCCATTAAGTATTATTGTTTTTTTTTTATGATTGAAGATTTACTGGTGGCCCGGAGGCCTTTCCAGTTCCACCAGGACAGGTGGGCGAGCAAAGGCTCAGTCAGAAGGGGTGGAATTTGCTAACAGCCGCCCGAGCGCCTCCGAAGGAGACCTAACAAATCAAGATCAACTGCTTCGCGAATGAATCTACTACCGGATCGGAATCGCGACCCGCTGAGAAGATCCGGCGAGAAACTCAGCGAGCTGATGCATGGGTTAGGTTGTACGTCGACCTCTTTGTCGAGTTCGACGAGTACGGTTACCGGGGATCCTCAGCCTGCCCCTAGTGTTAGAGCTGAAGGTATCTAATGCAAGAGTTATTGGATCTGATGGATCTGCAAGGACGTGTCTAGGGCGACGACAGTGACTTGCTCCTGCGTGATCAGGATTCGGGGAATATTATTGTGTTAAATGGTCAGTGCTATACTGCTTGTCTTCTATTACGGGAATGGTTCCATTACTTACGTAGAACTATAAAACAAGCTACCTCAGTACCGTTTACTCCATGGAAATTAGAAAAATTGCTTAAAATGATCCTTTCATCCTTGAAAATGTCCCCCGTTGGAACATATTTGATACGTGTTGTGTGAGTAAGTGGTTTTTTCCGGTAGACCAATAGTCCGAATGCTGTTGTTCGGAATAAATACATTTTAATCGCATGTGTATTTCTCACATTTCTATCTATTAATTAAGCTAACTATTAATCAACATCATGAATGCATGTATTTATCACAACTATTTCCTTATCTTGATTACTATTTATACAGGACTTATGATTTAATATCCATTGCCTATGAATACCTGTATAAAAAGTTACAAAAAAAGCTACGTTGAAATTGTGTTTTTTTTTCTTGTAAAATATTGTATTGAGAATTTCAGACTTAATGGCTTCTGTAAACATAATTTTAACAGTAAAAATGGCAATACTTACAAAACAGAAATAATTTCTTGGAAAGGAAAAATAAAAAAATTATGAACTCTGTGTACAATTTTGCTGCTTTATGATCACCGTCCGTCAACTTTCCTATCAGCCAATGCCAACAGTGGCAATATCTGCGAAAACGAAAAAGCGCTCTACAAAAGAAGCAATCAGCTATAATTTTTTAACGGATTTTATGACCTGGTAACTAAGACCTTTAAGTCATGTCTTATTTTAATATAAATTCTTATTTTGTCTTTGGCTTTGTTTCATTTCCCCTCATTTTTGCACTTTCACAGATATTAAACAGTTAATAAACCACCGTTATTACACATTTAAACCTGAAGAAACACTAAATAGACAAAATAAAACAAAACACAACTTCACTCCTCGCATTCCCGCCAAAAAGTCTCATTCATACACACATTTTACTCTTTATTGTAGATTAAACTTAGAATCATTACATACTCAATACCATATGTGGATATACGAGCCCATAAATATCGACAACGTGAATGCCGTTACCCACCTTGAGACAATAAAAGCTCTATGTCTCAGTTTTATTGTAGGACTACACAGCTCAAATTGAAGTGCATTGCGGATTCCTAGCAGAAAGAGCCAAGGTGATGATTACCCGTACGGGCTCATAAAATGCTCCACCGCTAGTAATTGCGTTATATATTTAATTCATAATTTCCTTAGCGATATTTAAATTTAAAAAAGTATTAATTCAGGCAGTGGAGTAGTTGTGACAATAATTTTTGGGGTATATGACGTCACCTGGGTCATTTAATGAATAATTAATCAATTGATGATAAATTGATGTAGACCAATTTACCTCCATAAGCTCTATACTTAGATTGGATATTTTATTTTTAAATTAAGAGAATATCAATCTCCTAGTATGCTAAATAAACGAACACTAGAAAAATGCTACTAAATATAAATAAAAAATAAACAAAGTACTATGCAAAAAAGTCAACATATTGCTATTTTAAATGCACACAATCAGCAATTTAGGCACTCATCTCGTCAAAAAGGTCAAGACTAAATTCTAGTGTTACATACACACACTTCCGCAAAAGAAAATTAGTAATAATATGAACAATATCTCCTTTGCTTCTCCATATGAAATAAAAAATCGAGTCCTTTTGACGTTTCGAAATCTATGGACACGCGAATGCAGGCAGTATTTCGCCAGTGTTCGCTTACTTTTAACAGGTAATTAACTCAAACACATAAAAATTTAACCCTACAAACGATGTAAAAAATTTATAAATAAGAAATAAATGTGTACGAAACTAAAAATTTCATAAACATATGATACAGCTATTGAGGTTATAATCGTATTTTGTGCCACATATTAAATGAACATTTTAAACAACAGAAATGTCTCGACGAAAAGATCACGAGGAAACCGACAAGCTAACTCGTATCGCTATTGTGAATGCTGATCGCTGCAAGCCAAAGAGATGTAGGCAGGAATGTAAGAAGAGTTGTCCTGTTGTACGTATGGGAAAACTCTGCATCGAAGTCACTCCTAATGACAAGATAGCCACCATCTCTGAGGAGCTATGTATCGGTTGTGGTATTTGTGTGAAGGTGAGCGGACATCAGTTTGCTACGTAGTTAATATATGCATTAACATAAAATATTACTATTGTATTCACATAAAAACGAAAGAACTATTATTTTTTTATAAATCAGAAGTTCGTGTAAAATTCATTAAAATGGATAGTTTTTACTATTCTTCAATTTTTTATACATTATTAGTATGAATGCTCTATTTTCCAATATTGATATTATGTAAAACAGTATGTCAAAATATGAATGCAAAAACTAATTTTTAATTCTAATTAACACCCTATTCAATGAAATTCTCCTTTAGTCATTTAAGAAATAAAAAATTGAAAAATATTTGATGGTGATGTAATCATATGCCTAACAATATTATTTAAAATATTTTCAGAAATGTCCCTTTGATGCTATCACCATCATCAATATCCCATCTAACTTGGAGAAACACACTACCCACCGTTACTCCAAAAACTCATTCAAGCTCCATCGCCTGCCTATCCCAAGACCAGGAGAAGTTCTAGGTCTTGTTGGGCAGAACGGTATAGGAAAGTCTACTGCACTGAAGATTCTTGCTGGCAAGCAGAAGCCCAACTTGGGTCGTTACACTGTAAGATCTAAAAACACATTTAATAAACACTGATGCACAAATTACCCTATAGACACAACCCACTAATCTTTTCACCCCATCTTCACAATGGATTGTAAATCCAATACAATGGTAGATTCAGCGAAGCACTGCACTTGCTAAGGCCACTTTTAGCAACTCCTCTCAGGTTGAGCTTGTGAGCTCGCCCACCCAACTAGAAGATGGAATAGCCTGATAGACTACCAACAATTAGGAAAAAAACAGAAACTACATAGCAAGGAATAATTCCATTCCCTAAAATGATTTTGGCCTTATTATTACTATGCCAAAAACTTATTATGTATGACAGTGTCTTTTGTTATTAAATCAATACAATACCATTTTCAATTTGCTGTGTTATTTTTAACAGCTTTTCTTACATTTTACATTATTTGTCAGGACCCTCCAGATTGGCAAGAGATACTTGCTCATTTCCGGGGCTCTGAGCTGCAAAATTACTTCACAAAGATCCTCGAAGATGATCTAAAGGCGCTCATTAAGCCTCAATATGTAGATCAGATCCCTAAAGCTGTAAAGGGAACTGTCGGTCAACTATTAGACAAAAAAGATGAAATGAAAAACCAATCTGTAATATGTAGAATGCTTGGTAAGTTTTGCTAATAAACATATCATTTTGCAATTTGTCTGGAAGAATATAATAATAATATTATCACTTCCCAGCATACACTTTCCTATAATGATTTTTATAATTGAATTATAATGTTTTATTCCTCAAAGAGTATGCCTATTTAAGTTGAAATATATTTATTGATAAGTATGTAGTAGAGTTATTAGTAATGATTTGTGTATAGAAATTAAGTGCTGCTCTTGTTTATTAAGGATTTCAAATTTGATTTAATTTGAATTGATCTCTCACAGATCTATCACACATCCGTGATCGTGAAATTGCGGCACTTTCCGGAGGAGAGTTGCAGCGTTTTGCATGTGCCATGGTGTGCATTCAAAATGGGGATATATTTATGTTTGATGAGCCATCCTCATATTTAGATGTAAAGCAACGACTTAACGCTGCCCGCACAATAAGATCTCTTATCCACCCTGACAAGTAAGTAAATATTTTTTTCATTATTAAGCATTTCCATTACAGAAGGCTCTAAATTCTAAATCAATAATTTGATTGTATAAAAAATATGAACTGTTGCAATAGTATATATAGCATTACATCAAAATCTTCCTATACAGTATGTGTAATTTCAAATTTATTTGATATTAAGCTGCATCCAATTTCATGTAATAGCAAAGCTAAAATTACTCAAACATTTGGCATATCTAAATTACCTTCATGAAACATATTATTGAGTATCTTTTTTATTTATCAGCTTCACAGCCACTGCAACATGAATATGTATATAATAGTGTAGTCTAGTTTACAAGATAACTACTCCTGCAAACTAGAAAACATGTCAAAGAGCAGGCAAGGTGCTGGTACCTACCCATGTGGAATAACTATTTGACCCTGCCACTAGTTATAGTATAAATAATTTTCAAGCAAGACTTCAACAATTTTAGATGGATTGAGCCTACAGATTTCCTAACTTAAATACAAAATTGTTTCAAAGCCATTCCGTCTTTGCGGAAGTATGGATAACTATATGTGAAATAAAATAACTTATTGACAAAAGATGAATCTTAGTCGCTTTAAAAAAATTGCAGAATTTTATATTCTAACTGGTTTAATTAAAAAAAAAGTGTATATGCAAAATGTGTGTAAAAGGAAAAGTCAAAGCTTAAGCTTATATAACTAACACATTTGCCATGGAATGCTTTATTCAGCAAATCAAATCGGTCCTAAATACTTAACAAAACATTGATATGTGATAACAAATTTCACATTCAGGTTCATCATTGTTGTGGAACATGACTTGTCAGTGTTGGATTATCTCTCAGATTTTATCTGTTGTCTTTACGGTGTACCTGGTGCATATGGTGTTGTGACTATGCCTTTCTCCGTTAGAGAAGGTAAGATTTTTCAGGTTTTTCTGGTCACTACATAGATGTTAATTCCTTTCATTCCTTATAATTTTTTTGCATATAATCTGTATGTTTTGAAATGTGAGATAATCTTGTCATCAACATATGATTTGAGGTCAAAGGATCTTATGAAAAAGAGTCAGAATATTAATCTAGAAATATGTCAGGAAATATATCTTTCCTGACATATTTCTCATTATCAATACATAAAACAATGCTTTTTTTAATTCTCAACCTTACTCCTGAATTCTACAAATTTTAATTCTATAAGTGTGTAGTTTTGTAGTACGAGATTATTCAAGGTTGTAGCACTATATTACATATTTCCTCTACAAAGCAATTGAATGTTCTACTCCAAAGGATCCAAATGGAATAAATAGTTCCTTTAACCTTTGCAACTGACTACAATAATAACACCTGATTGATAGGAGGTCTTCTGCCTGTTTGGATACAAAAGATATTTATTTTAATAAATCTGCAACTACAATCAGAAACAATATGCTTTAACGAAATTAAATTCGGCAGTTGCTTGTTATTACTTCCAAACCCTCCAATAAGATAAACAAAACCAGGGAGAAATATGGTAGATTGCTAGATAGCAATTTATCTGGTTGATTGAATGTATTAAACAATTAATTTAATTGTAATAACGGCTATTATTCATTTATAAACATTACTATTAATTTGTAACATTAAGTTCAACAGGAATAAATTTTAATGCATTTATTTTAGGTATAAACATATTCCTTGATGGGTTTGTACCCACCGAAAACATGAGATTCCGTACTGAATCGCTTGTGTTCAAGGTAGCTGAGTCAGCTACCGAAGAAGAGGTAAGATATCACAGCTTGTTTATCCACTACTATTGTATTATTATCACAAATGAGGGTAATGAAAAAAGTACTTAAAAATGAAAAATATATGAAATTTGTCTTACTGCATTATTGTTTCAAATTAGATAATTTACAATAAATAAATCAGAATATAGAATCAACAAAAAAAATATTTTAGATAAAAAGGATGAACCATTATGAATACCCAGAGATGTCTAAAATGATGGGTGATTTTGGGTTGCGTGTGATGCCTGGAGAGTTCTCAGATTCTGAGATTTTAGTATTACTTGGTGAAAATGGGACTGGGAAGACAACATTTATTAGAATGTTGGCTGGAAATCTTGAACCTGATGAAGGTAAGAATAATAAGAAAATATTTAAATAATAACAAATAGGATTAATAATGGTCAATGAAATATTTTCCCAAATAATTTCTCTCTTTTATAATTATTTGCGTTAAAATGTTTAAAGAATTTTAAAAACCTGCTGATTTTGCGTTTAATTTTAATATCTTAGCTCGGGGAAAATCTTTAGACAGTATTCTGCTCCAAATTCATTATTGTTCAATAGGGATATTATTGAGATAATAGGTTGAAATTCTCAAGTTTCAATAGGTATATCTCAGAAATAAAGACATATTTAAAATAGTAACATTTTTAAGACAATATTATGTGACAAATTATTTTTAAAAATAATTACAAAAATAAAAAAAAAATACAGAAGAACCTAACAACTAATTACATCAACACAACTCTGTTCGTGTATTAATTATGACTTACTAATGACTCGTAATACCTGAATATTAATAATTTATAAAAAAAGAAAATGTTCGTTTTAAAACAACGTATCTAATTGAAGCATGATTCTATCATTTATTATTCTACTTATTCTTTTTTAAGGGATTTTATGACCTAGTAGTTCCCGAGAAGCTACGTTTAGCGGCTTTTTATTACACATTTAAACCTGAAGAAACACAAATTAAACAAAATAAAACAAATGTCACAACTTCACTCTATTCTTTATTATAATACAACAATAACATTGTCAGTCTATGTCCCTACAGGTTTGCGTGTATCCGAATGTAATTTACAATATTTTTAACTAGCAACACTGACATGACGTATGTCAAAATTCGTGAAAGCTTCACTTAAACTGTCAAAATGCTTTTGTGCGAAAACTCAACGCTTAAATTACACCGAAACTCTATTATTTACGATAAAATGTAAACGTGTTTTTATTCATTTATGAAGAAACTAAGTGTACGTGAAATATATAAAAAAGACTTCTTTAACATATTTAAGTTTGAGGTTATGGATGTGTAAAGACTGAATTATTTTAAGTGTTAGTTTCGTTATTTAATATGGCCAGAACAGAACTATTCGATTTGTTCTTTCATCCAGTATTTCAAAAGTGTTTAAAATACGCGGAGTCTATCTCTAGTCCGGAAGGTAATTGCAAAATAAAAAAATATATTTACAAAATATTTTCTTGTTCTTTAAATAATATAATTTAAAACTATACTCTATGGAGCAGTTTAAATATTAATCATTTAAAAATCACAATTATCCTCACCCCATGCCAAATACATGTGAAAGTTAGCAAATAATCATTTAAATTTAGTTTGTTATGATGAATATATGATGAATAAACTCCCTACCCATTTGGCGTTACATGGTTATTGAAACAACATGAATGCCTGTACCCACCTTGAAGCATGAGTTTGAAGTCTCATTTGTATTTTTATATCAGATTTCATATCTTAGGAATAAGCCAATGTCACATTTACAATAAGATGTTCAATAAAAATTTAGAATCCAAAATACAAGACTTTCATATTTTTTATGTTGTTGTGGCCAGGGGGATAAGATGGCCGTGAATTTGTACCTAGAGATGCTGTGTTGGTGTTCCAATCCCACAGGCAGACTTCTTTTTTTTTTATCAAATACCTACTTAACCAATGTTCGTAGTTGATTTCTATGCTGAAGGAATAACATCATCTAATAAAACTGAAACCCACAAAAATTATAATTTGCCTAATCACTGGTGGGGGAGTGTCTTGTGTGCCTGTATGGGTAGGTACCACCACCCTGCCTATTTCTGCTGAGAAGTAGTAATATGGTTCGAAGGGTGGGGCAGCTGTTGCACTGAAAGAAAACCATGACTTGACTGATGCCAGGTGATAGAATTTACATTGTTGTTAACTATGGGCTCCAATGACCACTTAGCACCAAGTGGGCCATGAGCTCATCCACCCATCTGAGCAATAAATAAAAATCTGCTCTCATAGGCAAGTTTAAGATCTAATTGGTATGGAGTGGAAACCATTATTCAAGAAAATCAGCACTGCTTGGGGAGCAACTAGACCTAAAACCATTAAAAATTTTAAAATATCTAAGAACCTCTGAAATAATAGTGTGTGTCATATTTTTTTGTTTGTATTTTCTTCAGTCTATAGGGGCTTAATGTATTTAAATTTTTGTAATTATATGCTTGTTATGAATTGATTTATTTATTTTGTAAACAGGTTCAGGTCAACTTCCGCAGTTACACATTAGTTATAAACCCCAAAAGATTTCACCGAAATCACAGGGACTTGTCAGGAGTTTACTGCATGACAAGATTAGAGATGCTTATATACATCCACAGGTTTGTGAAGACATATCTAAATAAAATTAGGAAAGCTAATCAAAGCTATAATAAAAAGCTTATTGCTGTGTTTAATAATATATTACATTGACAATTTTTTGAAATTGTAATTATGAGAGTAAAATCAAAATATAACATTTTCCTGAAATCATTAATTTAAAATGCAATTAAAATTCATGTTCCTGAAGACAATATACTTTAACAGTTGCTGAGCTACTAACAGGCATATTTATAATGTATACAAATATTTATGTTACAGTTCCTCACTGATGTGATGAAGCCAATGAAAATCGAAGAAATTATGGACCAGGAAGTCCAAAATCTATCTGGTGGTGAGTTACAGCGAGTAGCTCTCGTTCTGTGTCTTGGTAAACCTGCTGACGTTTACCTTATTGATGAACCTTCAGCTTACTTGGATTCTGAACAGCGTTTGGTAGCAGCTAAAGTAATTAAAAGGTGTGTTATTTAATTTTAATATATATTTTTTTCTAGGAAAGAATAGTTATTTAGTATAATTAATGATATTTAAATAAATCTGTCTATCCTTTTTTAGTTTCTCTCGTATTTGGCTATTCATTAGTATTTTTTTTAAATAAGTGTTACAAAAACAAAGTTTATGAACTAAGGACTTCTTTTTATTAGATTCATCCTCCATGCCAAACGCACTGGTTTTGTTGTCGAGCACGACTTTATAATGGCAACATATCTAGCTGATCGAGTAATCGTGTTTGAGGGTACACCTTCGTCAAATGCGACCGCACATGCGCCTCAATCGCTCCTCAATGGGATGAACAAATTCCTGGAACTCTTGGGAATCACCTTCCGCAGGGATCCTAATAATTTCAGACCGAGGATAAACAAACATGCATCAGTGAAGGTAACATTGTTTATCACAATTTGAAATACTTTTATTAGCCTTAATGATGCTTGCATAAAATTATTAAGTGCTCTTTATGTGTTAAATAAAAATATTAGCCTGTATAAAATTTAGTGGTGGTGGTTTAGTGGTAGTGTTCAGTGGTGGTGTCATGTGTACATCTCGACCAGACATATTATGTACGTACATGAAGAATGCTCACTGTTAACAATGAACCAGTTCATTAAATAAATAAATAAATATAAATATTTACTAAGAATCACGCCACGTTAACTGGTCCCGTGATAAGCTCGTAAAGAACTTGTGTTACAGGTACCAGATAACGGAAATAAATGTAAGATTTTTATTATACCCATACATATATTTAATATACATCCATAACCCTGGAAAAGACATTTATATTTATCATACAAATATCTTCCCTTGGCGGGATTCGAACCCGCGACCCCCTTGTGTAGTGACCATGTCACTTACCACTACACCAGACGGCCGTTGAAAGCTTTTCTCATCTTAAATCTAAATAAATAATATATATATTTTTTTTTTCAGGATATAGAACAAAAGCGAGCCGGTCAATATTTCTTCTTGGAAGACTAGTAAAGAAAAATGTAAACATTATTGTATTTATATATATTGTTACTGTCACAAGGCGATGACCTGCCAACTGTGTATTTTCCAATTAAATGTAATACTATAATAAATCATGTTTTATACAACCACCTTTATAAACTTATTTTGCTATCATATCCATATGAAGCAATGTAAATCTGCACAGGTGTTTTTATACCCAAAAATCGTACAGAATTGTTGACAGTACGTGGAAAAGTTAATTCATGCCATTCATTAATTGGGCAACAAATAATTCTAAATTATTTGTCAAATTTTATGGCAGTGTAGATCAGCGTTGCCAGATTTTATTTTTGTCGTGTCGGGATTTTTGAATTTTTTGAGTGAAAAAATCAGGATTCTTTCGTCGAAAGCGGAACATAGAAAAAAGTTATAATTTATTATTATCTTTTTGTTTGAGTTCAAATAACGTGTACATGATATATCGCAAAAATAGGCATTGAATTTTTTTAATATGATATTTTAAACCAGATTTACTTTAAATTCTTATTTGTCTTCTGAATAAGAGAAATCAAAAAGTTTTATTCATAATATGGCGTTTCAAACAATACTTTTAGGGAGTGTAAAACATTACAACTTACAATATTATTTTTAAGATAGGTATACTTATTCATGATATTTCTATGAAGATTTAACTTCTTTTAAGGTATCCTTTTTCTCTTTAATAAAGATGAAGAACTCTTCACAGGACAGCTGTAGATTATGGAGCATTTATTTCTGGCATCCATTTTAAATTCATCAAAAAACGTGTGCAAGAAAGCTGTTTTTTATTTATTTATTGCTTTGATGGGTGGACGAACTGGACAAGCTCACAGCCCACCTGGTGTTAAGTGGTTACTGCAGCCCATAGACAACTACAACGTAAATGCGCTACCCACCTTGAGATATAAGTTCTAAGGTCTCAAGTATAGTTACAACGGATAGCCCACCCTTCAAGCCGAAACGCCAACTGTTGAAAGAGCTGACGCCATTTCTGTGCGATGGTGACAGTGGTGTCTGCAATTTCCCACTAATACATCCAAGGATGATTTCAACAAGTTAAATTCTTCGTATAAGTTATCTACCGAAATATCGTCTGTCAATCATAATATTAAAGACTAGCTGACCCGGCAGACTCCGTGATGCCTCAATCGATAAATAAAAGACCTAAACTTTTGTATAAAATTAACTTAAAACAAAAGGAATGTAACTATACTTGAGACCTTAGAACTTATATCTCAAGGTGGGTAGCGCAATTACGTTGTAGATGTCTAAGGGCTCCAGTAACCACTTAACCAGGTGGGCTGTGAGCTCGTCCACCCATCTTAGCAATTAAAAAAAAAACCGTCCGACGCGGCGACGGGGGACACATCAAAAGAAAAACAAAATTGTTATTTTTATATAATTCCGAGCATTTTCATATTTATCTACCTTTTAAACCTTCTCTGGACTTCCACAAATAATTCAAGACCAAAATTAGCCAAATCGGTCCAGCCGTTCTCGAGTTTTAGCGAGACTAACGAACAGCAATTCATTTTTATATCATATTTATAGATATAGCATTTTCAATCATGTCAAAAACTAACTCCTTTTTGCAGGTTTATAAATTTAAGTATAGAAAAAATATTTTTAATTTAAAAACAGTTTCGTCTGGTCGCCAAAAAATCCATCCTTTAGCCTGTTTCCTCAGCACGCTCGTGTTATACCCGAAAGCAGGATCCAAGCTATCCCGCGCGGGACGTTTAATTTTGATTTAAAAATCGGTACGTCGGGCAACGCTGGTGTAGATATATAAAGGTAAAACATTCCACATAGAATAGTCCAAACTAGGATCCTCTGAATACTCATGTGTATTCAAATAGTCAAAGTATAGCATTAAAGTCAAATATGTCATGCACAGTTTCCCAATGGTTAATTTAGTTTGTGAATAAACTATTTTATGCAGACTTCAAGGCGGATGGCGGTGTTCTTATGCTATTTACCGGTAACCACTTGAGACAGCTCGTCAGCTTTGCACCAGTTCAATAACCAAGACGTTGACCAATATTGGGCAATATTCGCTTTCAGTACATCAGGTTCGCCGTATTGCCAAAAATAGAATGCTGATGGGAGAAGCATGATTCGTCTCATCGATGGTCACCTCACGATCAGTGAGACCAATCATGATTTTCCCATCGGCATACCGACGAAAATCATTCGTTCGCTGTGTGTATTACCACCAACACCAACAATTTTTGAGGCATACCTACTTAATAAACAGCTTTTCTATGTGTGCCCTTGCTTAACACTTAATATTTTGTCAATAATTTCCAGGATCAACGCACTATTATTATTAAAATATTATTAAACAAGGCCATTACAATTCTGTGCGTCATAAGGTTCTGAGCATCTGACTTCACGTGAATCGTCACGACTAATGAATGAATCATTTCCTTACAACTTGATGACGTAACGATGTCGAAAATAACATCAACAATGAAGATGAAGAAACCTTTAATAACGTACTTAGATATAAAACCCATCGTTTATACTGTTTATGAAGAATTCGGTTTCATTTTAAGCAAATCAAAAAGGTAATCGTGGAATTAGTATTATCCAAAGTCATAAACGGCTTTGTTTAACTCTTCGTCGTATTCGACGAATTCGACGAGAACGGTGACCGGTAATTGAAGAGCGTAAAAGCACTAAGACCGTGTATCCGGAGGATCCGACAAGACCCGTTTTGGGCGACGGCCGTTTTGTGTTGTCCCGTTACCTGGGACGGATATTTAGTTAGAGGCGGCCGTGATAAGAAGGTAATCGTGTCGCGCCACTTTTTCGAAGAAGAGACATCACGACGTGAATGCCGCCACACACCTTTTGGTATGAGATTGAAGTCTCAATTGTACTGTGTAGCGGTTGCTCCAGCCTTCGAACCGGATAAAGAATGTGACTGTATATTGATACTCGTGCAGGCTCACACCCGACCACCAGTAATAAAGTATTTTTCACAATTAAATAGCTTAAGGTACTACTGTACTAGTGAGCGAAGGAATGGTATATGATAGAGGAGTATGGAAGGAGAAAACAGGTTGCGCCGACCCCGGGTGACTGAGAAGGGTACTACTAGTTACCCAAGGCGTCTCAAGTCTTATATTTATTTTTAATATAGTTGATGCTTGAATTATATATCTATAGAACGTATATTTATTTATTTATTTATTTAAATAAGTACTGCCACATCACAAACATCTAACATTGAAAATAAATTTAAACTATTTAGTTTATGGCCTGATGCATGTGACAACAATGGCGTACATAGCATTGGCAATTCATCGGCTCGAAAATGGAATACAATAATAATAATAATAATAATAATTTAAAAAAAACAGTACTATTTGTTGAAATATTAATAAAAATGTCTAAAAATGTCATGTCATATCGAAAAGAAGAAAAGAAGAAATGTTAATATAATGTCAAGTATCAACAAGTCAGTTATAGAACAAGAAATGATCAACGATTAAAGTTAAAGTTAAGGTCCCTTTTCCTCTCTTTTCCTATTCTGTCCTTAAATACACGCAACTTGTCGTGGAACACATCAAGATCGGGCATCACTGTGATAAGGGAATGATACTCATCAATTATTCTACGGAGAGGTGCCTGCCGTCCCAAATTAGATTTTACAGGTTATACATTCTGTAATCTGTATAATTATGTATTCTATAAAGTGGTATGCCCGAGTGAGTCTGCCGCGCCGGCGAGAACGGCGCGCGGCGTTCGATGACATCATGGCTGGTGAATACACTACGTGGAACAGAGCCGAATAACATTTGGTTACATTTATAAAAAATAATTAAGATCGCATAATCGCTTGGTAGATGTTGAAGGTCATTCTTGGTCTAAATTCAGTCACAAATATATGTTTTTCAAAGAAACTCTCATACATTAAACGATAATAGATCTTTGCTCCATTTTCATTTATAAAGAAGTTCATGGTGCTCAACCGCGTAAACTAAAAAACGCTGCATTGTTGAAATAAGGTATAATAAGGTATAATAAACATTTGCATGTTTTAACTTACCGTTACAAAAACAACACGGCGGTACTATCTGGTTCCTTTCACATAAAATTTCGTTAGCCAGGATTCAAGAAGCGTGAGCTTTACACCTTGAGGGTTTAAACCAAAGTATTGTGTAAAGACTTTCCCTAACTTTAAAATCGGAATATATGATTGCTACACCGCAGAAATTTTCAGAATGATGGTGCCTGCCGGAGTGAGTTAACAACAAGTTCTACTGAGTGATTGGTCAACACGTGGTACAAAATGGCACAAAGTACACCGACCATCTAACCTTTTTTTCCAGAACGACTAGAATTTTTTTTATTGCTTAGATGGGTGGACGAGTTCATAGCCCACCTGATGTTAAGTGGTTACTGGAGCCCATAGACATCTACAACGTAAATGCGCCACCCACCTTGAGATATAAGTTCTAAGGTCTCAGGTATAATTACAACGGCTGCCCCACCTTTCAAAGCGAAACGCATTACTGCTTCACGGCAGAAATAGTAATTACCACTAGTAATTACGCAAATTATAATTTTGCGGGTTTGATTTTTATTACCCGATGTTATTCCTTAACTGTGGAAGTCAATCGTGAACATTTGTTAAGTTCACATTTCATCAGAAAAATTGGTACCCGCCTGTGGAATTCGAACACCGTCGCATCACTAGATACGAATGCATCGAACGTCTTATCCTTTAGGCCACGATGACTTATTTGAAATAAACTGACTTTCTTCTCTTGCCCTTATTCTACATAATGTGGTTTCAGCACAGTACGTCCCCTTCTCATGCTGCATATTGAATTAGCCTAAGTTTTTTGACCGGCCTCCTGCATGACGTCAATCTCCAGTATCGACTACCAATATCTCCAGTAGTATTTTATTACAAGGTGCCTAAAGGAGGTACATTTTCTATTTCTTCTTTTAGCGTTTCTTTTAATTCGTCCGTTTTGGTTCTATGATTTGCATTTTAAGGCTATAAATATTTACACTAAAATATAGGTTTTCATTATCAAAAGGATAGAAATACCACATTTTATTCATTTTTCTCTATTTTCATAATAATATCATAATGCGTCTGATTTACTGAACTTCATAACTATGTAATAAAATAATAAGAATTATTAAAAAAAATAGTTATTAATATTGGCAGATAATCACACCTTTTATAAAGTGACCAAATGTTTGAGGCATCTGATTCGAAAGAGAGGGCGAATAAAAACGAGACGGCTCGTTTCACAAGTTGCAATCGACTCGCTTCGCCTACGGTATATTTCGGATTTCGGAATTCTCTCCGGTCTTGTGTGGTTGGGTGTGTCGCTGTTATACAAAAGTACGTAGATTTTTCTTCTTTTATCTTTCTGATTAATAATATATTTTGAATTTAAATACAAATATACAAAGCGGTAAATATTTAACAACCAAATTACTAATGAATTCGGTAAATAAGCAATTAAGTTTCGCCGGTACGCCAATGTTTTAGATTGCGGTAATGGTTGCAAAAGCCGGTTCAATTTGTGATATATAAATAAAATTTTCGCTTTGCATTTTCCCAGGAATCTCAACATGAGCGGACAACAATACTACCCTTACAAGGTAAGTTCCACCTACAGAATCATTTGGAAAGCTCTACCTACATAGCAACTATATATTCTAAACCTTCTCACGAGATGATGTCATCTTTTAGGCGCAAACCACAAGGTTGTTTACAGCGACCGGTAAATGATTTAATCAAGAGTAAAACGAATAACAAAATTAACTTACTGATAAGTTAGTTAGTTAACTATGGCTAAATATCCACCTAGCCCAAATTCACACCTAACCTTAATTAACTTTCGGTGGTTCAGAATATCTGAAAATCTCTTGGTACGCCATGACACTTTATATTTATATGTAACATAGTTTTGTCATTCATGTTATATATGTGTAGGTTAATTGAACCCATCCCTTATGATGTATTTTATTTAGGTCACGAACGCTTTAGGTTGTTAGCGCGCTATCGTCCTACTAAAAGATCGAATTTATTCATATATTTAATTTAAAGGAGTGATTAAATCGATCAATCAGCTCCCATAGTTTAGGGAACACCTTACACCTAAAAGAAAGTTATGTAAACAAAAAAACAAGAGATTTTTTTTATTGCTTAGATTGGTGTCCCGGTGTTAAGATAAGTGGACGAGCTCACGGACCATCTGATTTTAAGTGGTCACCGGCGCTTGTAGACATCAACAACATAAATGCCACCTCCGATTTAAGAGTACAACGGCTGCCCCACCCTTCAAACTGAAACGCATTACTGCTTCACAACAGAAATAGGCACGGTGATGGTAACCCGTTCGGACTCACAAGGCGTCCTACCACCAGATCATATCCGGAAAATAGTCTAAAGCGGATCTAATGTGATATTTTTGACTACCTCCGAAAGATAATAAATCTTGTTATATCAAGATTGATACAACTTTACTTTTAATTGTGGTAGGACGTATTGTAAGACGTGTAGGTACCTACCACCATCCTGCCTATTTCCGCCACGAAGCAATCATGCTAACAACGGTAAATATTAAAAATGCTAAGTTTAACAAATTCCAAATAGTGTATGTAAAACACATCTGCATATTATCAACGGTGTATTTTCATATATTACAACTGAATCCTATACATACTGTGGCATTTATTAACGCACCCTATGTTGTGAGGCGTAAGCCAGAACGCACGACAGGTGGAAAAAAAAAGATCTGTGACACGAGATTTTTTCACCGCCGAAATAAGACAAAAAAATTAAAAAAAGTGTTATGGACGGTACATATAACATGATATTGAGTCGACTATTATCAAAGGCGGCAATCTGACTTTTGGACAATGATTGGTAAATCAGAAAAACGAATTATTGACTTTGTATTCCATCGGCAGTCACAAAACTCTTCGGAACGACATCTTAGATAAATAACAGGTTAACTATTAACCTTTATTTAATGCAGGTTTTGAACCGTATTCTTTGAAGGAGACGATTATATTCAAATCAATCTGTATTGACATATCAATAATTTTTTTTTGTCCAAATGCACAGATTGCCACCTTTGATAATAGACGACTCATATAACTATAACTGTGTAAGCCGCTGCAATAATAATCGTTCATATTCGCAATTTTTTCGATTGTGGTGTTAATTACGAGTGATCAAAAAACATTATTTTCACGCGAAATAAAGAAAGAGGGACTATATTCGGACTCCCTCAATTGGCGCGCATCATAAAAAAAAGGTGCTAGCGTTCTTAAACGCCACAATACTTAATTGGGACCGTCAGCGCAAAAGTGGCCTCAAATCATGCTTATATGTAGGTATATTTCAATTTATTTAAAATATAATCAATTTTGATGAAAAACTGGCCTACCCATAGTTTCATCCATAGATAACAGATGGCTTTGTAAACATTATTTTTGCGCGTATTCTTTTTTTAAAATTTAAATTCATGAAAACTTAAACCTCATTGCTCCATAATAACTATGGTAAGCTTAGGCCACTTTAGCGCTGACGGCCTCAATTATAATAAGCCTAGTTAGTAAAGATGTTTCGGTGTTTCCCGAGCGCTATGACATGTCCTTCTTCAAACGAGGCTTGTGGAGAGTATTAAGCGGTAGACAGTGGCTTGGCTCTGCCCCTGGCATTACTAAAGTCCATTGGCGACGGTAACCACTCACCATCAGGTGGGCCGTATGCTCGTCTGCCTACAAGGGCAATAAACAAAAATGTATTCATGTAGAATGTTGTGTATAGTGCACCCCCACGGTGTACCCCGCGGAGCCTTTCGACCCGGCCGCGGATGCCGAGACCCTTCGCAAGGCTATGAAGGGCTTCGGCACCGATGAGAAGGCTATCATCGACGTGCTCTGCCGCCGCGGCATCGTGCAACGCCTCGAGATCGCGGAGACCTTCAAGACCAACTATGGCAAGGTGAGTAACTCAGTTCATTGAAATTTAGGGTACCTACTCTGTTTCTATTCAATGATCGTTTTGTTGTTCTAATTATAATCTTTGTAGAATAAGATATTGTTTCATAGATATTTTTAGAATTAACAATTTAAAAAAAACAGGTGTATCCAATTGTGTTCTCATTAAAACGAATTGCGAACCATATAAAAGCTTCAGTAATAATAACAGAGTTTCAAATTATTTTTTTTGGTACGATTTTTCCTTATTAGGAAAGGCAAGGGGATCTAAGCCCATACAGCCTTGTCTGTTCTATATAATTTCTGAAACAAATTTTCAAGGTCTTATATGATATTATATCCTGAAATAAAAATTTCATTAAGGCCGAAGCCAAGTCTTATATCATTTCAAAGATATCAGTAAAGTTCATGTTACCGAAATAATAAACTCTTTCATTAGCTCGAAGGTCGATTTTTTTATTGCCTTTGTATGCCGACGAGCGAACGGCCCACCTGATGATGAGTGGTTACTCTCGCCCATGGACCTCAGCAATGCGAGGGACAGAGCCAAGTCGCTGCCTACATTACTTCATTGCATAGACGATAGCAACGTGTTTTTTTTGTACATATTTGCTAGTAGCTTCGACTATTCCAGCTAAGCACGGTTCGGTAGTTGAGCTCACGGGGCTCAACCTGGAAAAACTTGACTCATAACTATTTCACATAGTTATCCCTGTGTCAGACACACCGCGGACAAATTCGATTATTATTAATATTAAACTCTGTAGGTACAAGTTTGTAATGCATACCGGGGAACGTAACGGGAAAAATACTAATCAAAGATAAAACTTTAATAGCATAATACTCGTACATAGTATATATAACCATGATAAGAACGGGTCTGTTAAATTCAATCAAAAATTAAAACATATATTGTATGTACATAAAAATAATTAGTAATAAATTATTAGTGAACTGTTCTTTTCGCAATTAACTTCTATTAACAGGAAAATAGGTAACCAACCACCTCTGTGTCCTACTTAATTCTGCCCTAACTATTAGATACCATTATTAAACGGCTTTGTTAAATATTTGGGCTGCGTTACCGTCATAAAATTAAGCTTATTAATTCAAAACTGTTTCGTTTTAAAACTGTGAATTTTTAACCAGTAACCTTGCTTTCAATCAGCGTACCATCATTGAGTCATTGTTGATTCATTTCAAAGTTATTGAGCTAATTTTTTCGATACCTACGTACCGTTCTCGACAGAAACTTTTACGCTTTGTCTAATTTGTCTTGAGACTCTGAAAATGTTTAGGTACCTAACTTGCTATTTTCTTTGGCTCCGTAAACGGCTACCGTTGCCTTAAATTAAAAATGACGGGTATTGCCGCTGAATACTACTCTTTCTCTATTTTAAGGAAAACCTTGTCTTAGGGAAAAAGTATAAAACAATAATTCTGTGAACAATGAACACGGTAATTGAACGCCAGTTCCAGGAAATGGACATGATATATATTTACTCTCCGGAACGATGTGAGGCGGTGCAGCCGTAAACTTACTAGAATAGTAATAAACAATTCCAATCGTAAATAAAACGTACCTATTCTAGTAAATTTTAATAATTTATTAGCCATTATACAAGAGCTTTAAATCGGAATGAAACTGAAATTCATCAACATAATTTCTAATATGGAATATTTTACTTACTTATCTAATCAGTTACAATTGTTTGCATAACGTTATAGTTGGCTTATACCTACCTTGAGCCTTACCTTTATATCTTGAGCTATGTGCCAAATACGAACTTCAACTGAAATCATGAAAAACATTACTAACAAACCTACTCGTTAACTATATGTAGGTATGTGTTTTTAATATTAATAATTGGATAGCGAACACGTGAGAGATAATTTTAATTAACAAATTAATGTTATTTCGATATGCCCCGAATTAATATTGAACTTTTTTAAATATGAAGTCCATAAAACGAACAAGTTATTACGTTCCACACCTGCATCAGTAGTTTCATTGTGTGGCTCACATTAACCTAATTCCATTAGGCTGTTTATCGTGCAGAGGGTTATAGTAAAATTTACCTGCTTGTTTATTTTTAATGCGGGAAAAAATAGAACGTTAAATTTAGAATTAAACTGTTTATTTTATGGGTAACCAAATAGTTTATAAGTTGTGAGCTTTATAACGTGATTTCGGAACGAAGAGTTTAAATAAAAAAAAACAAAAATGGCGCGGTAGTAATAACGGTTATTGTTCCGATACAACTATGATTGTATTATAGTGTACAATATCTCAAATTCTACTCTAATTTTCTGGCTGTAACTAGTTATATATGATGTACCTTGTTAATAATTTTATTTGAATCTAATTTATAAACAACCTTTACTACAAAATTATAGTCGGTAACCGAAAATGAAATTGTAAAAATTATTTAATTAAGATAGTCAACTTGATTGAAAGAAAAGAAAACTCTTCTATCTATGAAAGCAATTAATAGTGCTTAATACTATTAATTTCTTTCATAGACAGGAGAGCGTAAATATGATGTCTGCGGAGACCTTTTGGAATTGTTGCGTCTTGAAATCTTATAGTTAATACGTAGATCTGCTTCTTCGACGGGTAGACCATAAATATTCGTCATTACGGATCCTCCCGATCCATTAATGGTACTTTTAGGTACCTCAAACACCGGTCACCGTCTTCCCCGAACCCGTCGCTTGCGACGAAGGGCTCTGCGAGTAAATTAACCCATAGACACAGCCCACTGAGTTTCTCGCTGGATCATACGGATTCTCAGTGGGTCTCGTATCCGATCCGGTGGTAGATACTGCGAAGCACTGCTCTTGCTGGGGCCAGTGTTAACAACACCTCCTGTTTGAGTCCCGAGAGCTCACCTACACGCTAGGAAAACTCTGAAATATCCTCTCAAAGCTATCAGCATAGATAGAAAAAAATTTTTTTTTTATTGTTTGACTTAAACACTGTTGTGTACACTTTCGTTAAGTATATAAATAAATGAGTCAGTTTTTTTCACCTCACTCCGATACCATTGAATTTCTCTTCGCGTATACATGTCATCAGTGGTCAATATGTCATCGATTTGAACCTTTCTTACGTACGTATTTTTGTCAAATATTATTAACAATAAGCATTAATCTTATGACCTCGTTATGGGAATATTATTTAAGTACGTCGCGAAAATTCATTACCTTTCTTTGTAGAAACTTCTGAAAAGTTTCGTAAATGACATGGACAACAATAATTCATGTTTCTTTTAAACTAATGATTCTCTTCCTGGCGTTGCTGACAGGACTTGATTAGCGAACTCAAGAGTGAACTCACCGGCAACTTGGAAAATGTCATCGTCGCATTGATGACTCCCCTGCCCCACTTCTACGCTAAGGAGCTCCACGATGCTGTCTCAGGAATTGGAACCGACGAAGAAGCCATCATCGAGATCCTGTGCACGCTTTCCAACTATGGTATCCGTACCATCTCCGCATTTTACGAACAACGTGAGTTACCCAGCTATACAATATTTTTACAGTTCTAATTATAATTAATCATGCAGATCTTATAGAAAAAATAATAATATTATTGTTGTTTTAGTAACATTCCTTACAATACTTATATAACAAGAACGCGCAAGCTTATCTTCTTAATTATGAATTTATCATCATGATATAAAACTAGAAGAATCTCTCGATTAAGGCATATCTAATTTTAAATTAATTTGATATGTTTTATTTCAAAGTCTTAACAATATCTGGTTAAGAACTGCATTCTTTGATAGAAACAAAAATCCAAGTCTCATTCCACGTAGGTACCTACCTACCTACCTGTACCTCCATGCAATCCAACTTTGGACAAATAAAAACATGTTTTCCAAACACATCGACGATGAGGCGGCGGGCCGACGAGTTATTTGCATTAAATGAGGTCATCATTCGTGACGGGAATAAGGGCTCGTCAGACACCGGGGAATTACTGTGGCTTTTAATCAATATTTGAGCCCTGACCTCTTGGAATATGATGTTTTAACTTTATAATAATGTTTGATCCTGAATTTATTATACATTTTGTTCCTATAACTGCAACATCAAAGATTGCTACATCTTGAATACTACCATCAACGAAACTTTAATTTTAATTACTAAAGCGATAGAACTAATGAGAATTATTCGCTTGTTTCTGAACAATACTAATCTTTACTGGTGGTAGAACCTCTTGTAAGTCCGCATGGGTAGGTACCATCGCCCTGCCTATTTCTGCCGTGAAGCAGTAATGCGTTTCGGTTTGAAGGGTAGGGCAGCCGTTGTAACTATACTTGAGACTTTAGAACTTATATCGCAAGGTGGGTGGCGCATTTACGTTGTAGATGTCTATGGACTCCAGTAACCACTTAACACCAGGTGGGCTGTGAGCTCGTCCAACCATCTAAGCAATAAAAAAAATAAAAAAATCTTTAGACCAAAAGTTCGATTTCAAAGTATGTGTTTTTCTCTATTAGTGTACGGCAAGAGCCTAGAATCGGACTTAAAAGGCGACACGTCGGGACACTTCAAGAGATTGTGCGTGTCGTTGTGCATGGCCAACCGCGACGAAAACCAGGGCATCGATGAAGGCTCAGCCAAAGCCGACGCTGAAGCACTAGCCGCCGCTGGTGAAGGTCAATGGGGTACCGACGAATCAATCTTCAACTCCATCCTTATCACTCGCTCCTATCAGCAGCTGAGACAGGTGAGATAAAAACATTCCTAGCACTAACTTTTTTTCGCTATTATTTAGCAGCACTTCTTCATGTCTTTCCCTCATTACTGAAGATCGACCCACTTCGATAAAGCGACACGACACGAGAACCCTCTCATCGTGGCCGCCGGTAACTACATTCCCGATCCTGCGGACAGAATGAAAAGCAGTTGACGTCGCCCCAAACACGTCATTTCGGATCCTCCCGATCCACTAACGGTGCTTCTAGGTACCTCAAGCACCGGTCACCGTCCTCGTCGAACCCGTCGCTTGCGACGAAGGGCTCGAAGAGTAAATTGGGTTAATTTAGACACAGCCAACTGAGTTTCCCGCCGGATCTTCTCAGTGGGTCGCGTTTCCGATCCGGTAGTAGATTCTGCGAAGCACGGCTCTTGCTAGGGTTCGTGTTAGCAACGTCGTCAGATTTGAGCCCCGTGAGCTCACCTTCTAGTTAAGGCTACGCTGATATAGCCCTTCAAGGCTCTCAGTTTAGATAGAAAAAAAAAGAAAAGAGGATCGTGACCACACGTATGCGAGTATTTCCATGAATATCGGTCCGCTGGGAGGTGGACTGCCTAATAAGTGCTGCCTCCAACTGCTCTGCTCTCGTCGCAGTTGACCATCTCGTTGACGCCTTTCCTTTGGCTCGTTTGCCCTCAACCTGACTAAGAATGAGAAGTTTTTCCAAACTATTGCCGCACAGATGTAAAGTTATTCGTTAAGTGACCGTGGTAGATTTGTGATTATGGCATATTATGTACCAGAATTTGACCGATATAGTATTCAGTCATGATTTTTGAAGGTCAAATGACGTCATCCAGAGGAAGTGTCTTATTCGTATACGATGACTAAACTAAGTATATCAACATTGATAATCAAGCCGACACATGACTAACAAAATAGGATATAGTATATTTTATGTATCATTCAGTAATAATTATTTAAACCTACTAAGAAGCAATCATAAAATTCGCAAATATAGCAATTTATAATACTCAAAATTCGACCTTCACAATATACTTGAATGCTAACCGTTGCGAATTTTTAAAATTGCGTTTACAAGGAAAATGTTTTCTATCGCACGTACACTTTAATTCTCACGTATACTTCAAAGTCAGACTTTCTTTAATGCTTACAAAACGAAATTATTAAATTGACATTCATTCACATAGAATATAATTTTTATGAAAACATAATGGACGGAATTCCAGCTATACCTATCAGTGGTTGTTAAACTTTTGCACCCGCAATCTTTGCTTGGGCAAACCCAACCAGTTTTATCGCTTCGGTTACTGAAGAAACCCACGTTAAGAGAACATAGTCACCGTTCGGGTTATGGCCCTAAATGATAACCCAGAATCGCCCTCTACCGAAACAGAGGATGCAAGTAGCCCACACACGGGGTATTATTATCGGTATACTTTTATCTCATTGAAGAATTAAAAAAAAATACGCATGCATTATAAATAAATACATCGTTATAATTTGCTATGAACTCATTACGATCGTGACGTCACATTCGGTGACGAATCATCATTGGAAATAATTGGCGGCGGTGGAGGCACTTATACGCGTGCATTGTTAATGGTTGACTTTACCGTGTATTGCAGATCTTCGCCGAGTACGAAGCTTTGACCGGAAAAGACATTGAGGACTCGATCAAGAAAGAATTCTCTGGTAGCATTGAGAAGGGCATGCTTGCTATTGGTGAGTTTTATTAACTTAAGAGATATATTTTCGTCGTGGCTTAAAGGATAAGATGTCCGGTGCATTCGTATCTCTAACTATGCATCTGTGTTCAAATCCCGCTGGCAAGTACCAATTTTTGTAATAAAATACGTACCTACTTGACAAATGTTCTCGATTGAGTTCCACGGTGAAGGAATAACATCGTGTAATAAAAATCAAACCCGTAAAATTATAATTTGCGTAATTACTGGTGGTAGGACCTCTGGTGAGTCCGCGCGGGTAGGTACTACCACCAGAAAGCAGGAATGCCTTTCGGCTTGAAGGGTGGGGCAGCCGTTGCAACTATACTTGAGACCTTAGAACTTAATCTCAAGGTGGGTGGCGCATTTACGTTGTAGATGTCTATGGGTTCCAGTAACCACTTAACACCAAACAGGCTGTGAGCTCGTCCAAGCATCTAAGCAATAAATAAAAAAAAATTGAAAGCCATTTTGTATTAATGTTTATACGCTCCAATAGGTAATCACTGTACATTAAATAAGACTATATTTCAACTATGTACGGTATAAGTGTACCTATTTCTTCAAAACCAAGTAATATCAACTTAATAATGCTACAACTGTATTTACATAGTTGTGTAGTTCAGACTCCAATGAAATTAATTTTTTTTGCAATCTTTTTAATGGGTTTGTTGACCTAGTTGTATGGGACGTTTTCTTTAGAAGTTTTAATTAAATTAATAACATTATGATAGGTACGTTATTTAAAACCTATGACAAATGAAATTTTCCTATAACATTATTCGATACGTCATATTTTAAAAGATTAAGATTTCGGTGCTGTGCTATGAAAAGTTTACCTCTAAAGAAATACTTCCAAATTAGGTTTACAGAGATGATTTGATAGATACTTGATAGATGATTCATAGATACTTGTGTTGGGAATGGTTCGCTCGCGATTTCCCTTAAAGTAAACAATTTTAAATAGCAAAAATTTTCATTTATTTTTTATTTTGATTATTCTTGATCTACTACTACGAGTATTAAAACAAATTAATTCTACTAAATCAATCTCCTACTTGAAACTACTACGCACAATGAAACAGAAAATTTATTAAATATATAGATGTAAATGTGTATGTGATAAAAACATGTAAATTGAGCGGTGTGATGCAGTTAGATCTCATTTGCACTTGTTAGTGTATTGAATGCGTAAAACATTTTAGGAACATTCTAGAGTAACCTATAAAGCTATTTATTAGTCATCGCGTCACGGCACGAGGTTATGAGATAGGAAAAAATCTGTCGACCTTGCGTTCAGTCATTCAACTTTTTGTTCAACATTTACCAGTCAAAATCCATTGTAGCCGTGAATTGTCTTTAACTAAGGCAATTTATCAATTGCATATATGATACAATAGTGGGGCAGCGCGAAAATCAATGTTTTTAAATTTCATAAATACGATTTGAAATTAGAGAAACTTAAGTTTTTTATAGCATTAACAATCTCTCATCGAAAAATTGGTAAACTATGCTGTGAACTTGTATAATAAACTAAAGTACCTACAACGAATATTGACTTGAATGTCTGGAGGTCTGAAGACGACAATTACCACGTTTAGAGCCGATCGTACTCCGATTTTTTTTTTTTTTTTTTTTTATTGCCTTTGTAGGCAGACGGGCATACGGCCCACCTGATGGTGAGTGGTTACCGTCGCCCATGGACTTCAGCAATGCCAGGGGCAGAGCCAAGCCGCTGCCTACCGCTAAAACCGGTATCTGCTAAACGCCAATAGCCTCGGGGGCGATTCCGGCTTCTGCGAACGGGCTTTTAAGCCAAATTCAAAATAGTATCACTGACATTCCAAATCATTAAAATAACAAGTTGGCATATAACCGCACAATTTCACACTAAAGTACCTATATTTTTATAAAAAATTAAGGTTATGCTTTATCGTAATTAGGATATTTCGATTTGTAGCCAAATGCGTAAAGAGCAAGGTCGGTTTCTTTGCTGAGCGCCTGTACTACTCGATGAAGGGCATCGGCACCAACGACAAGACGCTCATCCGCATCGTGGTGAGCCGCTCCGAGATCGACCTAGGGGACATCAAGCAAGCATTCCTCGAGAAGTACGGCAAGTCCCTGGAGACCTGGATCGCTGTAAGTGTTGTTCCCTCTTGTCTACACCTGACTTTAGATGTACCTTGAGCTTTAATTGTTATCATTCTGTCTACATTTGTTTTATGTTGGGAAAGGCAAATACTGATCTGTTTTATTTGAAATATTTCAAACCTTATAACTACAGATTAACAAACACGAATCACGAATCCATTTTAGTTCCCACCACCTCAACCCCCTCTCCAATGTTTTGTGTTGTTTGACTAATCGCATGATATAGTAAACGTACAGATTTTATTATAATATTTCAATATGTATTTTATGAAATAAAACTGCCCCATATCTTCGAAGACTGTAACATATTTAGGTACGTGCTTAGCTGGCACTGTTTACTCTCATTGAAACATGTTTCTAACATTCACATTCACATTTTCATCGTAATCGACTATTTATTTGTACAGATCTGAATAGATTAGACAAATCCGACCGAAAATACGTCAATACTTTGGTTTAATATTTTATATGAAATTTGTGCTTAATGGATTTCTTTCTAACCGGCAAAAATACTAATTGGAGTATATCGTGTTAACGTATCGATAAATCCCAGGAGCTTAGAATCCGTTTTGATTGCAGGATGACACATCCGGAGATTACAAGAAGGCTTTGTTGACCCTTGTCGATAAATAAGGTCCCGAGTGGGGATGACAACAAACCACCTATCTCGAATACTCTAAGTTTAATTTCGTTATTTTGTTAGGCTTTTAAAATTTCCACTAGGAACGTGACACTCGAGGTAACGACTGTACCTACTTCTAAAATAGGAACTACAACGAAAATAAATATCTCTTTTTACAAGACAGCGTTCCCTCGGCGTGTCACCGGTTAGATCTGATGTACATTTTATTCATGGAGATCTGTATATTTTGCTTCCTTTATACTCATCAAGGTCACATAACTTTCTCTGCACCGTAGCTCTAACTGCTTCAGGCGCGCCAGTGCATGTGGCCACTAGACGCCTTAGTTTTACAAGTAGTTCGAATTGTTTTCAGGACGAAATCGCTGGTCCCCTCGGCGACCTCCTCTCGACAATGTGTTACTAGGCCGCTAGGCGTTAACACCGTATTACCACCGCCATAACTGCAGCGCTGTGTGGAGTAATACTGCATTATACACGCATAGTTCACAATTAAGACGGGACTTCTTTGGGATAATTGTTAAAATATATAATATACAGGCATTGTGCCCGTTTGAAGTTCAGTTTTAATTGCAAACCGAATATTCGAATAATGAGAGTTCTCGGTCACGTTATATACGCCTTATGTAATCCATTATACTTACGCGTATCGCATTGCATAAATGTAAGCTATTTTTGTAAGAATTTATTGTGATCACACATTCACCCAAGCCGCAGTGTGCACGTCGCGTGTTTGAAACTATGGGCCAGTTTTGTTTCCATTGCCGTTTTTGTTCCGCTAACTTTACTGCATAGCATTTTTTTCGGTCTTTGTTTACAGGAAGACCTAACGGGTGACTTCAAGCATGTGTTGGTCACGCTAAGTGCTTAAATCCTACAAAAATAATTATTATACGATTGTTTATTTTTATAATATTGTTTTGTCGCGCTTGACGCATGTGAATTACGGTAGTTACAAAGTACGATGTGCAATTTGCAGGACGATACGAAAGGAGACTTCAAACGCGTGTTACTCACCCTTGTTTCGTAAGAGCATAATAATAAGACTACAAATGTCTCCAGCAACTGCCTTTTCAATGTGTAAATGAGATATGTCTTAGAAATTATAGCTTGATATTTTTGTGAAAATGAGATATTTATTGGTGCTGTAGTATTGTTTACAATCTACATTATATTTATTATTGATTAAACTCTGTCTATGTTCGATGTTTAGTTTCATTATGAATCCCTTATTCCTTCTCTTGTTATCTGCAATAAAAACAATTGGATTTGAATGCGGTTTGACTTTCGTTACTTTGATTACGTTATTGTAATCTGGCGCCGTCCCAAAAATGTGCTACATTTTACTAGGAAACCCCAAACTATGTTGGCTAAGTTCCAAAACGAGATGATCAATCAATGACGAGTATCGATCTTACGTGATACCGTATTGGGAAGGTTTCCTGAACCGAAATAGGATTATATCTACAATAAATCACATAACTAATCTAAACGATAAATATTTTTGTATTCCAAGAGTAAGTTTAATTTTCAAGTAAATTATCATTTATGACAAATCTAGTGCGAGTGAAACCGCCGACACGTAAATATTTAAGCTATAGATTTAGTTAAGACCGCAATAATTCAAATAAAAATACGTGGTTCTCAAATCCACGTGAGTGATTTTT
Organism: Bombyx mandarina; assembly: GCF_003987935.1. The sequence goes on from NW_021011603.1 coordinate 935,415, forward strand.
AATAATATTAAAGTTTGATTTTCAGTCAGGCTTTTTATTAATCAGTTTTTGTTTAATTAAAATTTGATCATGATGTTAATTTTACATAAAATAACAATGGTTATTGTTTTCCCACAAGATTTTTTATAATTTACACAACTCACCTGGAACTTTGCAACAAAATTTGGTGCGTTATTACTTTTAAGTAGCAGTGCTAGCCTGCTTCCACCCAATTCACTCGGATTGGACAACAGTAACCGTTTGTTGCAACGATGGGCCCAGGCGTCGCCCAACGAGCCCACCACAGCACCACCGGACAAACCCAATCTTGTGCTCATCTCATTTACCAGCACCACCTAAAAGTTACAGTTGTAAGGTAGTTAATTATAACTTAGTGCAGAACACCCGATTAGCAAGCTATTTATTTATTTAGGTTTTCTAATAAAAGATATATATATAAAATTCTCGTGTCACAATGTTAGTTACCATACTCTGAAACGGTTTGACCGATTTTTATGAAATTTTATATGCATGTTCAGTAGGTCTGTGAATCGGCTACTATCTATTTTTCATACACCTAAGTAATAAGGGTTGTCCACCCCTAATATTTATTTTTTGGACAATTTTTTATTTCTGTTATAATGAGCAATTATGTGTTTGAATGAGGTTTTGTTATTTTTATATTCCCTCATCGTTCACAGCGCTATATGCCTCTTTCACTCATTTACCACATCCTTACACACAATTTTTTTCTTTTTTCTACACTAGAAATTCCCTAGAAATCATATATGGCAAAACGTTTTCCGGGTCAGCTAGTTAACTATGTATTAGGGCGATTTTTACGCAATGAAACTGAGTTTTCGCACCGCCCGCCACCGGAGTAGAGTTCATCCATACTACCTGGAGCCACTGCAGTCATCCACAGTGCGTTTGCAGAGATCTTTTTTGCCACGTACCATCCGGCTATAGAATGAGCTCCATGGTGTTTCCCGAGCGCTATGACATGTCCTTATTCAAACGAGGCTTGTGGAGAGTATTAAGCGGTAGGCCGCGGCTTGGCTCTGCCCCTGGCATTGCTGAAGTCTATGGGCGACGGTAAACACTCACCATCAGGTGGGCCGTATGCTCGTCTGCCTACAAGGGCAATAAAAAAAAAATTGTTGCGAACCTATGTAAGTTCTGGCCATTTTATTATTAGGTGCCTAAAGATTGGGTGCACTTGTTCACTGTAGTGCATTAAAAAAAAACTTTCTTGTCTGGCTGCAAAGATTGCGATCGATTTAACTTTAAATCATTTAGCACAAAATTAACATGTTGACTCATTTTTAATGACAAGTGTTCTGTGGTAGGGCAAATAAACATTTCTTATCATAATTTCTATGCCACCTCAAAGTTACATCGTCCGGTCGATCACATTCTTCAAGCGACCGGACATCAGTACATTTTTTGAAAGTCGATCCGGACCGAGTGATAAATTTAATAATTAATTAAAAACATATTAATGACCGTCGCGTGTTATAAACATGCCTTTCCTAATCAAACCGTTATGGCGCAATTTTTTTTTTTCGTGTCTGTATTTATATCTAAATAAAATGCCGCCACCCACAATTTTCTTTATAGCTTATATAGGTTGGACGAGCTCACAGCCCACCTGGTGTTAAGTGGTTACTGGAGCCCATAGACATCTATAACGTAAATGCGCCACCCACCTTAAGATATCAATTCTAAGGTCTCAGTATAGTTACAACAGCTACCCCACCCTTCAAAACGAAACGCATTACTGCTTCTGGCAGAAATAGGCATGATGGTGGTAACAGGTACCTATATAAGTATTTAAAATTGTTTTTTTTTTCATATATTTTATATTGTCAGATAAACCCAAAGTCCGTCTGCTGTTAATTCATTATTTCATAATAATTGGGCACATGAGATGGATGTCTCATTCAATTTACTCGTTTTTTTTTATTACCCAATATTGTTGTATCATTGCGGAAATAGTGACCACAAAATATTAGTGGCGTTTTTAGGTATCTTAAATCAATACCTGTCTCAGGACTAATCCAGGATTACTCTCCATACCAATTAGACAAAAGAGGCTCCAAATATCTTGTTGCTATGAAATGGCTATTGTTGATCAGCAACAAAACTGGTAAAGCAGACTCATGAGAAACCTATTCTTGTAATTTTAATTAGTGTTTTGTCGACTTACTGCTATCAGGCCTTCCATGGCTATTCTCTGTAAATCAGCCATTTGACGAAATAACAGTCCAGTTCTCTTTTGTACTGATATCCCTTCTTTGAATGGAAATGTTATCGAATCAATAACTATTAATTTAACCTGGAACAATGCATGAACAATTTGGAGCTCATACTACAAGGTGTTAGCCGCCTGTCAAAGGAATTGAAATTGTACACCAATTCCAGCAATAAATTGTTTAATAATGAAATTTTCAATCTAAAAATATTGTGATTTCACTTACTCTGGGATGTTCTGCTAGAAAAACTGAAATTCTGTTCATACATGCACAAAATTTCTCAATCCCAAATGCATTAATGTAATGTAATCTGTCCAATGCTTCTTCTTCATTGAACAAATATGATGGTTCTATCTTTTGACATTTTAATAAGCTTGCAGTTAAAATTTCTAAACAGAATAAAATTCATTTAAAAAAAAGAGTGATTAAAAAAGCACTACAAGAAAAGTGAATATTACAACATTTTTTGTATTCAATTTTTATTCTTTGTATTAAAAAAAATATATTAAGCATCCGGTTACAATAAAAAAGGTACTACTACAATAGCATACTAAGGTACTACCTACTCAAAGAAACAAGAAGAAACTCACTCAAGTGAAAACACAAAAACATAGGCTAAGGAACAAAATTAAATATGACACTCTCTGCCTATTCTCTACTTTACTACCTAAGAGTAAGTACTTACAGTGCTTAACAGTAGACAGAGGTATAGCTCTGCCCCTGGCAATGCTGAAATATATGGGCGACGGTAACCACTCACCATCAGGTAGGCTGTATGCCCATAGACAAAGGAAATAAAAAAATAAAAAATGCCATTCAGAATTATTAAATATATATAATGTTTAAGGACAGTAGGGGACTACTGAGTACTGTGAAATGGAGAGGAGTGTGAAGTGTGAGTAGCGCTAGAGCCACACAGCAACTATTATTAATTACAATAATAAAAACCCCACCAAAAATGTGACCCTTTATATTACACCTACACTTCACATATTTCTTTTTTTTTATCCAATGATTTGCAGTGTAATTGTATAATAAATAATTTGTCGCTCGGTGGAGCAGGAGCTAGGGGTCTTGGGCATGACGTGGGAGGAGCAAGAACAGACTGCCCAAGACCGATATAAATGGAAAAATTTGATTCGAGCCTTACACCCCAGCAGAGGGTAATAGGAAGGCATGATGATGATGATGATGAATGATTTGCAGTTGTTTGTTGTCAACTCTCTAACTTAATTGGTATAAGCCATTTCATCTTTCATATTCATTATATGATAAATTGATTATACAAAAAAAGTACCTTTAAACCTGGTTGGTGTAAAGTTTGTGTTAGTGTCTATGTACAGTGCCTCTGCATTCAATCCGCTTAAAACTTTTGGTATTTGTACTGAAGCACAGAGCTGTAAACTAAAGTGGCATATTTTGATTGGTAATAAAAAACTACAAAGAAAATTCTACTGTATACATCTGAAAGAACTAGAATGATAAGGGGACCATTTTCAAGCTTATTAATGGTTTATCGACTTCTAAATTATCCTTCTTACGTTAACATGATAACTGGTGTTAATCCATTGATCATGTTCACTAGAAGTCAAACATTCAACTCTTGCTCATTGAGTTCTTACCACAACTGTGTTTTTCCTGTACCAGGAAGACCAAGTAACTCTGTGAGTGAGCCTAATTGCACTCCACCATTCGCTAGAATATGATCTAAGTTCTGACTAAATGTTGGAATGGAGGGTAAACAGGTTTCTTTCTAAAAAAAAACAAGATTATTTTGCGCAAAAAAGAACTATGACATTCTTATATGTTTGATAATTCTATTTTTATTTACCTGCCACAATTCCGTTGCAGTATGGATTTTATAATTACTCATATTCGGATAAGTTTATATTTTCTTGTAGGCATTAAGTATATTTTTATGTCAAATTTACATTTTCAAACCATTATCAACAATAATACCTACACTTATTACTATGAAGAACCATCTCAAATAGTGTTTTATGAAGAATCACACATATGAACAGTTTTATAAGCGATGGGCAGTGTTAAGATTTATATGACTAGGAAATTATCAGATTTTAAAATTTTAATTCATTTGAGACTGGCGGGAATGCTGAAGTTTTTTATTTCTTTTTATTGCTCTTGTAGACAGACGAGCATACAGCCCACCTGAAATTGAGTAGTTACCGTCACCCATGGATGGACTTCACTTATGTCAGGGGCAGAGCAAAGCCGCTGCCTAAGTTGTGTGAGTTGCTATATTTTATTAATTCAGTGTTTTCTCTGGTTTGAATGTATAAAAATGGTAGTTTATTAATTATTTAATAATGATGAAAATGCATAAATGTGAGAAAACTAATTACGATGTATGATTTGATATCTTTGCCTTTCCAGTTAGAAAAATAAAACTGCTATTGTCATTTTGAACGATGATAAATTGATTCGTCGTCTTTTTGTTAAGCAAAAGGAACACATCCTTTCAGGGTAGTTTTTTGTAAAAAAGGTTAAAAGCATGTGCCTTTTATAAAACGCGATATGGAACTAAATTAAGTGAAAATGATTGCCTCTAAAATAAAAAAATAATATCTATCTATACTAAATTATAAAGCTAAAGAGTTTGTTTGTTTGATCGCGCTAATCTCAGGAACTACTGGTCCGATTTGAAAAATTATTTCAGCGTTAGATAGCGCATTTATCGAGGAAGGCTATATGCTATATAACATCACGCTAAGACCAATGCAAGCGGAGCACCAATAAAGAGTATTTCAAAATTGGGGTTTTTTCCCTTTTGGAGCTTCCACTGCGTGCGCTGTGGAAACGGTTGAATTTTCGTGAAAATAATGTATGAGAGAATTGTTCCCCTTTAAAAGATCTAAAAAAAGTCCGTGACAGCATATGTCTATATGTTAAGGTTGGCTCTCTATAACGTTTTTTATGCTAACCAAATTTGTTCTAAAATAAAGCTTTATCTCTGAAGGTGTTTTTATAAAGATGATATTCTACGTAAATGAAGAGGCGGACAAAATTTTGCGTTATGCCAAACTATTCCACGCGGACGTAGTTTGCGTTATGCCAAACTATTCCACGCGGACGTAGTCGCGGGCAAAAGCTAGTCACTAACTACGAAATTAAATAACCTCTCAGTAAAATTTTTAGTAAGGTTTTAACTGACAATTAAATATACTTTTTGAACAACCCCAGCAGTTATATATCATTTTACAAAACGTAGAATATACAACAAAGTAAAACAATTAATTTAACTTGTCATCTAAACCTTCCGCCAAATAGTTACGTATCAATTTTTTCTAATAATACATCTACATGTAACCCTCCTTTAACATGTTATTTTACAACACCGTTAACCACGAAAAAAAATTCTCTAAAAACCTCTTTTGACGAGATACTTCTACAACACGATATGTAACTAGATTTTTGTTTAAAATTATTCAGAAAATTACATTTAGAACCATGAACAAACAATAAATGGGAACAACTGAAATATTGCGTTTGATTTTTTGTATTTATTAGATAAAAAAAATACATACAGGCATAGTTCAGATGATTCATTTAGAAAAATTACCTCCTTTTTGACATTGAGAAGATCCGGTGAAAAACGCAGCGAGCTGATGTATGGGTTAAGTTGCACGTCGAACTCTTTACCGAATTCGACAAGTGCGATTACCGGGGTCCCTAAGCCTGCTCCTAATGTTAGAGCTGAAGACGTCTAATGCAAAAAAATATGTAAATAGGGGTTGTGGGGTGCAATATAAACTCGCAGAGGTATATGGCACCATCCTGCTTATTTCTGCAGTTGTACACAATTCCTGTTATTTTTGCTTACACATTTATGAAAAATACAATTAAGACGTAATTAAGAGCCAAAAGAAAAAAAAAATATGATTAATAAAATAATTTAATTTATTCAAATAGTTTTAAGAGAAACATGAGAGAGAGAAACAAGAGAATATGAACCCCACATAATTTAAAAAAAAAAAACATATCCATGAATGAAAATCATTAGACATGGCTTCTCGGGGCTTTTCAAAACTATCAGCAATTTCCAACTATATTAGTGAACGTTTACATAATTAAATCTCAAAAACACCTTAGGCCCTGTCATATCTTACTTTATTTAGTGCAACTTCATTTCATTCAGTTCATTTTTGTTTTAGACAGCAACGTGACAAAAAAAAATTATAATCGATTTGGCTGTATGGACTACGTTTCCTTTGCCTATCCAATAGACGAATCAAACAAATAATAACAAACAATAGCAAATTGTTGGCTAGGAAATAGTTTTAGTCCAAAAATTTTAAATATGAATCACAATCAAATGAATATGCACGTACCAATGAACCAAGTTGCTGGAGCTCCAAATGTAGCCATGCAAATGCCTGTACCAGGACCCATAATGCAACAGCAATCTCCTCAACAAATGCAACCTGCACCAGTGCCTCAACAAACACAACAAGATAAAATGGATAATATATCTAAAGTGAAGTCTTTAATGGGATCCTTACGCGAATCTATACCGGTAAATATACTAACATATTATCAGGTAGATATACACATAGTAATAAAAAAGAAAACTACTTTTCATAGGCAGTGCGTTGACTGTGCCCATTGTATTGCTGACGCCCAGAGCTGCGGTAACCACTCATGATCGGGTGAAACGTATGCTCATTCTATCTATGCTTTACAGCTGCATTCAAGTTAGGCTGTAAGCAAAAAGATAACAACTATTTAACTGTTTAACAGTGGCAATACAAACGTTGCTAACAGGATGTTGAATTGAATCCCTGGTCATCTTCCTGGCTGAGTCCAGCTGCAGTCCTTAAGTAATACAGGTAACCCTCCTTATAACAGAGTAGATATGTTCCTACAAAACCTCTGTTGTGTGAAACTGTATTATATGAGACTAGAAGCTAGAACATAAAGGAGAGGATGACTGGTGGCAGGACGTCTTGTGAGTAGGTAGGCCACACGGGTAGGTACCATGACCCTGCCTATTTCTGCCGTGAAACAGTAATGCTTTTCAGTTTGAAGGGTAGGGCAGCTGTTGTAACTGTACTGAGACCTCCGAACCCATATCTCAAAGCAAGTGGCGGCATTTACATTGTAGATGTCTATGGGCTCCAATAACCACTTAATACCATGGTGGGCCATGATTTCGTGCACCCTTCCAATGCAATATGCAATAAAAAAAATTATCTTAGCTATGCCTGTTTGTATTTTTTACCTGTTATACATAAAAAATTGCACATTTCGTTTATTCCCATATTATATTGCATGTTTATAGTTCTTAATGTAATTTTCTAAACAAGTTGTACAAGTACAGTGTTGTAAGTGGGGAATTTTTCTTTTAACGTCTCTGTGTTATAAAGTAGGTACTGGAGGGTTATCTGTATTTACAGATTTTCACACAAAAAAAACCTGGAATTAATGAGAAGAAATACTGGTACCTACTACATACTGAATCAATTCTGTAATTACTGGATCAGAACTTAAAAGTAGCAAGAAAATATTACAGGAAAGTTTTTTACTAGGAAGTTCATTTTTTACAACTTTGTAGTCTGTTTTAGATGACACTTAAGTCTGCAGCCCAAATATTACACCAAAATCACAATGCAGACTCCAATACACAGTAAGTAGTATTAATACTTGGTTTGAGCTATTTTTGTTCAATTATGCTATTGTAGTATAGACAAGACTGTCTACTTGAGAACGACGATGATGTTGGTTTTCAATGGAGGGTTAAAAATGTAAAATTGTCATTATTTCTTCCAGAAAAGGTATGGATAATCCTGTTCCTAGATTTGAAAAAAACTTAGAAGAGTTTTTCTCAATCTGTGATCAAATGGAACTACATTTGGTAAGTAAATTTTTACTTAAGATAAGTATTATTGCTTCATAGGTAAATTTTTGTTAAACGCTCAATGTAAATCAAAGACACTTTGGTGGACACCACATCTTCTCTCGAAATTGTGAATCCTTTATTTCATCTAAATTACAAATGTGTTATATTGTAGACAAAAATATGGTAATAAAATAAAACGAACAATAACAAGGACATAATCAAATTGCCGTATACCACAAACCTGAAAATTACGCTGCGAGATTAATATTTACAAAAAAATAAATATGGTAAAAAAATACAAAATATTTCGCCAAATACTCTGGTAGTAGGGAATACTGTAAGGTTGCATCACACTGTGATGTCTGTGAACTCGGGTAACTGAACACCGGGTGGCCTGTCTGTTGCAATAAGAACTGTGATAAAAACACAATATCATTTCAAGTTCAAATTAACTATCTATTGTTAATAGTATCCGCCAAGTCTACAAATTCGAACCTGATATCATATTATAATATTATAATCAGATATTTATGGTGACTGAGAATGGGCCCCATAAGGAGGCTCTAAGTCATTCAAAGAACAATGGAGAGGAGGGCTATATTAGGAGTTTTCCTGCGAAATCGAATCAGGAACTGTTGTGGGAGGCTTAAACGACGAAGAGAAAGGTCTTCCACCGATTGGGTGATATTGCTCGGTAGACCGACGGTCCAAATGTTGTTGTTCGGAACTTGTATATATGCAAGCTTAACTTGAAAATGTCGTAAGCGTGATTCAGGCATCTGTCAAATATCTTGCGTTGTATGATGGCTACCGCCACACTGTCATAGCCCGAAGGTTAGCCAAATTGAAATGGCAGTGGGCAGAGGACATTGCTCTTCGAACAGTAGGCCGCTGGGGACGAAAAGCTCTTGAGTGGCGACCACGGACCTGAAAGCGCAGCGTGGGTAAGCCCACGAGGTAGTCCAACGACCTGTCAAAAGTCGCGGGAATCCGTTGGGAGCAGACCGCACAAGACCGGTTATTGTGGCGAATCTTGGGAGAGGCCTATGTCCAGCAGTGGACGTCCTTGGGATACCAGATAATAAAATTAAAATTTGTAAAATATATATACCTATGAAGGTTTGAACTTGAGAGGTGTGTTTTCAAATATTCTCTTTGTATCCTATGCGCAATACAGCTCTATCCATTATCCTATTCAGTGGCAAACATTGTTCTTCTGTGGTCACAGCATTGCCCTGAAACGTCGGACGCATTTTTTTTTCCCTTAAATTTTTAACATTGAAAACATTTTCTATTTGACCGCTTGAACCACTCTGTTTGTTATACCAGTGGTCTTTCTTACTGGTGGTAGGAGCTCTTGTGAGTCCGCACGGATAGGTATCACCACCCTGCCTATTTCTGCCGTGAAGCCACCCACCTTGAGATATAAGTTCTAAGGTCTCAGTATAATTACAACGACTGCCCCACCCTTCAAACCGAAACACATTACTGCTTCACGGTAGAAATAGGTAGGATGATGGTACCTACCCGTGCGGATTCAAGAGGTCCTACCACCAGTAAAATTTCCGGAAATTTTCATCGAATTCGGTGTAGTCATTTCGGAAGAGAACATACACCTATTGACTTTAACTAAATTTATCTGATGGCTCGTCTAGCTCGTCAATAAATGAAATTCATACAAGGAATATTATTTTGAATGTCTGTCAACTGTATTCTGATTTCAGTCAAACAGCAACAGCGGACTAATGTTCTAATGTTTACATTGTATTCATTATCGTCGACTCACATAATGTTTCTAAGTGCAACAATTACTTTATTGATCGGTCGACAGTTATTAATCACTAATTATTATTATTATTAGAGAGTTATTCGTCATGTCCCTAAGTGACCCGTTATCGGTTTGTCAACAAACACCATTGAATTATATTAAGTAGTTGCATATGAGTCTTGTGATATTCGTTGGCCGTCTCAATGCGACATTTTCATAATATTCCACAGTCGACTATGTATTGCTTGTTACTAACCGTGTAATTAAACTAAACGAATATTTACTTTAAAAAAAGATGAGTAAGATCTATTCTCGAATGTAGAAAAGGATCGCAATCCTTCCTCAACGCGGTTTCTCGAAATCAAAAGCAAAAATCGGATGTACTATTTGTAACAACTTCGACCTTTAAACTGTTTAGAGCATAATGATCTACATACATACATTGAAAATAATACAAGTATTTGAATTTTAATTAAAGCTTAAAGACTCTTGAAGTCTGTGGCGGGTAGCCATCATACAACGCAAGATAATTGACAGATGCCTGAATCTTGCTTACGACATTTTCAAGATAAAGCGCATATATACAAGTTCCGAACAACAACATTAGGACCGTCGGTCTACCGAGCAATATCACCCGCTCGGTGGAAGATCTTCCCTTTGTCGTAAGCCCCAAAAGTCTTTTAGAATTCAAAATATAGGTCGCGTCTAAGAAGTCGTCGTAGCCTAAAAGATAAGACGGCCCGGAACGTTCGTATCTAATGATGCCGGTGTTCGAATCCTAGCAAATAGGTACTAATTTTTGTGATGAAATTCGAACAAATGTTCACGATTTACTTATATGGCGAAAGAACAGCATCGTCTAATAAAAATCAAACCCGCAAAAATATAATTTGCGTAAGCATAAGGCGTCTTGTAAGACCGCACGAATAGGTAAGCAATAAAAAAAAAGGTATCACCTTCCTGTCTGTTTCTGCCGGGAAGTAGTAAATCGTTTGATGGATGGGGCAGCCGTTGTAATGTAAAAACGGGCACTTAGAACTCACATCTCAAGGTGAGTGACGGCATTTACATTGTTGATATCGATGGGCTCCGGTAAAAACTGAATACTAGGTGGGCCGTTAGCTCGTCCACTCATCTTATCAATAAAAAAGTACATTTAGGAAAGCCAATAAAAATATACACAGACTCCTGCTGACGTAATAAAGAATTCGATTAAATTCGTCATAAAATAATTAAATTAAATACGTACTTTATGAAAGGCAAGGAGAGAAAAATATACTGTTCTAATTGGATTAATTGGATATAAATATTTTATACTAATCGATTGTTGGCCATATAAATCCCAGTACAGATAGCATTGCGAGTTATTTGTCTTTTAATCACGTCCGAAGGGATAACTACTGGTTTTTTTTCTGCATAATTATATGATTTTCTTGAGATATAACACGGTTTCTTTTTATGTATTTAGCGAACAGCAACAACGTGTATCCAGCAAGCGCAATCAGCCGCCCATTATCTGCCGCTCTCGGTGATAGCCTCAAGACTCGACTCTGGACCTACCACGCAGGTGATTTACGTAATTTAGATAATTTTATTTATATACCTAGTCAGGTCATAAATTCTGTCACATGTTTAATGTAAAATAATTGAAACAAGTTTATTCATTATGTAACCATTCATATACCAAAATGAACTTAACAAAACATCGATTCTTATGACACTAAAGTTTATTCAAAATGACCTCCGTGATTTTGAATACAGGCCTTCAATCTGCGCGGCCAGTCGTCTATCGCAGCACGAACGAGGTCCATGTCAATATCGGCGGCTGCCTTAATCAAGGATGTCTTGAGTGACTCCAAATTGGGATGAGGCTTTGAGCACGCCTTTTCCTCCAAGTGTTGCCATATCTTGTAATCTAACGGATTCAAATCTGGACTGGAGGAGGGCCAGTCTTCGTGCCGGATGAAGTCGATTTCACGCGCCGCCAGCCAGTCTTGTGTGCTCTTCGCTCTATGAGCTGGCGCCGAATCTTGTTGGAATACCCAGTGCCTGTTATTGAACATGGTATGAGAAACAGGTTCCACAAGGTTCGTCAGGACTGTATTTTGATACACAACTGCATTCGTTTTTACACCTTTCTCACAAAAATGTACCTCTGTTAAGCCCCAATAAGAAACTCCCAACCATACCATGAGCGAGGATGGAAAATGACCTCGTTGGACACGCGGAATACGGTTGCTCGCTTCTTCACTACTGTGTGCGTACACCTTATCATTTTGTTTGTTGTAGCTCTCTTCTACGGTAAAAATTTTTTCATCCGAAAAAAGAATTTCCCGATATTTTTTTCCCGCGTACCGCTTCAACAAAGCGCGGCATCTCTTCAGTCTCAGGTCCATTAGACGAGCATTCAAACGATGTCCTGTTTTTCTTCGATATGCCCGAAGCCCTAAGTCTTCATTTAACACCCTTTTCACCGTGGTTCTGTTTAACCCCATCTGAAGGGCCAACAGTTTCTGCTTACGTTTGGGATTTCTTTGAATTCGCGCCTTCACAGCTTTTATCACTGCTGGAGTCCTAACAGACCGAGGGCGACCACTTCTTGACCTGTCATCTACACTAGTCTTCATTGTATCGTTTGATGGCACGATAAACGAATCTTTTGGTTATATTCAAATTTTTCAGTATGTTAAAAATTTGAATTGGCGCGTAACCGCAACGATGCAACGCAATAACTGCAACACGGTCTTCTTTAAGCGTACACTCCATATTTAAAAATTAGTAAAAATTCTAAAAGTATACATTTTTATTTTCATGAACAATTCGAAATTCGAATTCAATAAACTTTTTTGTGGCCAGCATTCTAAAAGAAAAGTTTTTACTGTGTGACAATACTTATGACCTGACTAGGTACTTTGATCAAGCTATACTTAGAACTAGATGTACTTAGAACGGTAGGCAGCGGCTTGGCTCTGCCCCTGGCATTGCTGACGTCCATGGGCGACGGTAGCCACTCACCATCAGGTGGGCCGTATGCACGTTTGCCTACAAGGGCAATAAAAAAAAATTAAGTGACATTTCGCTTAATACACGACAATTTTCTTTGCAATTAAAGGTCCGCTTTATTTGTTACATATTTATAGGTATGTATCAAGTTTTTTTTTTTTAATTGAACCTCAATTAAGTTTACCCCATACAAATAGCTGAAGAAGTTTTCTGTTATGATATTTTTTACAAATTTTAAACTTTAAATGGCTCTTCTCTAAAGTTACAAAAATATCTCTTAAATCTTTATTAGTCTAATCGTCAATCACTCACTATTCATCCCAATCTGTTTTCAGGAAACGACATTAAGCTATCCGCAATATTTGAAGACAGTTGGCCTCCAAATCTCATACGCGAAAGATATTCACGACACATTGGTTGCGGCCGCTCAGAATATATCACCGACCGAATGAAAATGAACCTTATCTGAATAAGTTTAAAGTATAAAGAATAAATTATTATTTGTAATTTATAAAAAAAAAACTTCCAAATAAACAGTCCAGTGTTTCTTTTTTTCCCGGACGCGTCGCAAAAAAGGGTCTTAAGTTTAAATGCTTGGACTTTTCTAAGTGGTTCGCTTAAGTGGATCGTTTCTTATCCCTACGATTTGGATAGCAGGCTTCGATCATTAAGTACTATTATTGATGGAAGACAGCGAGTTAAAAATAAAAAAGCCATAAATTTTACGATAAATATATAATAAAATTAATTGGATACATAACCGAGAGAATAACAATAAGATAAAAGAGTTCAATAATTTAAAATCAGATCATTTAAATAGGAACACAATAATATCGAACACAGAAGGACATTACAAAAACTTTTCATCGTAATTATTTAAAATCGATCGATAATAATCGTGAGATCGTTAATTGTGCCTTAAAATGAATGCCGTAGAGTTCAAATATGTTCATTTTTTTATATCATAACAATTTTTAATAACCATCCAAGCTTAACTTATATATTACAAAACTTAATTCTAATTACAATCGATTCAAATTTTAAAATGAATACGTGTATCTTAAATTAAACTATCACAAATACAATCAAATACTTTCAGTCTTTATATGTTTTTTAGTAGAACACCATGAACTTGGAACTTAGGATTTCGAAACCAGCTCATTTACCTGAAACAGAAAAGAGATTTAAGGATGAATCAATCAATTTTCAAAGAATTACAACAGTTTTTAATACTGTCTCATAAAAATCAACGATAAATTTGTCTTATGAATGAGAAAATACTTAAACAAGAAATCGTCGTGTCTATTAGCTCCGGCAATCACTTAACACTGGGTGGGCCGTGAGTTCCTCCACCCATTATCTATCTATCTATCTCTATATATAAAAATGAATTGCTGTTCGTTAGTCTCGCTAAAACTCGAGAACGGCTGGACCGATTTGGCTAATTTTGGTCTGGAATTATTCGTGGAAGTCCAGGAAAGGTTTCAAAGGTGCGAAAATATAAAAAAAGCTTGGAATTATAATAAAAAACCTTAATAATTTTGTTTTTCCTTTGATGGGTCCCCCGTCGGACGGATTCCTTTTCTTTGTTTTAAGTTTATGCTATACAAAAGTTTAGGTCTTTTATTTATCGATTGAGGCACTACGAAGTCTGCCGGGTCAGCTAGTATGTAATAAAACTAAGGAAGAAAAAAGCGATATCATTTCATGTTGTAGAGCGCTCTGTTTTGATTTTTTTTATGATTGAAGGATTACTGGTGGCCCGGAGGCCTTTCCAGTATCACAAGGACAGGTAGGCGAGCAAGGGCTCAGCCAGTAGGGGTGGGATTTGCTAACAGCCGCCCGAGCGCCTGTGAAGGAGACCTAACAAGAACTGCTGCTTCGCGAATGAGCCTATTACCGGATGGGAATCGCGACCCGCTGAGAAGATCCGGCGTGAAACTCAGCGGGCTGATGCATGGGTTAGGTTGCATGTCGAACTCTTTGTCGAGTTCGACCAGTACGGTTACCGCGATCCCTAAGCCTGCTCCTAGTTAGTTAGTTAGTTAGAGCTGAAGGCGTCATGTTTTGAATAATAACGTCAATCGACGTATAAATTTAAAAACCTACAAACAAATGTTCAACTACGTATACTCAACAAATGTTCACGATGGACTTCCACGGTGAAGGAATAACATCGTGTAATAAAAATCAAACCCGTCGGGTATGGCAGCCTTTGTAACTATACTGAGATCTTAGAACTTATATCTCAAGGTGGGTGGCGCATTTACGTTGTAGATGTCTATGGGCTCCAGTAACCCCTTAACACCAGGTGGGCTGTGAGCTCGTCCACCCATCTAAGCAATAAAAAAAACCATAACAACAAACAAACAAACAAAACTGTTTAAATGCGTATATCAAAGAACTTTACAAGCCACGAAACTTTACTTTTGAAAAAAGACAACATATTAGCTAAATACATCAACGGCAAAATGAACCTACTCGAACGAAAACAAAATTCAAACTCAAATAGAATCGATCATCGATTATTTCCTAAATTTTATTTAGCCCTTAAAACAATTATTCTCAAGTACAGTTTAGTAGAATAAGAACAAGCACACAAACTGATAAGACAAGCTGTTGTTGTTTCCGCAACACATGCCCGAATATAATTCACTAACAACAACACAACAGAATCGATCATATTATCATATGTCAATACGCTCGAGGGGGGGCAACAATATTGGATAGGAACACAAATCCTTATCTACGAGGAGAAATAGTCCTGTATGTTTACGCCTGCCTGACCTAAGATAAACCACGGTATCACAAATAATACCGAAGCCTGTCGCGGACGCTGTCAACCGTATGGAATAATACGTGTTCATATTGCATTATGTACAGGCGTGGAATATTTCAAAGATCGTTCTAGTAACATTGCACTCGGACACTGCATGTCGAAATATATTCATTGGTGGATCATAGTACAATCAATTTAAATATTATTACCCTATTAAACAATTAATCAATTAATGTGTTTTGATTCAATCTTTCATTAGGGATGCAATAATTTTATTGTCAAGATTATATTATCTAAGCTAGTAACAACCGATATCGTGGTCATTCACCCGATGTAATACAACCATTAGAGAAACATGATATTATTATACAATATAACAAACAGCAAGCTAATTTTTGCACGTCCGTAATTACATTATCTGTACCGTATAAAAATACACGGGCAATCTTGTTTGTTCTGTTTTTTTAATTGATATAGTCCATGGTAACAGAGGCCCCGGCCTGTTGTTTTAAAATAACCTTAATATCGATTAATTTCAATGCCAATTGCTGGAAAATAAACGGGTTTCTGATAGTGGTATTATTATTGGTATTATATTTATAAGAGACCAGGCGCTAGTGCTCAGGGGTACGCAATGTTAAAGGTCGCTAAATTTTTGGTTGGGAACAAAAAAAACATTGTGTTATCAATCATATTGAAAGTATGAGTAAATAAGAAACAAAAAAAAATTCTTAAGCGCGAAGCACTGGGGTATACATTACTCTCGCCCAAGCAGTCCTTGTTGTGAAAATATACATTGTAAATTTTTTATCATCCTGTTTTTTTTTTCTCCTACCTATGCTGATAGCCTTGAGAGACTATTTCAGCTTCACCCTAACGTGTGTAGGTGAGCTCACGGGGCTCAAACTGGAGTGTTGCTAACACTGACCCTAGCAAGAGCAGTGCTTCGCAGAATCTACCACCGCATCGGAAACGCGACCCACTGAGAAGATCCGGCGAGAAACTCAGTGGGCTGTGTCTATGGGTTAATTCGCTCGTCGAGCCCTTCGTCGCAAACGACGGGTTCGACGAGGACGGTGACCGGTGCTTGTGGTGCCTAAAAGCACCGTTAATAGATGATCATGCTGAGGATCTTTACCTAATTTAAGAAGGGAATAGTTATAGAGTGGCATTTTTCATGATGCCCCAGGGCAGTAATTAAAGTAAGAGTCATAGCTTGTATTTTCTGCTTTACCCTGAGTGTTGCTAACTTTTAAATTTTGCCAAAATGAATTTATCGGTACTGTATACGATACAAGTATTATATTTATAGTTTTCAAAATATTTGATACATCTTTATTTGTGTTGTAAAATTTAAACTAAATGGAATGTTATTTTGAATGGCTCTGAAACAATTAGGGGCACATTTATCGAACGGAACTCTAGAAATGAATTCTAATCAACAGTAATTACGAAACATGCCCATGGCATGGCGATAAGCTAACTAAAGCATCAGTACAAAAAAGTATCTTAGTTTATCTAAGATTTACCCTCTAATTCCCATAGTACAGAGAATCATATGGCCGCACATCCTTCTTTATTTTAATGAAAAAAAAAAATTACAATTTTATCTAATAGAGGTTTAGTGGTGTTGAAAGCCCACGTGGCTTTATGAATGGGAAAGCAACTAATATTTCAAAGTCGACTACGACCTAGTAAATCGAGCAGGATATTATTTATGTTGTAATTTTCACTACCGTCATTTTTTTTCCGTACCTAATCTGTTAATCCTTAAGAGGCTTATGCCAGCGTAACTTAACGAGACGGTGAGCTCACTGGGTTCTAACCTGACGACGTTACCAACACTATCCCTAGCTAGACTAGTGCTCCGCAGAATCTACCACCGGATCGGAAACGCGACCCACTGAGAAGATCCGGCGAGAAACTCAGTGGGCTGTGTCATCCGTCTGCTCATAAAACGTATCTAAGTACTTTTTTTTTTCGTTTACCGCACTGAAGTATGAAACCTGTTTACCGAGATGTGTATCAGTACATAAAACGTCACGAATAAAATAATGATCCGTAGAGTTATTCATAAAAGAAGGTTTATTGCTATGATTTGATAATTAAATGTGAAATAAAATATATACCTACAATATATTTAATAAATTATCGGTCGGTTATCACGCATTGACTTCCATAAATTACTTCGTGTTTTCTTCTTGATAACTGTAACATTGACGCAAGTTTGTTGCAATTTTATTAAATAAATTTATATTAAATTGTCATGAGAGGTACAGGTACTATAATTTAAAATAAACTTCTTCAAGAGGAGTTTCAAATTGAAAACGAAAATGAATAATCTAATAATGCAAATTTTATCAAAATTACATAAATTAATTAATTCCGTTTTAACACGCTGAACAATAAAGAAAAATCAAATTATTTAAATATCGATTTATGGTTTTTTTTATTGCCCGTGCATACAGACTAGCATATGGCCCACCTGATGGTGAGTGGTTACCGTCGCTCATGGACGTCAGCAATGTCAGGAGCAGAGCCAAGCCGCTGCCTACCGCTACGTATATGAGTATACTCTATGCGATGATTCTTTATATAACTTTGTTTCAGGGTGCTTAGTGTGAGTTTTTTAACGTTCTCGATAGCGTAAAAGTAGCCGTCATCAGGTTTGAGCCCCGTGAGCTCACCCACTAGTTAAGGCGACGCCGATATAGCTTCTCAAGGCTATCAGCTTAGGTAGGAAAAAAAAGTAACTAAAATCTGTATGCAGTTGGAACAGCGTCCCTAGCGGCAAACGTAAGCAAACGTTCCAACTCCATACAAATTTTTGTTAACTTGTACGCTATCGTGAACGTTAAAAAACTCGCACTAAGCACACAGAACGGCTCCATTAGATTTAGAATTTGCCACTTACTCTTTACGTTCATCCGAAGACTTGTTGTGCTGCATAAGTGATATGCAGGTAGCCATCGTGAGAGCGGAACTGCTGGTACGCCTGCGCCATCGTCATACTGTGGCTCGCCAAAACTTTGTCGTTCACAAGCAAGTACAATGCCTGCCAAATGAACATTGAAATGGAATAAAGATTATGTTAAAACGACATCGTGGCCTAAAGGATAAGACGTCCGGTGCATTCGTATTGAAGCGATGCACCGATGTTCGAATCCCAGGCGGGTACCAATTTTTCTAATTAAAAAAGTTTTCTTTAAGTAAATTAAAATAAGATTACTCGTATTAAATTCAAAATATAACAGTATGGTCATTATAATGTATTACTTGAGCTAACAGCTCACCTGTGAATCGCGGAGTTTCATCTTTGTTCTTATAATGTACAGAAACTGCGACATTGTGAGTTCCTGTGGCACTAAGAACTTTGTTCTCCCTAATACTGGCACCTCACGATCTCTTACGTATCTGGTCACGTACAGCTATAGAAATAATTATTTTTCATATAATAATTCAATAGTAATTGATACCGAACTACAACATTCTATTGAACGCTTATTGATTTGATTTGATTTTCGTGAGCTGTGGACATAATTTAAACTACTTTTTATTATTTGTTTTTTGATTGCTTAGATGAGTGGACCAGCTCACAGCCCACCTTTTGTTACTGGAGCCCATAGAAATCTACAACGTAAATGCGCCACCCACCTTGTGATATAAGTTCTGTCAGTAGTTACAACGGTTGCCCCGCCCTTCAAACCGAAACGCATTACTGCTTCACCGTAGAAATAGGCAGGGTGGTGGTACCTACCCGCGCGGACTCACAAGAGGTCCTACCATCACTTTGATCGTTTAGTGTCGCGTTTTTTATTGTCATTACGGACAGTCTTCCGTGAGTGACTACGAAAACTGTAAGGCACTAAACCCTAGCTTTGATTATTCCATAAAGGTGTTATTTAAAAAAAGAAACTTACCGGGACTTTATTAGGGAAGCGGTGTCTAATGGCTTCTACTTCGCGGTTCGATTTTTCCTGCATATCTACCAACACAAAGTCCTTAATTAGGTCGATATCGATTAAAATATAATAAAAACGACTTAAGTTTAATGAATTGAGGATAGCGTAATAACCCTTACCATCCTGGTAGCCGAACACCTCTTGAGAGGCGTAGGTGATGTAAAGGAATCCATCTTCATCCCCATAGTTTTCGTAGGCTTGCGCCATTGTGAGGCTCATACTTAACATCGACCTGTTATTGATGATTAGGTATAAAGCCTGGAAAAAATTCGTTAACGTAAATAGAAAACATTTTAGAATTAGAGCCCATAGACATCCACAACGTAAATGCGCCACCCACCTTGAGATACAAGTTCTAAGGGTCTCAACTATAGTAACGACGGCTGCCCCACCCTTCAAACCGAAACGCATTACTGCTTCACCGCAGAAATAGGCAGGGTGTTCACTACCTACTTTATGTTTTGCGGTTGTATTTTTTATTTACTTTGTTGCTTATAAGGTTGGGCGATCTCCCGGCTGCCCTGTCTACGTAGTTACCATAGGCATCTAAAAGATTAATGCCGCCATTCACTTTGAGATACGAGTTCTAAGGCCTCAGTTTTTACAGTAAAACAGCTGCTCCACCTTTCAAACTGAAACCTATTACTGCTTCAAGGCAGAAATAAGTAGGGTGGTGGACTCACAAAACATCCTATAACCAGTAAGTCGGTAGTACGACGTCTTGTGAGTATTTGCCGGTGTTTTCATAATAAAGCCACTATCTTGGTGTGTGTCACGCGTACTATTAGACAGAGTTCTATGCACAAGATCACCGACTTATAATTATCATTTCAATTAATTATTATTTATTAACTATCGCACATATAATGATTTGATTACAGTGTTACACAATCCTAGTTCGAGTTCCCTTACATTTCAGATCAAAACGTATTTAATAAAGTTATTTTTTTTGTTTTTCAATATACGGCAAAGGAATTTTTTTAGGTTCTTAAAAACACTTACTTGGTTAGGTTTGACTCTGATCCTGTTTCTGATGATAACCAAAAACTGAGACATGGTGATGTCTTCCGGGACTAAAAATTTTTTTTTGTCCAGTGTTGGCAGATTTCTCTCTTTATGATATCGCTCAACGATTAGCTAAAATAAATAATAATAAAAATTAACAAAAAACATAACCAACTCCAACAAAAGGAACTAAGAATATGATTAATTATATTGTAATTTATCGTAAGTCAATCAGATATGCATTATCAAGGATAACTCAAAACTGGTCTGATCTGGAAACTGGTGAGATCTAGATGAAATTTAGAGCAGGCCACACGAGAAGCACCAGCTTTAAAAATAAAAGCAATCATCAAAATCGGTACATCTAGAAAAAAGTTCAGAAGTTGCACATACAAACTAATACAATCGAAATGAGAACCTCCTCCCTTTTTAAAGTCGGCTAAATAAATATAATGCTAAATTCGGCCGTGATTTGGTTGTCTCTGGATCGACTAGTTGCTTTTGTACTTTGCATTCGGAAGGGTTGCTTAATGCTGAACTAAATGCGGGCATTTAGCGTATGTCCTTAATTTTTTTGGGTTGGACATTAGCAATTAATATTCATGAGCGACGGTGAGCACTCACTTATGAAAAAGGAGACACGGCATACGTTTGCGAAATTATGTAAGGTGGATAGCTTACGAAAACAATGAAAACAAAAATGCCATTTTACAATATGTATAACGGTGAAAAAATCTTGCATTTATCAGAGTAGATTACTTACAGGTATTTTGGTGGGGAATTTACTCTTGATTGCCATTACTTCTTCTTTTCGGATAACTGTGAAATAATTAATTAATTTAATATATATAACCGCAACATTTATACCACTGCAACACTGATACTTCTGATTTATTTGCGATTTGACGAAAAATATTCACTTTTACAAACTTTTTTGATGTCAGCTTTAAATTTATCGGGTAAAGAATATTTTTTGTCTATATTATTGTAACTGCTCCAGCCTATGCCTTCCCTTAAATGCATTTTTGATAGTTAGGACAAAAAGTAACGCGTCCGTCACATACGAAGGTCGTTGAAAGAAATGCTTAAACAGCGGACGCAATCTAAACAATGCCCTTCGAAAAAAACGCCTATTGTCCTGTCCTTCACGGGGCTTTGTACTTATGGTTGCTTTCAGCGTGTTTCTGAGTATATCCCTTATCTCAATCGTTCTCATATACCTAAACACAGATAGGTCTTAAACAAATACATATTTACGCTATTGATCGGGTTGTGACCCGAGTCACGTAGTATTTCGTGAAGTAACAAACTAGATCATTTTAACGCGCACTGTTATCACAATTATTCGAGGAGACGACTATCGTTAAACACAAAATCTAGAGTTCAACGAACTTCAATTCGCATATTCGTAATTCAGTTACAATTTAAGAGAGAATCGCTCGTGTAATTTTCCACTGATGATGTTTACAGACCCTCGTCCCGTTTGGATGCAGATACGCAGCGTATTTATATTTGTGGTTGATAACTTTATGGTCAATTGAGTTAAGTACTTTTATTGGATATACACTAACTGATAAAAGCCTGCCTCTTTAATTGTGTAGGTACATGTAATTGTTTAATTTTGCATCGATGGTAGAGAAACACGATATTCTAATTATCTATACGTTTAATAGAAGAATATTCAAACGATGCAATTAAATAAATAAAAAATCATGTTTGAAGGACAACTTTGTGCACTTCTTAAATCTATTCAAACATTACAAAAGATATTAAAGTAGATTACGTACTACAGAAAGTTAAAGAAACAAATGTTTGTTTTCGTAAATAGATAGAAAAACAAACAATATGAATTCTTAGTCATTTAAAATAATTATGACTCATACTTACCTACGACAATATCTTGTCATGAAGTGAAATTTCATAACGATTTTTACATTTAAAGTTTAAATTAGGTAAGATGATCTCAGATTAAACTTTAAGATCCCGACTACCTTAATCTGCAACTACTACTTTCTCACTATTGGTCTATTGATTAGCATCGTCACTCTGTGTTCCTACATAGATGCCTCAAACTCCTATCTTCAGAGCTAGACCTAGGGTAAGTTGAGAGCACCCACAGCTTTATATTATCGTGGTCGCACAGATCTGTTTCTGATGTGATATTGCAATCGTACATTCGATTTGAAGGAGAGTATTAAGCGGTAGGCAGCGGCTTGGCTCTGCCCCTGGCATTGCTGAAGTCCATGGGCGACGGTAACTACTCACCATCAGGTGGGCCGTATGCCCGTCTGCCTACAAAGGCAATAAAAAAAAAATAAAAAAAAGGAAGTTTTTCTCATGAATTTAAGACTTTAAGACTGACCTCAGAACTCAATTGGGACGGGGGTTCTTCCCATTTGACTATTTCTAATGGGCTTCGATAGATAACCTTAAAACTTAGTAAACGGTGAACTTATTCCTAAACCTGCCTATTTCTGCCGTGAAGCAGTAATGCGTTTCGGTTTGAAGGGTGGGGCAGCCGTTGTAACTTTTTACGTTGTGGATGTCTATGGGCTCCAGTAACCACTTAACATCAGGTGGGCTGTGAGCTCGTCCACCCATCTAAGCAATAATAATTTAATAAAAACTTGTAAAAATGACTGAATTGATTATCTATCTAAGAAATAAAAAAAATAAAAACAAATTATCTACTCGAGTAATCGAAAATATACGATCCTTGATAAATAAATTAAAGTATTTGAAATATTTGAGAAAAGATTTTTCTTGACTACTCAGAGAGTAGGTAGGGTTCTCGTACATTCGAGAGAGTCGTCGTGGCATAGCGATGGAACTATCTAAGATAATAATATTAATTGAAATCAAAGATTAAATAAACGAAAACAATTTGTTATGATGTGAGTAGGGGACTTAAATTGAAAATTTTAATGTCATGTTATGCAGCTGAATAGGGCTACCCTAAAGTCGCGTAGGACTTAGTTTTAGATATTTAACTGTTTTTCAGAGTTCAGAGTTAAATTTAAACTATTTAACATAAATCAAACGGGTCTACGACTCCCGAACACATTATAAGTATTTAACTTTTTTTTTTTAAATCGGTAGTTATTTAACATTAAAAAATATTAATTGGAAGGTAGATATAAAGCTGTTTCTTTACTTATTTATTGAAAACATAAAATCTCGTCAATAACTAATAGCTAAACAATTTCAATAACTAAACGAAGAAAAGAAAGCGTAAAACATTTAAAAAAAGCCAAGAAAAATACCACCTAAGTAACTGTGTTGCCTATAAAATTCCCAAAAAAACAATTAAAATTCTAACAAAAGTAAGGAAGACCGTTAATACATCAAATAAAAATACTTACTAAATGGCTTTTTGGATTTGAAACACTGTTTCACGTTGTGATTAACATCGTGTTTGATTAATGTTGTTATAAAATTTAGCTCCATTGCGAGGGCACTGGTCGCGTTATGTATCGCACGATGTATGGGCAAGTACACTGAACGCAGCGCGGACTGTAACTAGCTAGTCGACTACCAACAGTACCAAACGAAGCCAACAAGTAAACAATATGGGTAGTTTTATCATTAGACTGGAACAGTGATTACAAATTTCCTTTTCTTTTCCGTTCGAGATTGTTTATTTAATGAGGGATAGTTAACCTGTCCGTCAATTAGACTAAGCATGTTTGTTCTTTATTAAGCAGATTAATATCTGTTTGTTCTCTTTTTAAACGTAAATAATCATGAATTGTTCCCTCCGTTCTGTGGTATAATGTAAATAATGTGTGAATATACAGTTGGTTATCTATTTGAAGTTCGTAAATGCATTATCTACTCCCAAAACAAATAGGAAAAGTCGGGGCAAACGTTATTTCGTTTCGATATTGTATGTTAACATAGTAAAACAGAAACCGGTTCTCGTATCTCCCGCTGGAGTGCAACGCTAGTAAGTTCTGGAATGTATACTCAATTTAGTACAAAATAATTTGATGCCTTTTTGTATTTATGAACGTGTGTAATAACTCAAACAAAAATCAAAACATTTAACTTGTAGGCAAGTCTCTGTTATTATCTAAATACATAAGGTTTACTAATAAAGTATATAATTTAGAACGTCAACAATGAAATGAAGGACCCGACTTACTGATTTCAGAGCCGTTAGGATCACGCTGGGTCTGCCACATTTTTTTGTTGTTCGCTCGGCATTGACGTGACATTCGTTTTTTAAGATTATCTTAGGGGTAGTGAATAACCGACTACCTGTGTCATACAATAAAATCGTCACCTGCATTTCTATGTAAAACGAACTGTAATACTTTGAATTTTATATTACTTTGTCTAATGTTATCATAGATAATAAAAAAATACCTTCCATACTTACTTTATTCATTTAGATTGGTCTTTTCGATATTATAAATATTACACACCCTCATATACTAAATTTCATATCTTGTCTAGTTTTTTACCTTTGATCCTGTTACTTAGGGAAGAGAAAGATATGAATCTGGGTCCCTGCATGGTCTGCTATGGAGCTAACCCATGTAAAACCATCATGCTAACCACGGACTTCCATCCACATTTCGGGATCCATAGGCGAAGCATTTCGGAGTTGAACAATCAGGTTCTTGAGCGACAGCAGTTCTGATCGGTCTGAGCCTTAAATAGGTTAGAAATCATCCAATATAAGCTGGGGCAAGGTGTTGGGAGTTTTGAATGACGAGACAGCAAAAGAATTCTTCAGATTTCGAGTAGGTACCACCAGCCGGCCTGTTTATGCCGCAAAGTAATGTGTTCCAGTGTTAAGGGTGCCGTTACTACTACATATACTCGTTTTAGACGTAATATAACGTATAAAAATACACGTATAACGTATAATTAAAAAAAAAACCTCGAAAGCACAATGGCTGTGTTTTAAAAAGTAATATGATTGCTTCCTGGCCGAAATAGATACACCACCACATACTTGAGTTTTACTGATAGTGGTAATAATTAACCCACAGATCTTTAAAACTCAAGCTAAAAACGGTCAAATAAGAATAATTAAAAGGAAATAAAAAATCCTAATAATAGATATCTTAAAACCAAATCAGTTAGATAATATTCGCACAGAATTAGTTTACTCCTAACGTTATTTAAAATAAAAAGTAATCATGAAGCTACAATTCCCAACTTTGTTTATTCAAGAACCTAACTTTTGTCTCGCGGTCTTCGTTAATGGTGTCCGCGTGTGTGTGTTGTGTTTGTGTTTATTAGTTTATTTTTTAATTACTTCAATACGCAGACGAGCCAATGGACAACTTGAGGGAAGCCTGCAGCTTTCTATTTTTTCTCACCAATAGAAAATCTTAGCTAAGCTTAAACTAATCGATTAAGCTAACCACATCTTAATTTGTGTTAAATATCTACTTTTTACTTCAGATGACCAGAAAAGCTTAAAACTGGTAATTACCATTACGGTAATTACCGAGACCTACCTATAAGCCCCACGACATGTACAGTCTTATTCATCTTGGAAGCCTCTTCTTGTCTCTCTATGTTTCCGGTATTCGTCACACAGAAGATGCTCGGAGGAAATTCCAACTTATAGTCGCTATAAACAGTAAACTGTGTTACACAAGCAGATAGGAAACTCTGTAAACTGTTACATAACAGAACTTAAGGTAATAGTTATTGCACCAACTAACCTTGTTTGTTTAATTTTGTTTGGTGGATAATTCAAATTTCTATTACGTATTTGATAATTAATTACATAATATTCCGTATCCGTGCTTTGATTCTATTTAATTGTACAAAAGCTATATTCACCCAGTGTCTGCGTGCGGGTTAAATCTCCCAACAAGCTTGAGGTAACAGGTACGACAACAGCATTTATTTACGTCTGTGGTTACTACCATCTCACAGTATTCGTTTTTTTTTTTTGGATTCTATATAATATATAAAAAGGAATTGCTGTTCGTTAGTCTCGCTAAAACTCGAGAACGGCTGGACCGATTTGGCTAATTATTATTTTGGTCTTGAATTACTTGTGGAAGTCCATAGAAGGTTTAGAAGGTAGATAAATATGAAAATGCTCGGAATTAAATAAAAATAACAATTTTGTTTTTCGTTTGATGTGTCCCCCGTCGGACGGCTTCCTTTTGTTTGTTTTAAGTTTATTTTATACAAAAGTTTAGGTCTCTTATTTATCAATGGAGGCACTACGAAGTCTGCCGGGTCAGCTAGTTTCAAATATAAATAGCGATCACTGCGATGTCTTTTACTAATGATTTATTTTTGTTTTACTGTTGATGAATTTACGCATGTTTGTTGAAGTGGTTGCCAAATCCCTTACAAAACGCACTGCATGCTGCTGCCCACTTCATGAAAGACAATAGGCAGTACGGTAGTAATACTCTTTTGGGCTCACCTCATCTTCTGCTGTAGGTACATGTCCTAATACACCAGTGTGTAAAAGCATTATTTGATGATCACGAGTAGTACGACCACCCCGTCTATATCGTTATACCGTTGTACCATAAAAGTGAGTCTTAGAACTCATGTCTCAACATGGGTGACGGCTCTACTTTGTTGATGTCCATGGACTCCGGTAACCACTGAACATTAAGCGGGTTGTGAACTTGTCCACCCATCTCCTATATAGGAAAATTTTCGTATTGAAATCGACTCTTATCTCTGAACCGGAGCTTTCATACGCCAACGAATTATGGAGTTATTTACACGTCATTTCGGATCCTCCCGATCCACTAACGGTGCTTTTAGGTACTTCAAGCACCGGTCACCGTTCTCGTCGAACCCGTCGCTTGCGACGAAGGGCTCGACGAGTAAATTAACCCTAAGACACAGCCCACTGAGTTTCTCGCCGGATCTTCTCAGTGGGTCGCGTTTCCGATCCGGTGGTAGATTCTGCGAAGCACGGCTCTTGCTAGGGTTCGTGTTAGCAACGTCGTCAGGTTTGAGCCCCGTGAGCTCACCTACTAGTTAAGGTTACGATGGAATAGCCTCTCAAAGCTACCAGCTTAGGTAGGAACAAAAAAAAAGGAGTTATTTATTTTAGTATGTACGTAATGGAAATTGAGGCCGTTTTGACAGTCGATAATCGTGGTTTCACGGACTGTTTAATTTCGTTCTCTGTTTTCAGGGTGTCCCAGAAGAAACCATAACCTGACATCGGGGGAAATACTCTCTTATGTTGAGTAGGTAAGTAAAAAAATCAGCATTCTACACACAGTCGTATTGGAGAACCAACCATTTTATTGAAAAACTAAAAGTATACCTACTAACCGGAACAGAATATTTCGATATTGTGACTAGAGTTTGAACTTTTTTGTAGGTTTTAATACTGTTATGGCATGGGAAGAAATCAAACTAATTGTTGCCAAATGTCAATCAAATTGGAACAAATGTATTTTTAGAAATCTCTACATAAAATATAAATACATTAAACTAAGCCCAGCAGGCAATTTACATCAAAAGATGGTCGAATTCATCAATATTCTAAAATGCTGCGACAATGGTTTATGCATTAAAACAATATTTTAATTTTTCAAATAAATTCATAAATTGTGTCGTCCGAATAAAGATTTATGTAACAAATGATAATATTTGAATGAAAGAAGCTGTAGCTCAATTTTAATCATTAGAAAGAGACAGGTACATAGTGACACTTCATTCTTTACATAAAAATAATTAAAGCAAGAATTAAGTTATCCAACTAGAGTAAAACGACATTTTATTTACAATTATTTACTTATTGTAAATTCTCAAATTGTTTTTCACCAACCCTAATACATGCATCAGTGTAACTTATCCTTGTTTATTTATTCGACCGGCGGTTTCTTATTCTTTTACGTGGGTAACGTAGGTCAGTTAGATTTTCTTGTTTTTTTTTTGTAAAGAAAGTATTTCAAGTATCTCTTATAAAAAAATAATCTTAAGGATTTAAATCGGAACGTGCTGGCCACTCAATCGAGTCAGACCGACCAATCCATCTATTAGGGTACTTATTCTTTAAATATGTATTCTCTGATCGGTCGAGCATGTTGGGCTAGACATCCATTTGAAGCTGAGCTGAAACCACGTCCTTAGTAAAATATTTAGTAGTAGTTAGTAGATAGTTCTAACAAACTTGGTACCTCATTTTGTTGAAGAGTGGGGCAGTACGTATTTAATATAATTTTATTGCAGTACTAGTTACCTACTACGCGGCGTGGGATCGTTATTCTAGAGGATTAAAAAAACAGTTTTCATAGCTACTTGTCATTGAAATGTTAACGTTTTAATCGCCAGTAGATATGTACTGCTTTATGGTATTTTCTAAGCATGAAAACTATGCAAAATAGTTTTCTTATAACCTCATACCGGCTACAGACTCACGGCGAGAACTCTCGGCGTGAAGGCTCGGCGAGACTTGAACAGAAATAGGGGCACTGTTCACACTCACGGTGAGTTCTCAGTCACGTTTTCGTCGTCTTCCGGTATGGATGACTTTGCCAGTATAGGCGCTTTGGTATTGTGTGCACTAGCACACTATAATCTGTTTGCATACTTAATTGTATATAGTTGTATAAATTGTATAATCTTGGTTAATAATGAAAATTTTCTATAAACTTTAATTCCAAGTTGTTATTCTTTTTCTTTTTTTTATTGCCTTTGTAGGCAGACGAGCATACGGTCCACCTGATGGTAAGTGGTCACCGTCACTCACGGACGTCAGCAATGTAGGGGCAGAGCCAAGCCGCTGCCTACCTTCCATATTTTTATTTATTTATACATAGAGGAGTTCAACTGTACGCGTTACACACACACCGGAAATACGTATGGCGTCATTCAAAGCTCGGGTGGGACACACTGAACTCGCACGCGAATGTGATGACGTTCTCTTTCTCGCCCGTGAAATGACTTTGAAGGGGCCTAAAAACCGACAAAAAACGGTGAACACCCGAACGCGAGAACGCGAAGGCGAGAAGCATATCACATTCATATGTCTCGAGTGTTCTCGGATCTTCTCGGCGTGAGTCTGTACGGCCTTTAACGCATGCAGGCCAATTCAGGCCATACATCAACCCGCTGAGTTTCTCGCCGGGAGTTTCTCGCTCTTCTCAGCGGGTCGCGATTCCGATCCGGTAGTAGATTCATTCGCGAAGCAGCTACTGTTGAGTTGTTACGTCTCCTTCGGAGGCGCTTGGGCAGGTGCTCACTAATCCCACCCCTCCTGGCTAAGCCTTTGTTCGCCTACCTATCATGGTGAAACTGGAAAGTCCTCCGGGCCACCAGTACTCCTTCAATTATAAAAAAGTATATATATTTCGCAATAATAAAAACATAAAAAAGATAATTGTACAGACAACTGCAGAAAATTATTCAATATATGAAAATTTTAACAATCGTCTACAAACATAAATAATTATTGATTCAAATACTACTGTGGTTAAGTGTATCATACTTAACGAAATATGACGCGATCAGGAGATACTTCATAATTATTATAACCAAGCGGTCTGTCAATAGATGCTAGACAAGTATTACTTAGAGTTCATTAAACTACTTGAGTAATATACGCTATGCATAAAGTAGAATACCAAAAAAAAAAACTCATCTCATTTCATTTCATTTCATCCCAGTTGATTACCGTCTCAAGTTAATCATCTTCATTTCATTTCATATTATCATTTTTCATAACAATAAGAATATTGATTAAAATAAGACATGACTTAAAGGTCTTAGTTACCAGGTCATAAAATCCTTTAAAAAAAAACAAAAAAAAAGGATTTTTGGCGGGAACGCGAGGAGTGTAGTTGTGTGATTTGTTTTATTTTGTCTATTTAGTGTTTCTTCAGGTTTAAATGTGTAATAACAGTGGTTTATTAACTATTTAATATCTGTAAAAGTGCAAAAATGTGGGAAATTGAAACAAAGTCGCTGGACGTAGCTTCTCGGGATCCTCCAAAAAGTCCACTGAATTTTTTTCAGTAAATCACCACCATTTTACTGAGATATATTACTGATATATTTCATTCCATATCGTCTCATTTCATTTAATTTCATCCCAGTTGATTAATGTCTCAAATTAATCATCTTCATTTCATTTTATTTCACTTCATATTAACATTTTTCATAAAAATAAGAATATACATTAAAATAAGACATGATCTAAAAATTGTAGTTACCAGGTCATAAAATCCCTTAAAAAAAATTGTGGACATAGATTATACCCTTAAGGCAGATTTATAATGAGTCAGTAAGTAACGTCAGTGCACTACCGAGTCAGTGCTGACCTGGCATTGCCATCGTGTAAATTGATTTCAAGCCAGTACTGACTTCAATATTCCCGCTTCATATTTTTCGGCGTCAGCGCACTCCCCTCGCCATCCACGCCACCGCTACAGACACCGTGTAATAAATGCCGAAGGCAGTCGCTGCCGCTTTATTGTACGGTGAGCACGCTGCGTTGCACCACATCACAAAATGACCCGAAAAGTAAACGACACGGCGAACTTAAAGATTATTTCAACTATACCGCAATAAATCACAAAATTATAGAAATAAATAAATGCGCGCAACAGCATTACAGAATATTGACTGGCAAGGCGTCTCATAAATGTGTCTTGATGCTAAATAGAGCTTGATAACTTCATAAGCAAACCACCAGTCTTTTGGCGTCATTGTCACAGCCAGTTTGTATTCCCCAGGATCTTCAATTCTCAACTGGGTTAACAACAGAGCTGAGCCTCCAGTATGATCGCTGTCACCTATTAGATACATTCTCTTACCCAAATTCGCTTCTTTTTAGATATTTCTTTTAACATACCAGTTAGTTCTTGCATCATTACAAAGGTACATTTTCGCAACAAATTATTAACTCTGATTTTTCACTGTTTTCGAGAATTCATTTTTCCACACTGACTTTACGAACGTGTGTACACCATAAGAAATATCCTCGACTACTGACGAAATACTGACTGCGATAAATCGAATGGGTCAGTTTTCAGTGCCAGCACTGACGTTAGTTACTGACTTATTATAAATCTGCTTTTAAGTTGTGGATAGGTAATAAGTGCCTGCCAGTAGTATGTACAATATACATATTATTTAAATAATTTGTAAATTAACTAAAAAAAATGTGAAATATGTGTATAAGTATAATAAATAACAAAAGCTATCTCGTGTTGGAGAAAAATTGCAGGTGTTCATATAGCTTTACATAGTTTATCAAAGAAGTACAACACACTGCAGTGGTGGACTTTAGAATCAATAACTCTTTTATTGAACCTTATTTTTTGGCAACATGCAAGTGAGCTATTATCCATATAACTCGAAGAACTAATAAATATTTGTTGGATTCGGGTTGTCTATCATAATGCTCTTCACGCCAATTTATATTGCTATGACTTTTATAAAAACTTGGAGAATTCGCTCATTCAGAGCTCGTCTACTGGAATTCTTGAGTGGAAACACTAGCGTTGCATTTTGTAAAGTGCCTGAAAATGCGGCAGGTAAACATTAACGAATTTATTCTTAAATATGTTATTATTTAATTCACTTACAATAGGTTACATAAATATTCAAAATACATTTATATTATGTACACTTAAAATTTAATATTTAATTACTATTGAATTTATCCACCAATTCAATTTACTTAATCAACATAAATATTATTTTACATTACAGAAACTCCAACACTCAGTTCAAAACTCTGCACCAATCCTAAAAATGCATATCTTTGTGACCTTCTTGATTACACAAATAAAACACGAATATGCAGTATGAAACCAACACAGTGCATTGAAATCAGTGATTGGGTAACTTGTTCTGGAGGTATGCCACTTGGATCCAGTGATCAGTCTCCAGTGACTGATTTAGATGTTGACATCCTTTTTGAATGTGAAATGGATCCTCATGAAGATAGCAGTCCAAATGTTACAACTGTAAGATTAAAATAATATTATTTCAGTTTAGTTATAAAATATTATTATGTATAAATTACATTATAATTTATACTTTATATTGAATACTTTAGAATTTTAAATCAAATACCCCGTCATGACCTATGCAAGTGTAGTGTTCGTTCACACGGCCTGCACTCACTTAAAATCCTTCCAAATTATTCAATCCCGTTTTTGCAGGATAGCCGTCGGAGCCCCGTGATTCGTCAGGAACGTCGACCTCCATGACGACCTGGACTTAGAGTCCATCAGTAAGTATCTTCAGTCGGCGTCGATGCGCCACTTCGACACGCGGCACGACACGAGAACCCTCTCATCGTGGCCGCCGGTAACTACATTCCCGATCCTGCGGACAGAATGGAAAGCAGTCGACGTCGCCCAAAACACGTCATCTCGGATCCTCCCGATCCACTAACGGTGTTTTTAGGTACTTCAAGCACCGGTCACCGTTCTCGTCGAACCCGTCGCTTGCGACGAAGGGCTCGACGAGTAAATTAACTCTTAGCACAGCCCACTGAGTTTCTCGCCGGATCTTCTCAGTGGGTCGCGTTTCCGATCCGGTGGTAGATTCTGCGAAGCACGGCTCTTGCTAGGGTTCGTGTTGGCATCGTCATCAGGTTTGAGCCCCGTGAGCTCACCTACTAGCCACGATTACGCTGAAATAGCCTCTAAAGGCTCATCAGCTTAGGTAGGAAAAAAATAATCAAATATGCACCTATTAATTATAATATAAACTGAAATATTAATTCCTCCTCATTCAATTTTCCAGTTAGAGTCAATGGGACAACCTATTGCTTGGAAGGCAGGATCTCATCTGGCCATAGTCCTTAAAACTAACATTGAGCATCTCTCTGTGATTGGATTTCAATTTGTTGGTGGAGAATTTGTGATAGATCATAACTTGCCAGTTGTTAGGATACAAAGTAAGTTAATTATATGTCCATAAAAAATTTAAACCCATTTAAAAAAAAAACCCAAAATACAAACTAATGCAACCATTTTTTGTGATACCTAAAATGTATCCAAATTTATTTTTTAGCCGTGCAAATATCTGGAGACCCTAACAAAGCTGTAGATACATCAATGAGAAGCTTAAGAACTGACATTCAGAACAATCTTAAGAATCCCTTAGAGTTTCAGTGGTCGGTCCATGCAGCATTACTAAGGAAACTATCAAAAGTTGTTGACATAAAGTCTGAAGTTAGATCCACCACAGCTCAAATGAATGGGAGTTATGATTCACTGCAAGAAACCACATCACTCAGTAGAAGAAGTGTCACTTTGGCCGATGTCAGTGTCAACACTGGCAGGTCACTTTCCGCTGAAGATGAAACTGACGGAGATATAGTAGGAAAAAGTTCTCATGTCATTCAAAGTGAAGAAAAACCTTTAGAGCAAATAGAGACTATACAAGTAGACACAAAAACAGATGACAAAGATGTGGTTCTGGAGAATGTAACTGTTGAGATTCAACATAATATTACTCCAAAGAAGTCCAGCTTAAAACTAGACCTCAAGAAAGGAACAAGCCAACTATCCACATCGTTACTAAACATATCAAGTCAAATCAAATCAGTGACAACTCATAAAAGGATAGTCAGTACTACTGGACCAAGAAAAGTAATTCCTTTAGAATCTACTTCAAAAGTTAAAGATGAACATAAACCTAGCTCATCACAGCAGAGTACTCCGAAGTCTGCAAAAACTTCCCGTCCATTAGTAAATACTAAGTCACCAAATGTATTGGTTTATTCTGATAGTTTAGTTGCTAGAGATAATTTAGAAGCGTCATTGAAAAAAGTTTTGGACTGCGATAGGTGAGTGTGAGTGTCTTCATCTTTATTATAATAGAAGAGCTTTGTAAGTAGCAGCAACTGACATGCTTTGCTGCTTGCTCAGGTATCAAAATTAAGTTCTACCTGCTTATGTCCATGAGCATAAACCTGTTTTAAACTTAACCTTTGCTATGGGTTAAATAGTCTCTAAAGATTTTAGAATTATCTCTAAATAGTAGTTATTATTCTTAATCAATAATATTTTTTTCTTGCAATAAAACTAACAATCGCTCACTATCATATAATCCTATAAATCAAACTAACAATAAAATAAACAAACCAATATATTTATACACCATGTAGACAAATGGGTGCTAATTTGAAGCAACAAATACTATAGTTTACCAGGTTTGTGATAAACTCAAAATTTCAAAATACAATGTTCATATATTATAAATTAATAAACTTTCATTTTTCTTTCATATTTAGGTGAATACATCAACCTAGAAAACTAATAAATAATGGACATGCCTTACTCCTTTAGCTTGGTCGATTTTAAGCGTTCATATTTCATTATAGTCATTGTTACACCTTTTCATGCTTGGTTACTTTACCTTTGTAAAAAAGAGAGCAGAGTTGATACTTACACAAGAAAAACATATAATTTATACATTTAACATAAATATAAATAACTTATTTAATGCTTAAAAACAAATATATTTAATAAATACTAGATCTTGAGTAGTCACTGAAAATTGTTTGAGATGGAGATGTAATACTGCTCCGGATACACCATTTAGGGGAGTTCATTATTACACAATACATATAAGAAGCAATTAAATATATTTAACTGAAAAAGATTATTGAAATTATCCGATTTACAAGACATAGTGCTAGTTGCATAAATTTGTTATTAAAACACCCCTTTTGGTTCTATCGGATTTTATTTTTGATATTACTTTAGCAGACAGGCTTATTACCGATCAGTTCGGTCATCGTTCTTGTCGATCCCTTCGCTTGCGACGAAGGGCTCGGCGAGTAAATTAACCCACAGACACAGCCCACTGAGTTTCTCGCCGGATTTTCTCAATGGGTCGCATTTCCGATACGGTGGTAGATTCTGTGAAGCACTGCTCTTGCTAGGGCTAGTGTTAGCAACGTCCTCAGGTTAGAACCCCGTGAGCTCGCCTTCTCGTTCTGTGAAATACTGTGAATCTAGTATAACTAATGTGACCATACGTCCCGCTTTGGGCGGGATTGTCCCGTTTTCAGGCTGTCCGCCCCGCTGTCCCGAACGAGAACAAAAATGTCTCGTTTCCATTTATCTGTTGTGCATGTCTTTATTAGAAACTTACCGAATACTTAACCCAAATCCATATTGTATTAGAAAATACATACTAAAGTAACTCTAATTTTGCTGTAGTAAACGTAGTTTTTTGTTGCGAAATTATTTATAAATATTATTTTAAGGGCAATTTGGCGTAAGAACTTAAATGTCAGTGAGGGTAAGATACCATAATAATTTATTTCAAGTCTTTTTTAAACCCTTTTTTTTTAATTTTGCACTTAAATATTACATCTTACCCCGACGTACCCTACATATGTATTTATTTATATATGAAATTTCGTAGACGTCCCGCTTTGACACGAAAAAAAAAAGATCACGTTAAGTATAACCCCTCGAGGTTNGCGTAAGAACTTAAATGTCAGTGAGGGTAAGATACCATAATAATTTATTTCAAGTCTTTTTTAAACCCTTTTTTTTTAATTTTGCACTTAAATATTACATCTTACCCCGACGTACCCTACATATGTATTTATTTATATATGAAATTTCGTAGACGTCCCGCTTTGACACGAAAAAAAAAAGATCACGTTAAGTATAACCCCTCGAGGTTACAAGAACAGGCAGGGAAAAAACCGATAAGTAGAAATAACCCATATTCAATTAATTATAGTTATATTTTGGGTGCTTATCTATATATTAATACGTGAAGCAAAAACTTTGTACCCCTTTTTACGAAAATTGCGCGGACGGAGAAAAATTAAATTTCCCACACTTATAGAGAATATAGAGAAGGAGTGCAGAATACTAATATGTTTTTTTAATTATGTATTAATAATACATTAAATAAATAAATAAAATATTACACACACTACCATGTATTTGACACACACACACATTTATACATACTCTTTGTTTACTGTCAACCTTTTAATAATGAGTCTGTGGTCAAATTGAGAATAGGTTAATATTGTTTATCTTTAATATTATTTATCTATAGTGTAGTCTTGGCGAAATCTGTGACTATAGAAGTCTAATAGTCTTTGACAATAGAACCATCATAATGTTCTCAAACTTATAATTTCAATTAATTATAGTCGAATTTTGACTACTGCGGGACCACTAGTAGTTTTAAATGTGTCGAATTAGTAGGGTTGAAGGTCGGGTGTGTTCACAGGTACACGGTGCAGAGCGTGTCCCGGGCGGCGCTGGAGGCGGGCGCGTGGCGGGGGCGCGCGGCGCTGGTGGCGGTGGCGGGGTGCGCGGGGCGGGGCGCGGCGCTGCTGCTGGCGCACCTGCTCGACGGCGGCAGACTGCTCGCGCTCTGCTCAGACCTGCTGCACTCAGTACTTCCCTACTACAAGACTGCCGAGGTCTGAAACACTTGTGTTTATTTAAAAAAAAAAAAATATTGCCCATGTTGGCAGACGAGCACACGGCCCACCTGATGGTAAGTGGTTACCGTCGCCCATGGACTTCAGCAATGCCAGGAGCAGAGTCAAGCCGCTGCCTACCTAATTCGTCGTGGCCTAAAGGATAAGACGTCCGGTGCAATCGTATCAAGCGATGCATCGGTGTTCGAATCCCGCAGGCGGGTACCAATTTTTCTAATGAAATACGTACTTAACAAATGTTCACGATTGACTTCCACGGTGAAGGAATAACATCGTGTAATAAAAAATGAAACACGCAAAATTTTAATTTGCGTAATTACCGGTGGTAGGACGTCTTGTGAGCCCGCACGGGTAGGTACCACCACCCTGCCTATTTCTGCCGTGAAGCAGTAATGAATTTCGGTTTGAACGGTGGGGTAGCCGTTGTACTGTAAAGACCTTAGGTGGGTGGCGGCATTTACGTTGTAGATGTCTATGGGCTCCACCTTAACACCAGGCTTAACACCAGGTGGGCCGCGAGCTCGTCAGCCCATCAAAGCTATAAAAAAATACATGTATGTAAGGTTAACCAACACCAAAATCTAATTACATATGCAAATGTTATCATTTATTGAGAGCTTATTCAGGTTTAGTTAGTATAGATAAACTAGGTGGGCTATGAGTTTCATCTTTTTTGAACTGCTGTAAATTCAGAGACCAGTTCATAGTGCGTCTCTTACGAACTCTTTGCTTGTGTCTCTATACTGGACTATTGTCAATTATATAGTAACTAATTATTATCAATAAACTAATAATTATTAATCAATAAACTAATAAAACTAATAATTATTAACAACTTGGCGTCGCTCGGTGGAGCAGGAGCTAGGGGTCTTGGGCATGACGTGGGAGGAGCTAGAACAGACTGCCCAAGACCGATATAAATGGAAAAATTTGATTCGAGCCCTACACCCCAGCAGAGGGTAATAGGAAAGCATGATGATGATGATGATGATGAATTATTATCAAACTGGGATAAATGAATGCTTCACTGCAGAAATATTTCGTTAAGACGACAGTAATTTATACTAATAAACCACTTTATAGGTACGAGAAAACGAAATAGTTCAGTTCACATACGACAAATGGAAGTCCGTCAAAATGAAACATCATATATTCTGTTACCAAGCCTCGCCTGCAAAGAAACAGTTCTCCACAGAAAGTGATAGACAGTAAGTATTTTTTTTTATCTTTATTTCCCTTTCTTTTATACACTGTCCTCTTCTCTTGCTGATCATGATCTTGCTGTTCACAGAGCAAGTCAGGAAAATAATATGACTCGGTATGCAAATCTTTTAACTATTTCTGCAATTTTCTGTTCTTCATTTCATAGGTGTTCTTTTTTTGTGAAATTTTGAACTACATACTTCCATTGTCAAAACAAAACATTGTTTTTTTGGTAAAAATAATATAGATATTCTAATTTCATGCAGTGCTGTAGAAACTTAAGAATCTTAACATATTATGTTCAAATTGTATTTAAAACAAAAAATCATAGCATGCTCATTAGTAGCTAGAGAATCGAATATTTTACTACCAAAACTAGATCTAACTAGTCTAATATTAAAACATATTTCTTAAACATATAACACTAATTCAGTTAATCTTTTCACATTTCACATCACAATTTTATTAAAAATACATATTTGATTTGTAATCGTAGTGAAATAGAATTAATCAGATTAAACATTAAAAGTACCCAATATAAATGTCGGAGAGTTCATTTTGGATTGCTAAGCTGCTGTAGTAAGTAAGTGAAATGTATGGAATTACATAATTTATTATAATTAGTTTTCTTCTCACATACTAATTATGTAGTGAGGTGTAAAGTGACCATTCCTAGACCCGATAAGGGGATTTACTTATTTAGCCAGAGATCAATATTAATTTGTTAAAACATTTTCGCTTTGTTTTTTTATTACTGCTAATGGTATAAATAAACTGTAACATTGCTAATTTAAAATAGTAATGTGCTATTTTGATTAATAATAGTACTATTATAATATATTATGTATGTATTTATTGATATCTAAGAACGACAAAGTTTTGCTTTAGTAAGCTACAAAAGATAAAATTTAGCTCATTGCTAGTTTCCTATGATCAATGTAAAGGCACGTTTACAAAAAACGAGACAGCTAATCCTTAATCTTATTTGTATGGTGTGTAGTTCAAAAATGTGAGTCAAGTTTCCTTGCACCATGTATATAGAGAAATATACAGAGATAAATATTAATGAAGCATGCTTCCCATTAATCGTAATAACATCATCGGAAGGCCTTTAGGAGACTTTAAAAAAAAAGGTCCGCGTGCAACTTGGTGCACGTGAATGAAGTGAAACTTCTTTTTCGATGTTTGTAGTATTATGGTTTTCTTCATTTTTCATCCTTAAATCAGATTGCTCTTTGTAATAGGGAATGCTGTGTATAAGAGATGCGACATCTTCAATATTTAATATATATTTTAAACTATAGATAGAAAAATAAATATATATATTTTTTAAATACTTCATTAAAATATTGGACGCTATTTGTTGCTAACGCTCGCGCTGGCCTGTAACAGCTACGTACATGCGTTCGAGTGCCACGCCTTCACTCTCGGTTTGTCTCTTTCTATTCCATGGTAGCGTTAAACGTTTAACGCAACCTTGTTGGAAGTCGCATTAGAAGTTTCACTTCAAAAATATCCCAAGTATTTGTTAATAAACAGGCCTTCTAAATATACCGGCCACCCTGGACACGAGTTGGACATACAAGTGTTAGCGTCGGAAGAGACTTGGCGCACACCGTCATTGCTACAGGCCACCGATTTGACTAACAGTGGAATTGCTATATTTTCACAGGTATGCTATTAACTAGCCGGATCACTGTTTCAAAATCCCTTAAGTACCTATTTCGATCAACCTGCAAAAATATTCGTAGATGTCATTTGCTGCCTGTATGTATAACTTATATAACAACAAAATGTACATATAATTAAGCAAGGCACTTGAAAAAATCGTGCTTTTTTTTTCGAATAATTCAGGACCCGGTAACAACACCTTTAAGCCCAGTCTTATATTTTCGTCTTATGTTATACTAATATGAAAAATTATATGAACCCAAAGGCTTTGTTTCATTCTCCCACATATGTTGTAGCTCGAAACTTGTATATATGCAAGCTTATCTTGAAAATGTCGTAAGCGAGATTCAGGCATTTGTCAAATATCTTGTGTTGTATAAGTAGTAGGTACCTATAGTAAATATGTAGTTAATAATACTAGTATGTACGGTTTAATCTTGCCTTTATCGACGTTTTGACACTATTATTTTTGACGTTTCTGCATAAGTATGTAGGTAGGTAGGTACTTTAAAATCGTGACCTTCGTATTTGTAATTATGTATATCAATAATTCAAAATTTGACGAAAACATTACGTCGTTGTCAAACCAAAATCTGCTATGTGCAATTTTTGAGATTTTGACTTTTTGACCTTTTCGTATAGCTCACAGCCCTAACTACCGTATAAAAAAAAAACTGTTATATGTCTATAGCTTTAATATTAGTCTATAGCTTTCATTTCATATAGTTCTTAAAAATTCACTTTCAAATAAAATTTTATACGAAAATATTTTTACTCGTTAATTCAAAATAGAGTTTTTCCACATAGCATAGATTTTGGTTTGTCAGCGACTATTAACGAGATAAACATTATTTTGAATAATTTCAAATATCTAATATGTTTCAAATATGGATCTATAAATTTCAAATGTTCTTGTTTAAATTTCAAGATTCATTTAGAAGCGGATCCAAGCGACTATTTGGGCGAAGAAGCAGCCGAAAGTAACGTAGCTCGTTTGGGGATATTGCACAAGATATGCGGAGAGATTCTAGGTTTGCACGTAAGAGATCCGGCGGAATTCAAACAAGTCGAATACACCAGAGGATTTTTCCTCGGGAATCATGTTGTGAGTACCTATATTATGATCTCGTAACATTTGTGCATCACCATTTTTTTAGAAATTGCTAGAATTCTCAACTATAGACTTGTTTTGAGCGTAAACTTTTGAATGAAATATATAAGCAGAATGATGGATATGTCTAGAAGAGTTTGGGTCGAGCAATGTATTTTGAATTAATTAGTCCTTTTGTCGTATTATAGATCATGTAACAGACTAAACGAAAAGGCAATTCACGAGGCTTCATAGAAACACCGTCATTTGGATTAGTGCTAACAAATCATCTAATTTGACTGAATTCACTCCCTTTGCCGATTTCACGACACTTTGTTTATCTTTGAGTAAACAAACGAAACGCAAATATGTATACATACAACTACCGTCTATATTCCGTAATTGAAAACTAAATAAAATATGGAAAAAATAGTTGTTTCTGCACACACGTGCATATCGAGGGTGAAAGGGCTATTTATTTGGTTTAAGCAAACTTTTTTGCGACTTTACAACAGTCATTTAAAGTTCAAAATTCGGAAAAAAATCATAACAAAAAAAATTCTTCAGATATTTGAATAGCGTTAAAATGATTGAAGGTCAATTAAAAATATCGGACTGTTGATGCTGATACCAAATGAAACGGACCTTTAATTACAAATATAAATGTTGCGTATTAAGCAAAATGTCGGTTAAACCAAATAATATTTCACCCCCCGATATAATTAATATACATACATATAATCAGTTAATAAAAAATTACAACTTTAATTGAAATTCATATTTGCTAAGTAACTATTTTTAGAAGTAATGTGCAATTGCTTTTGTCCATCACTTCTAAAGTCTTAATTTATAAACTGCAAATTTCGAGTATCAATACACCTTACCGATCGTTTATTGTCCTATAACAACAGAACATTCAAATTCAGCAATAAATTTTAACGTAAATATTAATGAACAAATGACAAAGTGCCTTGAACGGTACGAGTTTAACCACAAATGACGTAGCGGGTGTTGTTGTGTAGGGGGCGTGGCCGTCGTCGGGCGCCGGCCACTTGACGGTGTGATGGGTGAGAACACCGCTCGCACGTCGCTCTTTTAACGCTATAAGTGTCGCTTGCTTCTCACTGGAGATTCCAACATTAAATTCATCTACATGTCAGTCTGAGTTGATAATAAACAAATTGTAAAACTGCACATCGGGGTAATACAACCATACTGACCGGATAATTGTTATTTTTTATTTTTTTATTGCACAGATGGGTGGACGCGGATGGGTGGAAGTGGTTACTGGAGCCCATAGACATCTATAACTTAAATGCGCCAACCACCTTGAAATATAAGTTCTAAGGTCTCAAGTATAGTTACAACGGCTGCCCCACCCTTCAAACCGAAACGCATTACTGCTTCACGGCAGAAATAGGCAGAGTGGTGATACCTACCCGTGCGGACTCATAACACGCCCTATCACCAGTAATAAAGCAAATTATAATTGTTTGCGGGTTCGATTTTTATTACACGACTAGCTGACCCAGCAGACTTCGTAGTGCCTCAATCGGTAAATAAAAGACCTAAACTTTTGTATAAAATAAACATAAAACAAACAAAAGGAATCCGTCCGACGGGGGACACATCAAAGGAAAAACAAAATTGTTATTTTTATATAATTCCGAGCATTTTCATATTCATTTGGCTTTTAAACCTTCTCTGGACTTCCACAAATCATTTAAGACCAAAATTAGCCAAATCGGTCCAGCCGCTCTCGAGTTTTAGCGAGACTAACGAACAGCAATTCATTTTTATATATATATATAGATGTTATTCCTTCACCGTGGAAGTCTTTTGGGAATATTTGTCTTATCCTTTAGGCCACATTTAAGACATTTATAATATAAAAATATATCATACATACATAGGTTTTGAATATACGTAAATTTCATTAATTTCGTTGGAATCTTCACATGAGTGAATCATTTTTGGGCTATTATTATTAATCGTTACACTTTAACAAATAAAAGGTAGAAAACTGCACATTAATTGGGTTTACGGCTAATGATGTGGAGAAAGCTTTGCATTTAAATTATTGCACAAATAGTCTATCGTTGTTTTGTGATTAGTGAGTTATTATGAAATCAGTAAAACGTTATGAAAATTATATTTTTGACATTGGCTTTGCAATCTTTTGGAGGACAGTATGTTAGTCGATCGACGGTAGATGAAATTTTTGATACGAATACACTTTGTAACGAGATCGACACGAAATTATAATAAAAGTTGACTATCATAAAAGGTTTTAGTTTTAATTAATTTAATAAATAAATTTATTATTTTCAACTGATATAATCTGTAAACTGTTATTGGAATTTATGATTTTTTTTTCGAAATATTACTA
Source organism: Bombyx mandarina (assembly GCF_003987935.1). The sequence continues at coordinate 978,775 of NW_021011603.1, forward strand.
TTTTAACTGAAACTGAATTTGGCTGTTACTAAAATGAAATAAAGTTCGTGTTGCATGTAAACTAAAATCAGAATATATTTTGTTTTAATTTGTTTTTTTTTTGTGACAATAAACACCCTATCTAATCTTATTAAATTGTGATGCTCTGTTTTTATCTTCGAATATGTTGAACGGTTGGTGATGACAGCTGACGATTATTGACATGTGGCATTGACAGCACAAGTTGTCGCAAGTGGAGCGCTGGTGTCCGGCGGTGGACGGCGGCGCCCGCGTTCAGCAGTTGGGGGATCTCGAGGTGCAGTGGTGCTTGAGAGGGGAAGCGCCCAGGGAGCCCCCCTCGGAAAATTTCTTGCCAGTCCACGTCTACGAATGTCCCGACAACTTCTCCACCGTCGAGTACTTTGATGTAAGCTAATAATGTTATTATATTATATGTATAGTATGATTCTTGTAACCTTAATAGAACTACCCTAGTGACTGTTTTCGGACTTCGTTCCGGCCACATCCCACTCCATAAATTTGCTGATTTTAATGGGGAAGGCTCCTCATCAGTGTTCAGTGTATGATGTAGTGGAAGATGCTTTTCACATTATAAAAGAGTGTGCGCGGAACGAGTTGTTGTCGGTGTAAATTACCTATTAGCCTTTCCGGAATCCGAAATGGCTAAGACATTTTATAAAATAGTTTTGGTGGCCCTTCAGAGACGACAACAGTTTCCTTTATTTTTTTATATAATTATTTTGTTACTCTCTTTTGTTGCACAATGGTGTGGCAAATTCACTAGGTGAATAATCTCCTTAAATAAAGATTTAAAAAAAACTCTGTAGTATTCTTAACACTAATCATACGAATACTTACTGGTACTTATTTCTACTATAGCGGGTAGATAACGGTATACGACAGAAAGAAAACAAAAAAAAAAAACAAAAAAAGTGTAATAACTGTAGATTAATTGGTAAGAAAAAGTCATGAAGTCAAATGTGCAAAAGCAATAAAATGGTACGTGCGTTTTCGATGCAAAAGTTCAAAATGGGTCATTTGACCCGTTATGCTTAGTGTTAAAATTATTAAGATACAATCACCCGTCGCATAATCAGAAATGTCAGAATCATCAATGAAGCGTAACATGTACCCAAAAGGACGCTTGTTGAAATAAAGCGACCTTTATATCGTCTATAGTATTTGCGATATGTTACAGTCAAACTAAAACAAAAATATTTCAAAATACTACCGTTTTCATAAGGGATGACTTCAGCCCACCAATAGTAACTACTTAATCCACTAATAATAGTAGTAATATAATGGTAGTGTAGTAGTATAATAGTAGTAAACCCAATAGTAACCACAATAGTAACAATGATTCAATAAATAATTGTTCTATGTTTGTACCGGTTAGTTCTTAATCCGTTGTCTGTCGTGTAGGTCACCGGTGCCCTACGCGGCGCACTGAAGTAATTCTGTCGGTTACTGTTACTAAGGGGCCTGGATTACCTAACTTTGCCTTAATTTGATTTTAATGTATGTTTTAGCCTTTTGGATCTCTTAGGAATGAATTCATTCTCAGTAGCGTTCGGATTCGTCTTTCCCAGAGTCAACTGGATATTCAAGCGCCTTAGTAAGAAAATCGAAGAGAGAAATCGACATAATTACTTTGGTGCGTCACGTAGGGCACCGGTGACCTACACGGCAGTTAGAGACTTTTTGGCGGGAACGTGAGGAGTGAAGTTGTGTGATTTGTTTTATTTTGTCTATTTAGTGTTTCTTCAGGTTTAAATGTGTAATAATTGTGATTTATTAACTGTTTAATATCTGTGAAAGCGCACAAATGTGGGAAAATAAAACAAAGCCGCTGGACGTAACTTTTCGGGATCCTCCAAAAAGTCCACTGAAAAAATCTTAGTAAATGACCACCATTTGACTGAGATTATTCATCCCAAATCGTCTCATCTCATTTCATTTCACTCCACAATATGATTTTTCATAAAAATATAAATTAAAATAAGACATGACTTAAAGGTCTCAGTTACCAGGTCATAAAATCCCTTAAAAAAACACGGCAGTTTTTTTTTTTTTTTTTTTTTTTTTTTTTTTTTTTTTTTTTTTTTTTTTTTTTTTTTTTTC
>NW_021011604.1:0-168334 GCF_003987935.1 Bombyx mandarina
TGTCCGGCTATTGGGGTAACATATTTTTATAAGTCCCTAAGTAACATATATAAAATTTAGCTTTTATAGTATAACGAAAGTATAATTAAAATTTATTAAAGTTTAGGGGTGTCTGGCAGGGGGTAACAACTGGAAAAAGTGTCCGGCAACGGATATCGTGATTTCTAAAGATATTCTGGAGTAAATATTTAAAAAAAAATCCTTTATACTTTAACGAATTTAAGGTACTATTTTATATACCTTTACTGCCTGTTACCTGCCCAAGTAACCACAATCGAAACTCTATAATCGCGGGTCGTTCTTACCTGTGTTGGAGACATACACAGAGAAACTTTCAGCTTTTATAAAATAACGAAGGTCTGGCTGTCGCGGGCTCTTGCTCTATAAGTTTTGGCTGTCCCTAGCTAAAAATAAATGTTAGGTGGAGCAATAAGTTTTTATGCAGTTTTGAAGCTGATTTATTGGTCAACCCTTTGGTATGTTTTTAAAAAAATTTCAAATTCAGAATAATTATGGAAAAAAAAACGTGATAGCGTATAAGATGATATAAGTCAAGTATGCGCCTTGGTGAAGAGCAAGAGTTACGTAATAGTCTGGAGTTTTGCTTAGATGGGTGGACGAGCTCACAGCCCACCTGGTGTTAAGTGGTTACTGGAGTCCATAAACATCTACAACGTAAACGCGCCACCCACCTCGAGATATAAGTTCTAAGGTTTCAGTATAGTTACAACGGCTACCCCACCCTTCGAACCGAAACACATTACTGCTTCACGGCGGAAATAGGCGGGGTGGTGGTACCTACCCGTGCGGACTCCCAAGAGGTCCTACCACCAGTGATTACGCAAATTATAATTTTTGCGGGTTGATTTTTATTACACGATGTTATTCCTTCACCGTGGAAGTCAATCGTGAACATTTGTTGAGTACGTATTTCATTAGAAAAATTGGTACCCGCCTGCGGATTCGAACACCGGTGCATCGCTACATACGAATGCACCGGACGTCTTATCCTTTAGGCCACGACGACTAAATTTTAAATAAATCAAACGTTTTATGACAATGAAATGTTTAATTAATAGGAAGTATTGCCTCCAAAGGCACCTACGACAGATAGACATAGAATTAATCAGTTTCACTATGAAATTCTTTTCATGCTTTTATTATCAAGGGACAAAGCTTATTATTGCTCTCATAACGATTTATCATGCACAGATTTTATTAGCACATGTATCATTATATCTGTTTTATTACTACTATTAAAAATAAAACAATTTCATATGAAGATATTCGTTTAATGATAGTTTCGATAGAATGAGGCATGTCAAGACCCTTTAACTCTTATCATAGCAACGCCATTGTCTACAGTTGTTCCTCCAAGCACTACTATACACAGAGCTGATTGCTCAACACTGTTCCACACACTTTTTATCCACTTATCTATTTTTTTAATCTCCTCTAGTTCATTTGAAGTATCTAATTTCAATCTCAAATGTGCCATAGTAAAATTATATTCAGAAACAGCATTACATAGAGTTGATATCACTTCGTCAACTGTATCAACAGTATTCAATTTAATTTTTTTAGACATCCCTTTCCCTCTTTTTAACTGTGATGTCATATTTTCTTTTGCTTGAGACAAGTATGTGTGGTAATCCCCTGTAATGTTGTCACATCCAACAATCAAAGAAGATTTCTTGTGTTCCATCATGCGGTTGAATATTGAGATTGTGTAATGTTCAGACTGTGCCATTTTTATTATATTTTCTTTAAATTTTTCTCTGTTTGTGTGCACTGCATCTCCATATTCAATGTTTTTACTGAGTTTAAGTTGCACTAATTTCAATGAAGCTAAGGAATCTTCTACAGAACAATGTCCATTTTTGCCACATTGGATATCTTCTCTCAATAGTTCTTTTACCAAAGATTTTAATTTTGGTTTACGAGATCTTTCACCCATAAAATTAAATATTACGCTTGTATCAATTATGTATGGATGCATCATTTTTAAAGCATGCATGTCTACATTTAATGATTGACCTACAAGAATAGCATCTGATGGTAAAAGTTCTCGTAAATCTTTTTGAACATCCTCAAGTCTTTTTGTTACATCATTCAATATTGGCTTTGTAATTCCAGAAAATCGTGTCAAATAATCTGTTATATCGTTGTAGGGCTTAACCAAGGATTCATAGACAACTTCATGTTTTTCATTCACTACAGATATACGAGTTAATTCTGACCCAGCATTTGTAATGCACATTTCACAGTCTATACCAAATAGTGGTGAGGTTGCTGTTACGGGTGTATATTCCTCTTTACTCATTACATAATCTGAATATGTGTGTTGCAATTTACCTTTCAGAGGTACAGGGTAATTTTCCTCTAACAACTGCCAAGCTGATAGAATAAGTTGTGTTCTAGGAAATTTATCATTGCATCTTATTTCATTTGTGCTTTCACTCTGATCAACAATTGGAAAAATTGCTCTCATCATGACCATTAGATCTTTTCTAACCTCGAGAGCTAAATTCATAGAACCATATTTCTGTATTAAGCTTTCTTTTTCTAGTTCAGTTAATGGTACTAAAGCTAGTTCTTGAACTAGTGAGCCATTATAAACTGATGGTGTGAGAACTTCAACGGTATGATTAAAAATTGTTTTTAAGCAAGTTAGATCTTCATAATAGTTTTCTAAGTGTTTAACAGAAACACCTTCCAAAATTAAGCAAGTAGTTTGGGTGATTTTGCCACATTTTTCTAAAACATACCACCGAGGTGGCTGTGATAAATTAAGGCTTCCTAAAAGGGAATGGAGTAGAAGATGTTGAATATCTGTAAGTACTAATGGTACCCTTTCAACATTTATAGTTTCTAGACTTGCTTGTTCTCCAGCAATTTTGAAACGAAATTTAGCTAAGTGCTTTACACTTTTAACGGGTTTTAATGTTTTGTCAGAATTGAGTTCTTCACAGTTATTGTCTGATGAGACTATACCTATAAAACAAAGTTAAATCACATTAGAACAACAATTTGATTATCACTTAGAAGATATCAAGGTACCAAACAATTTTTTAATAAAAAATTATATTTACTGTAGATTAATGTGATATTAATATTCCAACCCATTATAATTTTTTTTGTTTACGAACACATTTTTTTTATTATTGGAAGAGATGGGCAGACACTTCCTGGTTATTTTGCTATATTGTAAGTCAGGTTGAAAGGAGGGCTATTTTGCAATATAAATGAGATTTCAAATTCATATCTCAAACTCCAGTAAACACACCAGGGAGGTCTCCACCTATCTTGTGACATGATGTCATAATTTAAACAGCTCAGGTTTTTTGTTAAGTTTTAAAAGTATAAAGAGACAGTATCTCAAAAACAATGACCTTAACTGATGGCAACTGGACACCGTCGTTGTTATTTGGTTGTCTTTGTAGGCAGACGAGAATACGGCCCACCTGATAGTAAGTTATTACCGTAGCTCATGCATTTTAGCAATGCGGATTGCACACCTAAGCTGCTGCACACTCTTCGTGAATACACTACAAAAGTAAACATAATAAGCATACTTACATTTGGTGCTTCCTTTACGTGACATTCGTGGTTTTTTACAAACAGGTGCTTCGGTTCCATTGTTTTTGCTCATGTTATTTTTCTTTTATTTCTCGTTAGAGAATAGTAAAATGTTGACAAACTTTAGTTTGTTTGAATTTCCAGAAATTTATAAAGCTGTACCTACGATAGACTGTATTGCCAAAATAATCATGATAAATAATGCCAAATCATGATATATAAAATAAATAATAAGGTATACTGTTCCAAAGTACCTCTATGTATATTTAGTTTGAAAAGTAGAATCTGCTAACGTGAACGAGTGAAAAGTGGGTATCATAGATTATACACTTAATATATGTGGGTATATAGGTTATTTTTTTTCTGAAATGTCAAAATCACAGATTAGAGTTTTAAGCTTTAGAGTAGCAGTATAGTATGTTTTTTTAAGGGATTTTATGACCTGGTAACTAAGACCTTTAAGTCATGTCTTATTTTAAGGCAATTAGAGTATAAGTACTTAACAAATCCCGTCTGCGCGTAGCTGGAATAGGCCAAAGATTAGTATATTACGGAATAGTCCCATTAGCTAAAATAAGGTAAGGCAAAAGCGAAGAAAAATTTCGGATGCCATTTATTTATAGAAACTGGCAATTTTATTATTTCAATTTATTGTACGGTCGAACGGTGTATTGCTACCACGCAATTACTACGGCCTGCCTATTCCTACCACGAAACAGCTATACCGGATTGAAGGGTGCGGCAGCCTTTATACTTTACACTTGAGACTATTTGTTATAAGGTGGATGGCGGTTACAACAAAGTGGGCCGGGAGCCCGTTAACAAGTCTTAACGGGTAACAAGTCTTTGCACAAAAATACAAAATGAAACACGATAAAAAAAATACAAGTGTGAAATAAAAATATATTCAAATAAGTTAATTATAGCTTGATTTGTAGACAGATGGGGATGCCGGTTTCACCTTTTGAAGTTGTCTATCGCTTGGAATATGAAAGAGTTCCATAGTCCGTTTGATTTAATGACGAAGGAGCGATCGAAACATATAGTGTGACCATGTTGATGATTATTTCAAGATAGTTGCTAAACTTACTCTTTTGAACTACTGTCCACTCACTACACGAGACAAAAATATTCAAAACTTATTTTGTTGTTTCTTGTAACGAAAACATACAGTACCCACATTTAAATATTATTTGAAAGTTTTTAGTAAAAGTGTTTTTTTTGTTTTTGTCTTGGGCATTGATTATTACTTGTTTGAAGATAACGGATTTTTTTACAAGACTTATTTGGGTACGCAGCACGTCACACGCGTCGATAAGACGAGTGACGTCGACTCGGGTTGGACGGGTTTATTAATCTTATGAAATTTCTTGACAATCATAGAAGACGCCGGATGCCCGTCTCGTGGCGATTACTCGTACCGGTCCGGAGTACTCAATGTAGGGTTCTAAGGTGTACGATATCGCACAAGCTCACTCGAAATTAAACTCAAACCTTTTTCACTAAGTCCCATAGGTCATGACTAAAGTTTTTTTTTCCTACCTATGCTGATAGCCTTGAGAGGCTATTTCAGTTTCTCCTTGACGTGTAGGTGAGCTCACGAGGCTCAAGCCGGGAGTGTTGGTAACACTTGCCCTAGCAAGAGCAGTGCTTCGCAGAATCTACCACCAGGTACGAAACGCGACTCACTGAGAAGATCCGGCGAGAAACTCAGTGGGCTTGTCTAAAGTAGCTGTAACATTCTCTTACAAGCTTATCAATTCAAAATAGGTTTAGGTATATTAATCTTATGATATTATTCATATATATATTAATTTTAAAGACATTAAAAATGGTTTCTCGGGCACCAGAACGAAAATCGTCGAAAATCTAGAGCATGATAATATAAATTTGTGTAGCTCTTCCATATCGGTCACCACAAATCGATAAATTGACAAACTTTTGGAAATTGGTTAATAATAGGGTTATTTCTGATTTAATACGAGCGAAACCCCGGTCAAAATTATTATGAAACTAGCTGACCCGGCAGACTTCGTAGTGCCTCAATCGATAAATAAGACCTAAACTTTTGTATAAAAGGAATCCGTCCGACGGGGGACACATCTAAGAAAAAACAAAATTGTTATTTTTATTTAATTCCGAGCATTTTCATATTTATCTACCTTTTAAACCTTCCCTGGACTTCTACAAATAATTCAAGACCAAAGTTAGCCAAATCGGTCCAGCCGTTCTCGAGTTTTAGCGAGTCTAACGAACACCAATTCATTAATATATATATTATAGAACAAGAAGATTACTCTTTTTTTCTCTATCCTGCAACTTAGCAATCTGTTTCTTCAAAAACATTAATCAAATTTGATGTCAGATTTTTATCAGGAAAAGATGACTTAGCCGAGTTATGACCCCAGTGGTACAATTCTCATCTCCTATCTGCAAAACTTATTGCTAGGTCTGGTATAATATTCCTTTTTAGGCGAGAGTATCTTAGACTGTCCTCCCCCTGCAGTTCTACAGCTAGCTGATTAATGTGTTCAAGTCGTGATTGGTAATTCTTGCTGTATGTTTCAATTTCTTCCTTCACTGTTCTTAAATTCAAATCCAGATTTACATATTGGTTGCTTATCTATGGTGGAATATTGCATATGGTTCTCATTGTTTTGCTTTGAAACCGCTCTAGTATTTCTACATTACTGGCTGGCAGTGCCCCATATCTGTATACCATATGTCCATACAGGCTGCAGTATAGTTTTGTAAATTGTCATTTTACTGGCATCCAGTAAACAGTATCCAGGACACCAGTAACAAAGATTGGTCCAGGTTTTGGTGGTTTTTCTATTTTTTTATTATCTGTTGTAGATTCCTCATTGTCTAAAATATCGAATTAATATCTTGTAGGAATTGCATAAGTGATGCGGTCCGCATTTTCGTCGTCGCTGTCGTCGCCGATCATACTGTGGAAGAGCAACCCGGTCGGCGGTGTATCGCGTTCCGACCCGGCAGGCTGGTTCTGGCCCAGCGGGGTATCCCGGGACACCAGCGGCATCGCCCGGGCGGCCTGGCAGGGCCGCCGTACCGCGGAGACTGACGTCGTTAGTCGTCGACTATCGCCTCGACGACCCGTCGGTCGGGCGTCCTCGGGGTGGCGTCGCGTGTCTGGTTGTAGTGTTGACCGCGGGAACCCCCCTACTCTGACCGGGTTTTGACCCCGGACGGAGATCGGACGCCGGGTGTAAGAGTGCAGGGGAGTCGTTTAGTGGGTGGGCCCTAAATTCCTTGGGCCCGCGGTCTGCTCTCAACGATCTGCACACCTGCAGATCGTTGAGTCTCACATACCCTAGACGCGGGGACCTCGTAGGAGGTTCGGCCCTCGGCCCGAAAAAAAAAAAGGCTTTTTCTTTACCTTTTCATTCTGTGGGGATTTGGTTTCCACTCTCCTTCTTTTGGCTGGGGGAATTCTGTCCTGTTGCCAGTCGTGCTTGTTTTGATCTTTCGTACTAATTAATAAACTAAACTACGTACTAATAAATAATTATTTCAGGGACGTTGATGTCTTGCGGTATGGCACCGAGTGAGTTGCTGCGTGCTTTTGTAAACATGCTCTTAGGCAAGGTTGATTGAATCATAGTAGGGTTTGTTTTAGTTTTTTGTTTTTCATTAATTTTGTTTTCACGAGTATTGGACGAAGTACAAGGTCACTTAGGGGTGACGCTATTCCCTAAGAAGGCAGACTACAACTACGTTTGCCATGTCCGTAGAGGTCGAACGCTATCAATTGATCTCCCATCAGCCATGCAGTCCCTTGGCGCGAGGTCTCACCGTGGACTTGGGGTGATTTTTATAGAAGTATTCTTCTTCGTGGCCCAGATAATGAAGCCAAGACCACCGATCCTGACGTTATAGGGTTGCGGCTAGTGGGGGTCACTTCCTACTCCTACTGATAGACCAAGCTTTCGCTGGTTTGGTCGAGTTAATTTACCGCCGCTCGAGACCCGGCGTTGTTATTCATTTGGCACCATCCAGGGGACACGTGTAGGGTTATGGTTAGGTAATTCCTACGGACGCGAATAACACTATCCCCTAGCTTATATGTTATTTATTATGAAATTACCAATACATTTTTAAATCCCAAATTGAACGAAGTTAATTTAATTATAAAAAAGGTAATACGTGAGTGATCCATTTCAGTTTACCCTAATTGTACGCAGACAGCCCCCCACTCTTTTTCGAGGGCTCACGACTCATGCCGATTACTATACATGTCTTTTTTTTCGTTCAGTCATTATGCCATGCAAGATTTCGGAAACTCCTAGATCAATCCACCTCCAATGTCATAATTTCATGGATCGTTTAGACTTCTGGTTTTATTTACTACCTAAATTTTAACTTTCAAGTAGAAGGAAGTGGGTGCATTTTACTTTTTAATTACAGTACATTTAACTATAACATTGTTTTTTTAAAATACATGCACAGATACTTCTAATTACATGGAGTTTAAAAATAATATTGGTCCGATCGTAAAGGACCCTACTGATAACTTTCTCACCTAAGTGCTTCTGATTTCTTCAGGTTCCAAAATGTATAAGGTTATAATTAAATAAAGTCAACTAGATCATTTCATTTAATTTAATTTTTATATTTTGTTAGTCTTAAAATAGTGATTGATTTATCAATGGTTTATTTGTGGGTGCATATTTCATAACATAATTTTGCAACCTTAACATAAGGTATTAAAAAAATTATAGCATATGTTCTGATGCACTACATTTTCGAAGAATGCTGAAATACTACTAATCACCTAACTTCCTCAAAATAATAGGTACATGGACTGCATTTTGAAAGCCAAACTATGTAGTAATATTACGATGTGTAGAATTTTTTAACATATCTAAGTACCTAAATAAATTATTAATACACCATACCCAAAAAGGGTTGCAAACCTTTCCAGTTCAGGAACATTGAGGAAACTGTCAAATGTTTTTAATCAATAATGAAACCATGTCCTGTTTTATTCCTGCTCCATAAACAAACTAATGTTTAAATTCAAATGCAGTTCAATGTCACTATTAAATGATTTTTTTCTAAACAACATCATTATCTTAAAAATAATAAAGACATATATCGAGGGGTGAAAGGCTATTTGGTTTTGACATTCGCTTAATACACAATATTTATCTTTGTAATTAAAGGTTTTGTTTTATATAAATAAGCATCAACAGTTCAATGTTCTTAATTGAACTTCAATTAAGTTTATTCCATTGCTCCAATAGCTGAAGAAGTTTGGTTTGAAGTGCTATTTTTCAAAATTTTAGACTTTAAATTGCTCTCCTATAAAGATGCAAAAATGTTGCTTAAACCAAATACCCATTCACCCTACGATATAATCAGCACATCCAAAATAGTAGACTGAATGTATGATAATCTTTTCAAGTAATAAATGGTACATTTACTTTGATGCTGGCAGGGTTTTTTCTATAAATTCTTGCATGTCTTTGAGTTCGGCAATGGATGAGCTATGTGCGAGTCCTTGGTATGTTGAAAATTTAACATTTTTCATAAATGTCTTGAGGCATGATGCCGTCATTTGTCCCCATTTGAAAGATACAACTGGGTCCTTATCACCATGAGCTTGGAATATCTGGAAAAAAATTAGGAAATTTGCAACAAATCAAAAACTTTTCGTGAGCAAATGCAGTGCACCACTCTTTACTGATACTTCACTCCATCAGAACATGATAAATTTCTGTTTTAATTGAAATATCTGTCATTTATTAGAAAGTTTAACATCCCACAATTCAAAATATTAAGACCTGAAGAACAAAGAGCTTTGCCTGGGCCAATGTTACTTTGTGTACATAATTATCAGTACTAAATTAGTCTACAAATAACATTAATATTTATATGATTAATATAAATTAGAACCAGTAAACAACAGTCTATTGCTAGTTTTATAGCCTTCATAATCAGGCATGTTGTATTGAATTATCAGGGAGTAGTAGTCAGTGCCAGTTCTGGAAACATAATCTAGTCTAAAAGTAAAAAGATTACCACCAATTACTATGAAGATTCCTACACAGTGGTAAATGTGACTGGTCAAACTGAAGAATGTTATAATAGTAACAGAAACAATTTGTAACAAAAAACAAATTGGTCCAACATTACACAAAAATATTCTTGAATATGCCCTGGGTCACACAATCCTTGTGTATAAGACATTGCTATTTGATTAATTGATTCCATGATATCTATGTAGGTAAGTAACTATGCACATATTTTTTATACTGAATTGTTGTTACTTTTTGCTGAGTAGCAAGCAGTGAGTCAGTTAATTGTACTGAGCTTGGTTAGATACTCATGGTCCACTTAATATAAGGTTGTAGTTGGAGTCCATAGTCATAACAATAAGAATACCACTGCCTGCTTTGTGATGTGTGGTTGAATTCACTATCTCACCCTTCAAACAGGAATGCAAGATGGTGATACTTAAGTGTGTGGACTCATAATACTGCCATTGTTATTTATGTAAATTTATTAATTTGGCAGGTTTCATTTTATTAACACTTTTTTTTATTTATAATGTTAATAAGATGCTATTTCTTCTGTGATATTGGTTATAAGATCTCTTTAGTAAAAACATTTGAAGCTATATGAATTTCCATTTGTGTAAGTTCTTTTTCAACTTCATAATAAAGATAATATCCATTATTTTCCATTTTTGAACAATGTATTTATAAACTAAAGTGAGAAAAATATCATTTCATTCAAGCAAATCATTAGTGTCTTGGCTTTTCATTCAGCTTCACCTCAGAATTGTTTCTAGGAATTTGTTTTTCTAGAAGCAACTACAATGATTGTAGCAAAGTAAAATCCAAATAAATCTTTTCAGAAATCACAACAATCATTTCAAAACAGCAACTTTTCCTATATCACTCTACTAAGTACCTAACAAAAGTCAGTAAGTTGAAGATGCTCCCTTTAATTTGAGAATCACACAACTTTTCTTATATGAAATTTCACTAGAATACTTACTGGTAAATCAACAGGAGCCTTTAAGCCTCCAGGGAAATAACCATGTCGAGGTAGCCAGCAGGATAGGGACATGACTCCTGCTAATCTCTCAGGATATGTAAGCGCAGCATATAGAGCTAATGCTCCACCTTGAGAGAAACCACCAAGCAGAACTTTATCTGCAGGCACACCGGCCTGTAAATCAATGAAATCTATGTGAATTATAATTTATAGCTAACCAAGGAACTATTTGTGGAGTATGTTTATGAAAAATATTTACTGTCATATTGTTATACTAAAGTAGTCATTGTGCTCTTAAGCTACATTTGCTTATCTTTCACTTACTTTAACTTCATCAGCAATCAACCCATGGACGAGATCAGTGGCTCTCTCAATACCTTCTTCATCTTCAGGAGCTGTAGCGTCCAGCGTTCTTAAATCAAACCACGAGGGCATACGGAAACCGTTGTTGAGCGTCACGGGCATAGTCGAAGCCGTAGGACATATAACTTTGACATGAGGGCCTCTGATGCCAGCAATCGTGCTTGCCCATCCATGACTGCAATCATAATTAGTATCGATGACTAGGTAAACGATGTTCTAAAATAGTTCTAATATTTGTTTTAAATAAAAATTGTTTATTTACCCGGTGTCACCCAAACCGTGTAAAAATATAAGCTGAAACGAAAATAAATATTTGTAAGATTATTTTTTACAAATTATATTAAGTTATTAACAATGAACAATAACAAATATCATACCGATGCTGTATGTCTAGCCTGTGCGGCGATTATTACTGGATTTGGTTCCATTATCGAATTTATTACAGGAAAATCAATATTCTGCGCTAATTTATCTCCTAATCTTTGATGTCTGAAATATAGATTATACCATTGTTTTTTTTAAGGGATTTTATGACCTGGTAACTGAGACCTTTAAGTCATGTCTTATTTTAATTTATATTTATATTTTTATGAAAAATGATATTAAGGAGTGAAATGAAATGAAGATGATATGGAATGAAATATAATCTCAGTAAAATGGTGGTGATTTACTAAGATCTCAGCGGACTTTTTGGAGGATCCCGAGAAGCTACGTCCAGCGGCTTTGTTTCATTTTCCCACATTGCTAGGTTCAGTGCTAGGTCACCAGGTAAAGAAAGTTAACCAGGAAGAGCGATCTGTAAGAATATAGTACGTACGTGTGTGTGTGTGTGTGTGTGTGTGTGTGTGTGTTTGTGTGTGTGTGTTTGTGTGTGTGTGTATGTGTTTCATACAATAAAGTATAGTAAAACTTTAAACGGTAGGCAGCGGCTTGGCTCTGCCCCTGGCATTGCTGAAGTCCATGGGCGACGGTAACCACTTACCATCAGGTCTCGTCTGCCTACAAGGGCAATAAAAAAAAAGTTACAATTAGCTACAATAAATGAACAGTATATCATACTATATATACATCATTATACATTTTTACAACACGACTTGTTCTGTTTCAAAATAGTCTAAGTTTAAGAGCCAAGACTTCAGATTATTTTTAATGATATCTTGCCTATCGAAAGGCTTATTACATAGCTATTTTAATTGAATTAATCTTAATCAATTTTCTTTCATCACATTTTTTTTCATAACCGAATGAATTTCAACTCAACTGATAGTTTTTATGTGGAAGGCATTGGGGAAGGCCTATGTCCAGCAGTGGGCAGATAAAGGCTGATGATGATGATGATGATGATAGTTTTTAACACACAGAATATGTCTGTGCATGGCTACCCGGCAAGCAGATGTGAAAAGGTAAGTTAATTTAGGTAACTACACCGATCTGATATCCATTCGAAATTGATATCATATGATATTTTAATTACAAAACCAATCGTATAGGCTTGCTTGCAAGAAAGCGTACTTATAATATTATTGCCAAGCTATAAAGTTTTAGAATTGCAGCTATTTGATAGGTGCGAGAGAGAAAATAGAACGGCCCCAGGGTAACCATTCCAGACGATAGTCTACCACTACAGACGGGTCACTGTGTTGCAACCTCTTAGTATATAGCGCCGTAATCGTAAGCAATCTGCGAGCCGTGGCGGAGGTTCTTAGAGCTGTTTGCTACAACCCGCCCTTCGGCGAAGTCAAACTCGCCGGGATAAACTTCCAGTAAGCGTCCGTCCGCTGCCGGCGAGGAGTGATATATCGATGTGAGTTGGAATCATTTGTTAATTATATTTCTAGTATGTCACGTTGGAGCCATTTTATATCCGGCAATCACCGATGGTATGGCGCTATCCTGTGTAAATGGTGGGATTGCGCTCCATCGGCGTGGGCGAACAATGAGACACTCAGGCGTCGGATGTCGGTGTCTAGGCTCTCCATACATAGATTTCTGAGGATGAACATTTTCCATAGCAGTAGTTGTTTTGATATCCGTTTTCGCTGTTTAGTGATAGATGGTGCTACTTATACCGGCATACGGCAAGTATGCAGGAGTGGTATAGAAAGTTTTTGATACAACTCTTCATCCAGATAAACAATGTTGCTGTTCTTCTTGTATACTATCCCTGATTTACAACATTACACTATGGAGGGTAGAGATAAAGAGAACCGTCTCTGTGTGTGAAAAAAATTCCGTTAAAATCTGATAAATAAGGATGGCGCTACAGTAGCAACCGGGTAAATTTAAAAAAAGGCGCTGAAATTTACTAGAATAAGATAGAGAAATAAAAAAGGACGAAAGAACTGTAAGTAAGTTTTAGGGACTCCAAATTATCATGGCGCTTAGTGCAAGCCGTACTCTCTAAAACTGACCATAAATCATAACCCAGCGGATTAAGATCGGGACTAGACGACGACCAGTCTTCAGCTTTGATGAAGTTCGAAACCTTCGTTTCCAACCAAGACTGCGTAGACCGAGCTTTATGGCCTGGCGCCGAGTCTTACTGGAGGGATCATTCTTGATTATTGAACACGGTGTTGTTAAGGGGCTTCACTACCTTCTCAAGAATGGTATCTTGATACACTTGTGCCGATGTTTTGATACCTTTTTCACAAAAATATGGCCCAATAACTCCTTCATAGCTAATACCCCACCAAACCATCACTGAAGTCGGATAGTGCGCACGTTGCACTCTGTCGACTAATTGAGAAGCTTCCTTAGAGCTTTGAGCATAAATACGGTAATTTGTTTGTTAAAATGTTGCTCAATTGTAAAAAAAATCTCATCCGTAAACAAAATTTTTCTATGACCTCCCTTTGCGTACCGCTTCAGTAGTTGTTTCGATTTTACCACCCTATTCTCTTTTAAATTATCAGTTAAGAAATGACCAGTACGTCTCTTATAGGCTGCAAGTCCTAAGTCATCTTTTAAAATACGCGACATGCTTCTAGGTGCTATCTTCATCTCTCGAGATAAAATCTTTTGCTTTCGGACAGAATTTCTTCGAATTCTTTCCCTTACTGCTTTGACCACCTTTTTGAGACGAACACTACGTGGACGGCCAGATCTTTTTCTGTCACAAACAGAGGAGGTCTCATTGCACCTATTAATAGCCCGGTACACAAACATTTTACTAATACCAAGTGTATGGAGAATTTTAAAAATTGCATTTGGCTCCATACCTACTTTGTGTAATGCAATCACAGCGATTCGGTTCTCTTTATCACCCCACTCCATTTTAATATCGCAAAATATTGTACAATGTATTGGCGCCAAAATGAGAAAACCAATGAGCAATCATATAAAAATGACAGATTCCAAATTCAAATGTAATATTTTGTTTATCTTTAATTGTAACAGCATTGATGACCAGACTAAATATATTAAATTTCTTAACTCGGCATACTTCAATCAGCTAACAACTGCTCAATTCATATCATCCCTGTCCCTGTGCTAGCCATTCTGGAGGATTTTTGAACTGTTGCTTAGTGCTGAAAGTGGGACACTTTTTCAAGCTTCTCCCATATGAGACGGTTCTCCTTACCTCTACTCTCCATACATTACAGCTACTGACTTTACCCCTCCTGGCTGAGCCTTTGCTCGCCCACCTGTCCTGGTGAAACTGGAAAGGCCTCCAGGCCACCAGTAATCCTTCAATCATAAAAAAAAAACATGGCACATTTAAATTTAATAAGTACCGTACCGTATGTACCTAGTTTATTATCATTTTTTTTTGTTATTTGTTTTTTATGATGTTGCCAATACCTAGATGCTACATACTGTAGTTAATTTTAGAGGCGATTATTGCTATGCTACCTTTGGCGTGTTTATAACACTAGATTAGAGTGTATTTGTTCCATGAATATAAGATTTTTTTTGTTTTTTTAATATTTTTATATAAATAACATTTAGTTATAATTGAAATAAGAACACTTTTTTCAATCCGCGAGCCTTAAAATTGGGGAGCCCTACATTTTTTCAAGTCCAAAGAGATTACCATACTCTATTCGTTGACTAAAACAGTGACAAATTTGTCATTCGTTTTGTGATTGTCAAATATTGTCAATTGACAAATGACAAGACAATTTCAAATTATGGTTCCAATAAATAATGGCGGANTAGTTATAACTGAAATAAGAACACTTTTTTCAATCCGCGAGCCTTAAAATTGGGGAGCCCTACATTTTTTCAAGTCCAAAGAGATTACCATACTCTATTCGTTGACTAAAACAGTGACAAATTTGTCATTCGTTTTGTGATTGTCAAATATTGTCAATTGACAAATGACAAGACAATTTCAAATTATGGTTCCAATAAATAATGGCGGATTTGTGGTAAACAAGTGTTTGTTGTTAAACTATTCATTATTTACATTAGTGATCCGAGCATTTTGAACAATTTTAATGGTTATTGTGTTCTAATAAAACTCGTAATTGGTAAGTTGTTTTAAACCTAAATTCTGTTTTGTTTGTAAATAGTCTGTAAGTGCGCAATATATTGAACGTGTTATTTTCCCTACTTTCGTCTTCCAATCAGAATGATATTAGAGAAAGTATAGGTTTTATTTCACATTTTATTAACATACAAAATAGTATTATCTGCAGATGCAGATAGTGTGTATGATATAGCAGCTTTATAAATTTAAAGTTTAAATTTTGTTCATTAATAATATTTCGGGATTCTATTAAGACTACTTTTAAAATAAGGTTTATCTCTTGTCTCCTTAATTGTGAAAGCACAGTAATTCAATTTTATCTGTTAGTATAAAGGTACACTTTGAAATAATGGCTACTTCAGTACATGTAAAAAACTGCACTTTTTGAATTGTTGATATTTAATACGACAGGTGGTTCTCGCCTTCCTATAAAGACAGAAAAATATTAACCTTTTGCTTGTTTCAGTAGAAGAAGCATCTTAAACGCTAATAAACATGACCAGAGAAGATGTAGTTTTGGGATTTGAAATGGGAAAGTTAGAAATTGAACCTGGCAAACCTAATAAGGAGAGACATCCTGAAAATCCATTTATACCCATGTATCCAGCTAGGAGTGTGTTCACAAGAGTAGTTAAGAAAAAATGTACATGCATGTCACAAAAGAGATTTTTTAACCGGGGTGTCAGTAAGAAGAAATACAATAATAACATTCTCAAAGAGCCTGTGTTAAAAATTCTGCAATGTTGTGATAATAACGATATATCAAAGAAATGTAGTCTACCAACAGAAAATAATGAAACATTGAATAGCGACACATTAAATTTGTGTACATTGGTGCAAAATTGTAACCAGTTGAAGATATCTTCAGAGTCGAATGAACCACCAACTAAATCAACGCATAGTGATAGTAGCACAAAATGGTGGCGAAATGATATTGCTAAGCTAAAAGAGAAAAACCAGGCAAAACAAAGCACCCAAAATAATTCATGTTGTCAGCAGGCTTTGAATCCACCTTGTGATGTAACAATTGATGAATTAGCTAGTTATTTCGAAACCCTGGTTCACATACCTAAAAAAATGTCTTCAATGGCGGAAATGATGTATATTTAAGTATTATTATCAGTCTAGAATAAATCTTTGAATTTGATGATAATATTGTGTGTAAAATGATAAAAATTTTGAATATAAAATGCATAAAAAGTATTTCATTCAATATACCCATTTCCCAAAATTTACAGTTTTTTTTTTGTAGTGTTTATAAAGTTTTAGTTGTGTGTCGTACAGACTATCGATAAGGCTTCTTCCAAACATCGGGTGTTCTGACCTACGGATGCGCTGCTTCTACAAGGGAGTGGTGTGGTTTATGACCCTTTACAGGACACCAATTTGGTGCCACGCCCTAACATATGAAAACGTGACTGCGCTGTGACTTCTGCAGCTCGCGATCACCATAAGGATGAAGGAGTGATTGAGCGTGAAGGCTCCAATCTCGACAGTCCGTGCTGGCAGAGCGGTCTTGCCTTTTGGCGAACCCGTCCTATGGCTTACGGACCGTGAAGGCGGTCCGTCCGGACGCCTCCTACTGGACTGGTACCTATACCGTGTCCCCCCAAGGGAACCCACGGCGCAGTGCTGGCACTGCGACGATTGCGATTAGTAGGACACTGAAACTGTTCTGGATTCCGGGAGCAGCGAGTCACCCTTGTCGCGGTTGTAGGAGAGAACCTGCTGCTGGCGACCGTTCTGGCTACGATGCTCGGCAGCGACGCGGCCTGGAAGGCGATGCTCGACTTCTGCTTGCAGAAAAAGGTGGCGGAATGAGAGAGGGAGAGCTCTTTCCTCTCGGCATCGACGCGAAGCTGTCGAGCCGAAATACTGATTCTCACCCAGCGGGGTATCTCGGGACACCAGCGCCTGGGTGGCCTAACTGGCTGTCCCAGAGCCTTCGTTTCGCTTCGAAGGCTCCTTCGGCCAGGTTTCCTTGGGTTGAGCCGCGCGTTTGGTTGCGTCGGTCAACATCGACCGTCTTTTGCTTTTACTCATTCGATTTAGCATTAGTTTTTTGTAATTGATTAATCATATGAGCAGCTTATTGCTTAAAAAAAACTTAACTTCAAAACATCAACATCAAAGAAAGATATGAAAATTTAAGAAAATTAATTTCATACTTCGAACGAATTAAGTATGAACATATTATGTATTCTCTGAGTTTATTGAAAATAAACACTCTTAAACGACTCTTTATTTTCAATACTTTTAGTACACTAAAGTGCACAAAAGAACAATAGTACTTTTTCCGTCTCTTTTAAATCAAGCGCTTACCTCAAAGTATTAAGATCGAAAAAAATTAGTTTAGTTCTTCAATTATATTGTTGATGTTTACTAAAAAATTAAAAAAAAAATGGACGATGCCACTTCATAGGTGGTGTGATATATAAATCAGTTTTTGGATTACTTAGTATTTTAACGGTCTATCGGGAATCCTAGCGTGGCAGCTAAAATGCCAAGCAGAGATAGATTATAAATACACTATGGCAACTGGCTATGGAGTATACTCTCAGTATATTAGAAGTGTCTGCTGAAAGGGAGCCAATTAAGGTGGCTCCATAGTGGAAAGATTTTAAAACAGCATCATAAACTACCTTTTTTTATTCCCTACCTATGCTGATAGCCTTGAGAGGCTATTTCAGCTTCACCCTAACGTTTGTAGGTGAGCTCACGGGGCTCAACCGGAGAGTTGCTAACACTGACCCTAGCAAGAGCAGTGCTTCGCAGAATCTACCACCGGACCGGAAACGCGACCCACTGAGAAGATCCGGCGAGAAACTCAGTGGGCTGTGTCTATGGGTTAGTTCGCTCGTCGTGCCCTTCGTCGCAAGCGACGGGTTCGACGAGGACGGTGACATCATAAACTACCACACTTCGGTTCTGTTATGTATAGTTCTATCCTCCATGCATAAAATGATTGCAAGCTAAATCTACGAAAGCAAAAGAAGTTTTGACATTGTGGCTAATTGAAAACAATATTCAATTTGTTTATTGGAGACCATAGATTATACACTTAATATATTTGAGAAGTGTCAATAACAGCAACTTTGGATATCATGAATAGAAATAAATTTAATTGTTGGTATGGTATATTTTCCGAAGCTTATACCTACTCTTCACGCTACTTGTTATTTACTTTAGCTATAGTAGTAATATCAGTTTTATTTGTTTGGGTGTATGAAAAATCCGGATTTTACAAGGTACTTTTACTACCTATTTTATTAAACAGCGACGTCACAAGTGGTAGAAAGTAGTAATTGTTAATTCAATTTATGCCGCCACATTTTTAAACGGTACGGAGATCAAATAGACATTTCAATTTATACATCGAAACGGTATTTTTTACATAACTCAAACAGATAAAGTGGCTTGTGTGTTCACGAATTATCATAGACCAAATTGATAATCATCACGAAGTATGTTTTGAAGTACCTACGCGAATACGGGCGGAAATTAATGAATTATTAATTGTAACGATTTTTATTTCGTGTGGCTTAAAGAAAAAGGCCTGGTGTACTGCCATAAGGACTGCGATATGGGCAATTTTTTTAAGTTTATTTTATTTTTATGAACGCAATCCACGGTGAAAAATGAATTTCGTGTAATAAAAGTCATAACCCCTACAAAATATAATTTTGCGTACCTTATTATTTCATTCTTTGATTTTTGTTCAGCATACTGCGATCAACCCGTATTTGCATGGGTATTGTGACGTAGGTACTGTAAGTCCGCACGCGTACCACTATTCTACCTATTTTTGCGGCTAAGCACTCATGCGTTGTACTTTAAGGGTAGGCCTGCCCGTTGTATAATATATTTAAGAATTTGTCCTCATGTCCCATTTACGTTGTGATGTGTTTGGGTCCCGGTAACCACTTTAGAGCACGCAGACCACGAGCTTCTGCACACATCTAGGTGACCATAAAAAAAAACTGAAGTAAAATTGTTTCTTGGTTACAGCTAATTTTCAAAATAAGCAAACATTCAAATTTAAATGAATTCGATTTGTCAACGAATTCCATGATGTGCGTCCAAGAGAATTTTACCAATCCAACAAGTCAATAATGAAATCATGTGAAAAAAGGGAAAGTAATTTTGAGATTCCTTTTTTAAATGCGATTGAGCGATCTTGTTAGTACACAAATAGGCACTTAGTTAAAAGAAGAATGAAAAAATATTATAGTAGAATAGATATTATTCATTTAAAGTAACGCAATACCCTAAATGAAACACTAGCTTTTTATTTATAATTTTAGCTTGTATTCCACCATCCACAGCATTTACAGGATCAAATCTTCCTTTTTAAGCTAGTAAAATGTTGAGAATGTAATAAAAAATTTCTAGTGCAGACTTGCTTGCAAGACTTCATAGTAATTTTGTAATTACCTATGTACCAGAAAAGAACTCTTCGTCGTAATCAACGAGTATGACGAGGATGGTGACCGGTGCTTGGGGTTCTAAAACCACCGAGAGTGAATCCGACAAGACATGTTTCGGGCGACGGTGGCTTTGCGTTGCCTCGGTCTGATAAGTAATTAGCGGCGGCCACGTTAAGAGGGTCTTTGTGTCGCGCCGCTTTGTCTAAGTAGCGTTCTGACGTTTCCTTAAGATACTTACGTATCGCTAATAGATTTAGGTCGCTGTGAAGATATACATTCCTCACATACCACGGTGCTTCCACGGATATCCTGCAGAAACGGGATTGGATGACCTGGAGAGAATTTAACAAATGTCCGGACCGCCTGAGCGAACACTTGCGTACGTTCTGTCAAGACAAGGTCACGACAGAACGTATGCAAGTTTTGTAGAGTGTCACCTTGTTATGAAGGGACTCACTTCGCTTGCAGATCATGGGGTAGAGTCGAAAGAATAGGAAGGCGGCTCGGTCGCGTAGTACTAACTTAATGTGGGGTCCGAATGTCATCCCCCGTCGAGTGACGTCTAAGTAATTAGCCTTCGAAACCCACAGTAACTTATGAGTTAGTTTGTAAATTAAGCGGTTGTGCTAAACATTGTCGAAAGGCTTCGCGATATTGAATTCCCGTGGGGACGGATCTACGTGTATTAGGCCTACTAAGATGTGCTCCGTGAGGCGGTGCACTCGCTGAATGAACGGGTGTTTCGCGCGGAATCCGAACTGTTCTTCGTTCAGGATGCCTTTGATGAAGGTGATGAAGTCCCAGAGGCGTTTGCGTAATAGTTGCTCGAATAATTTGGCTATCATAGGGAGGAAGCTGATCGGGCGGTAGCTCGCGGGATCATTTTTAGGTTTTCCAGGTTTGTGTATGCCGATAACGTCAGCTTCTTTCCACACCGCAGGAAAGATACAGTTTGTCATATAGCGGTTATAGCGGCATTTCAAATGGAGATCAACATGATCGTTAGTTGGACGGGTAAAATTTTTAAAACGGGTTTTTGATTCCGTCGGAGCCGGTGGCTTTCCGTGGTTGTAAGTTCGCGTGACAAATGGGGATCTTCATGACTATTTTGGTCTCGAACCAATCAGTAAGTATTAAAGGCAGCATCCGACATTTCAACAGTGTTGCCATACAGTAACCCTCTCATTACATCCTAGACTCTGCTCGGACGGAGCTACCAATAGCCGTTACCGGTCTGCGCTAATATCTTAACGGAACTAATTCGTGTGCTTTCGGTACTGTAGATAGACGCGCCGTCCTTCGTAACTCAAAAGCCTGAAACGGAGCATTTTTGTGTATTTCGTAGTTAGGGGATTTTAACAGCGGGTACTTAGGATCCCGGTCTGCTGGAGCGTTTTTATTTTTTACCGCAAGACTGTTGTGTTTCGGCTCTAAAGGTCTATCGATGTTTGATGCTGTCTTTTTAAACTTAGTTTGATTTGAGACCAAAATAGTTATGAAAATCATGAGCACTTCTCGTTGAACAACTAGCACTTATTAAAAAGGCATAGCTGAATGAAATGTAAAATTTTATTTTACATTCTGCTTAGTTAATAATAAATATTGATATTTAATAAACTTACAGGTAATGTTGCACTGAAACCTTATATCATATAAAGTTTCCTATTGACTATCGCCATGAATATGAGTTATGTAGGCATGAGACGCAAAATTTATGAAAAATAAAAATATATACAACGGTATTATTACATTTTAACAGTAAACTATGTCAAGACTCGTGATTTTGTAATTACACCGTTTGTATCATTAAAGTGGACATTAACATACGCAATTCAGCATTTTCTAAAACATATATTATGTTTTAATCTTATATTATAAACAGGCAAATCTGGTTTTGGTAATTTCTTGATTTATGTCTTTTTTTATACAAGATTATATACCTATACATTACAGAAAATGTATAAAACATTTAAATTTAAATTTGCTACTGAAATAAAGCAATGTCTTAGAAAAGTAAGGATAAACACTAAAATAATATACTTAGGTAATATCAACGCTAATTTATACAGATATGCAGCGTGGACTGGTGTTTAATGCTATTATAAAATATTATTCTTATCATAATAGAGCAACTTTTACATAAATTGTCTAACAACGTGTAATACATTTACTATGTAAATACAAACAATGAATGATGTGTACATTACATTATTATCTAATTAGTTGTATATTGAGGAAGTACAATAATCATTTGCAGTTTTTCATTGATTAATTATTTCATTCACTATAATATATAATAAAATCAAAAATTATGATCAGAAAAATTAACACAATCTATATATTTTGAGGTGCATTATTCATTACAATTGCACATAAACGGATAAGACTTTTAGAATATTATTTAACATGATTGACTACAGTACAGTACCCTAAATAATGTTCTGCAAGTAATCGCTGCAGTAGGGTCTCATTGATTAATGTATGTACATTTCATACACAGCTCCACCGCTCACATTGTGCACCATTAAAAAAATAAATTATGGATGCTTTTAAACTAATATGCTACATTTATCTTGGCATATGTTCACTGCACATCTGAAAAGTAATAAAAAAACCAAGTTAGAAATATATTTAAAGTTTCGATGTGCATTTAGTACAGAGGATATTTAAAAGTTACAATTGCAGAAAGTAAGACAGGTTCAGGGTTTAATCTTCCGGGTGTTTTATTCTCTTTATAATATTGTTTATGTTTTTTTCTTAAGGAAATGCAGCTGTTTGGCTTTATCTCAATTCGTGAAAAACAATTCTAGGACTGGTTCAAGCTACGAAAAATAAGTAATATTTTGATAACATCTAAAATTTGACAAATAAATGTTATGCTAAGTAGTCTTACAAAGAATTCCAAAATCCCTAGATCTATCTTCTGATCGTACTGTATAATGCATGTGTGGTTATCACAATTTTGCTTATTCCTAATATTATGCAATGCATCCCATGCATTCCAGTTTCAAGGATTTGCAATTTAGACTTCAATCATTATGTCTCAAGGTGGGCAGCAGCATTTACGTTGTGATATCAATAGACTCTGTTGATAACTGTAACATCAAATAGTCCATGAGCTTGCTAAACCATTTTATATTTTTCAACAGTTCTTTACTAGTGTTATCAAGCTCTACCCACTAAAGGATTTGGTGAGGGTTATTTCTACAGTGAACATCTATGTGCTGATAAATTATGATGATGATAAACTATTTTTTGTTTTCTATCGTTTCTTAAAACTTTACAACAATATAATGCATATATTGAAATTTAAATAATGAACAAGTTATTAAATCATGAGCATTTTTACTGGAGCTTTATTTTGTATACTTACTGCAGTTGAGCAAGAGATAGATGTGTAATTTGTTGGTGTGTTTGCAGAGCCCGGATACATGTTGATTTGTACATGAGATTGGTGAGATGGAGGCGGAGGATGCGTAGCGAGTGGAGACACAGGTGGAGCGGTATTCATACAGACTCCACCAGCATTGTTAGGACTCCCTGTTGTGGACAGCCGTGAGAATGCTGCCAATGCATCAGGGAAGTTTGGTGGTGTAGCTGGAGTGTTGCATGGTGTCATTAATTGCTGCAAAATAATTTTACCTAATCAAACCATCAAGGTCAGATTGAATTAATAACCAGGTTAAAATTTGCATTTTGCCTATAAAAAATACAATTAGTTTAAAAACAAATTACAATATCAAATAAATTCTTTTTATTGGTGGCAGGGGGTCTTGTGAGTCCACACGGGTTGGTACCACCACAATGCACATTTCTACTGCAAATCAATAATGCGGTTCTGTTTGAATGGTGGACAGCTGTTGTACTGTAAGCCCAAGACTTAGAATTCATATCTTAAGGTGGCTGGGTGGAGGCATTTTAATTGTGACATCTCAAGTAACCAAATAACACAAAGTGGGAAATTAGCTCATTGTGTCCATCTTGAGAAATGAAAGTTCTATATTTCGTCCCCCATAACCTTTTGGTTCACTCTGTATACAATTTTCAATCACATTTCAGAATCTTTTAACAAACTAAGTTAACCTGTCCGTAGTGAGGTGCAGCAATGCCATTGGCACCAGCGGGTATTGCCATGTCTTGGAAAAATATAGATAAGGCAGTCTGCAACAAAATGAATAGTAAATAAATTAAATCTTATATAATTTCCATGTACTTTTACAATTTAATGTCACATTTATTATTTCATGAAAAGCAACAAAATGCTAAATCTAATACAGTAAAATCCTGCATAATTCTGTTTTGTTTAACATGTTTTTCTTTGAATTATAGGATTCCCCAAAATTGCATGCAGCTTTAGGCTCCCAAATATTTGAAGTGGTTTATCTGTGTTTCTTCTTGCAGTGTTATATGAATGTATTTTTATCGTTTCAAACATTTGGTGACCTTATTGTAGGTATTAATTTACATAATATAATGATTGATATAGTGGCAAAAATTATGATTTTTAGCTTTTATCATTGGCGATAATAAAAAACATGAAAATAAAGTATTCCTTTATATTTCCAATATATTCTTAGTAAAATATATTATTCCTTATAAAACTGTATAAACTATTTTATGTGTATATTTATGTATGTATGTATATGTGACTGTGTATATTCATTTATTATGTTTCTATATTTATATGAAATAAATTTTATTGTTATGAAAAACATAATTAAAAAATTTAAAATACCTAACCAATTTTCTACCCATCTTCCACTGAGCCCATTATTTATATGAGACAACCTTGTTTAACACTGTTTCATATTATGCTCTAGTTTGGTGGAAAACGAACTCTGCATTAAGCTGGGTCTTACTGTATGTCACTTTCATCTGCTGGCGTGAATTGTAAGACTGTAAGCATGGTTTTCACCATCCTTACTATCATTTGTTGTGAAGCAATTATGTCTATGGGCTCTGGTTATCAGACTACATATGTACTTCTGTAAAATGTCACATTTCTAATCTATATGAGAAGAGCAATGAAGAATGTACGTCTAATGAATGCTGATCATACTTCACTGTAATGATAACAAAATATTTAGAATTCAAACATAATTATGCTAACTATTCAACTAAAACCTAATTTGCATGTAAAACACCAAACAGAACTAGTCATGAAATTTTTCATATACATTGATTATTTTTACGTTTAGTTTCAAAATTAAGCCATATTTTATGTCTCTTGCGAAATTAAATTATCCTATTGAAACATTTTAATCAATTTCAAATTTATGTATAATATTTTTTAAATAAATAGCGCAGACAATGTAATGTAACACCTTAGCAATTGCGTGTAACTTCATCAATATCAACATGTCAAAATGAAAAAATAGACAAACTTAGATGATGTACAATAAGACTGCCATGTGATTATCGTTATTTATTACTTAATAACAAAGTATTTATCATTTAACTATATAACTCAATAAGTTAGAAAATTACGCAATATAATAGATATTAACTGAAAGGAACACACAGAGAAAACCTATGGTAAACTTTGAAGGCTATTTTATAAATCAAAATAGTGGAGCAGCCATTTCATGTACATACTGTTTGTTTACATAAATATAATATTCACCTCAAATTGCCAGTGAGCCGCTTGTAACAATTGTTTAGCTTGTTCTTGAGCACAGCCTGCGGCCAATACAAATTGATTTATCATTACTTGCTCTCTTAAAGTTGAATCCATTTTAGTTTTTGTGAACTAAAAATATAAAGTCTGTCCGGTCTGCTCGATCAAGAAATAACAAATAAACTGAATTATAAAAAAAAATTATGACTACGATCAGCTCTTTGTCAGGCTCATTAAAATTTTCTTAAGAGCGAAAGAGATACAAGCAAAAGTTTACCAACTTTCAATGTACAGTTTGATTTGGTTGCTTAATCCGTTGTTTTCCATGCAGTTTGTGCCAGTAAGCATTATTTTATAAGAATTTCATGGCCTGGATTCTAGTCTTTTAGCCTGCATTCTTAAACACTTTGTCTATATGAAAAATTTATCGGAGCCGTTTTTTCATCGATTACACTTAAATTGATCAACTTTTCACTGTATTTTTTAAACAAATTTATGTGGTTTTGAATTTTGAAAGGGTAACATTGACTTATAAAATATAAGAAGTGAATGTATTGTAGATTATTTTAGTATACATTTGTCAGTATTTTTTTATGACTTTAGTCGTTTAAACAGCAGTATGAATTTATGCTGTGTTTACTGGGGCTTAGTCTCAAATTTGGGTATTTTTGACGTTTGAAAATTGAAACTATTTATATCACCTTTTAGAAAAATCTTTGTTGTAACATGAAAATATTAAAAATTTTGAAGAAATACAACTTTACTTATCAAATCTACATTGACAGCCCAGGTGTATAACTTTCGCCTTACAATTTTTGGTTTTCCCTATAAACATTTAAATTTATTGATATGTGGCGCCTTTTAAGTTTTGCTACAACCAGTATTACACACAGTGTTGTGATCTGTGGTAGAGAGTCAAAGCACCCGCAAAAATTAAATCACGTTTATACTCCGGCGCTCCCAATATTTAAATCATAATATGTTGTAACTATATGAACATGGACGTGGTTCTCCCATAGGTACCCCCAAATATTATCATCATCATTATCTTTAGTCCACCGACGTCCACTGCGGGACATTGACTTCTTCCAAGGTTTGCCAGAATTATAGAAGTTGAAGTGGTAGTGGGGCAGTACAATGAATACACATATAGTTTTTTAAAATACGAGTTTAATATTGTGATTTAGATACAATACGCTTGGAAAATAGCTTGCCAATTTCCCCCAATTTGTGATTCTGGGCTACAACAGTGTCACAGTACACCTAGTAAATTAATAGCTATTACATTAATTTAATCGTCCATTTTTTATTAGGTGTATTTTATTATCTATGGTTTAAGTGACAGTTGACAGTGCAGAAATATTTAAAACCCGTTAATGTCTATAGTCTATAAATTGTTGTAAACCTCGGCGAGGTAATAATAAAATTCAATACCGTCTACATACAAAAAACAATTTAACACAGCATTTAATTAAACAACAATATTTTGATAGTACATTAAAGAAGTTTAAAATTATAAATCTACTTACTGACTAATGTGTTTAATGCAAATAGTGCTTTTATTTTCATCGAAAAACTAATGCCATATATCATGTTATTCATTACGAAAAAAATGTATTGGTGTGCAGGAATAATAACGTTATTAAGTGCCTCTGTGGTTGCAAGTGTTGAAACAAATACTCCAAACAAAAACAGTGAAAGTAAAAATTATTCAATTCTTGTGGACAAGAGCAATAACTATTACGAGATTTTATCAAGGCCAAAAAGACTTAGTGAGCGGAACCTTTCTAGTACTAGTGAAATAAGTATGAATGTTAATCAAACAGTCGATTCAACAACTCCAAGTTCAACTGAAAAATCGAATATAGTTTACGAAATAGGACCATCAAATTCTTCAATACTGGCTGTAGTTCAAGTTAATGCTTCGGCTGCGACACCCAATGCCTCTGTTAATCCATCAGACGCTGCTCCTCTTCCAGAAAAAAGCTCAGCTGAAGATGAACATAATAGCTCAATGGCAATATTTTTCGTACTCTGTATTTTGGCCTTAGGTATACTGTTAATACATTTAATGTTACAAACAGGATTTTCTTATCTCCCTGAAAGTGTGGTTATAGTATTTCTTGGTGCTCTCATTGGAATGATAATAAATCTTATGTCGATAAAAAATATTGCCAATTGGAGAAAGGAAGAAGCATTTTCACCAACAGCTTTCTTTTTAGTGTTGCTACCACCCATCATATTTGAATCGGGTTATAATCTCCACAAAGGCAACTTTTTTCAAAATATTGGTTCAATATTGTTATTTGCTATCGTAGGAACTGCAATATCAGCATTTGTAATTGGAGCTGGTATTTACTTATTGGGTTTGGCTCAGGTTGTATATAAACTTAGCTTTGTTGAGTCATTTGCTTTTGGATCCCTGATATCTGCTGTGGATCCAGTCGCCACTGTGGCTATATTTCACGCTCTAGATGTTGACCCAGTTCTCAACATGTTGGTATTTGGGGAGAGTATATTAAATGATGCTGTGGCTATTGTGTTGACAACAGCCGTTCTGGATTCCAATGACCCTTTCATGTCTACAGGAGAGGCAATTCTCTCTGCAATTAATCGATTTTGGTTAATGTTCTTTGCATCAGCTGGCATTGGTGTACTTTTTGCACTTGTGAGTGCCTTACTCTTGAAACATGTTGATCTCAGAAAGAATCCATCTCTTGAGTTTGGAATGATGTTGGTATTCACATATGCTCCTTATGTGTTAGCTGAGGGCATTCACTTGTCAGGTATGAGTTAAATTCAGTTCTTTAATTTTAAACAGAGTTGTAACTCATATTTTTCACTAACAGGATTTTGTTTTCAGGGATTATGGCTATACTGTTTTGTGGTATTGTGATGTCTCATTACACTCATTTTAATTTATCCACAATTACTCAAGTTACAATGCAACAAACAATGAGAACTCTTGCATTCATCGCGGAAACATGTGTTTTTGCATATTTAGGACTTGCTCTATTCAGGTATGTGTATACATTTATATCTACAGTGAATTCATTTATCTTCTGTATTGTTAAATGACGTAGCACTAGGTTTTAACAAAAAAAGGAAATGCTTCCTATATTACTTAGTACCAAATATATTAGTAATAAAAATTATGAATTCTGAACTATGTTAAAATTGTCATAAGTTAAAATAAGTTTGTGTTAAAATCAATATCAACATTTGACCGATAATTGAATTTATTGTGAAATAAATTTTTAATGTTGCTTTTGCTAGCATAGGTTTCAGCAGTAGGCAGCCATGATAAGGAAAAAATACTCATTTTAGTAATTAAATTCCAAAAGAAAGCTTCTAGGCCTTATCTAGGAAAATATAAATTTTATGTCAGACTAGCGACCCGCCCTCGCTTTGCTTCGGAAACATTAAATTTTATTATTGATAGGCGAAGCCCACCATGTTGCGCGCGGTACGACAATAACTACGGGTGACGCCGCGGGGCGAAACTAGTCTAAAAAAGTAGCCTAAGTTACTTCTTATATCATCAGCTACCTATTAGTGAAAGTCTCATCAAAATCGGTCCAGCCAGGCATTCCAGAGATTAGCGGAACAAACAGACAGACAGACAAAAATTGTAAAAAATGTTATTTTGGTGTATGTACTGTATATATATTCATATGCATGTAGTAAAAAGCGGTTATTTTTATACTACAAACAGACACTAATTTTATTTATATGTATAGATTAGTGGTGTACCTAGTTAAGTAATACAAAGCAAACAAGTCTAAATTTTATCTAGATACAACCAATGAATGATCTGGTTTTTTAAATATCTCAGGAATGGTTGAAACTTTTAGTTACCTGTTATAAAATTAACTTATACCTAATATATAATAATAACAGTTTCAGACATCGCGTCGAACCTGCACTGGTAGTCTGGAGTATAGTAATGTGTCTCCTTGGCAGAGCAGCTAATATATTCCCTTTGGCACTGCTTTGCAACAAATTTCGAGAACACAAGATTACCAAGAAAATGATGTTTATTATGTGGTTCAGCGGTAAGTAATTTATTATATTTTTGTCAATTTTATCCAGGTTTATGAAAAATAATGCATAATATAAAAATAAAAGTAAAACCATCCACTATTTTTAAGCATCATGATTGAATTAGATAACACTATCTCTTGTCTTATCTACATCGTTTGGTTTGCTTTCATGTAAGGAAAATTACTAAAGATTTCAATGGTTGATAATTATAAAACATGAAGTACTTAATATTGTTTCCATGTTTCCAGAAAAACATTTTTAATACAAATACTTGTTTTTCAGAAATGGCAATTTTACTAATGAAATCCTGTTACACTTTAGTAAAATATGATATNTAACACTATCTCTTGTCTTATCTACATCGTTTGGTTTGCTTTCATGTAAGGAAAATTACTAAAGATTTCAATGGTTGATAATTATAAAACATGAAGTACTTAATATTGTTTCCATGTTTCCAGAAAAACATTTTTAATACAAATACTTGTTTTTCAGAAATGGCAATTTTACTAATGAAATCCTGTTACACTTTAGTAAAATATGATATTACCTTTTTAAATCTTGACAGTTGTTGATACTTGTTTGAATTGCCAAAGACAGTTTTCGGAATTTTTCAATGATCAAATAAATAGTTTAGGGGGTCGTGAAAACAGTATAAAGAAAAAATCATATTAATTTCTCTTAAAGTTAAATTTTAAATGCTTTTAATTTGTCTCTATCCCAAGTCTATTCTTATTACCATACTAGCTGACCCGGCAAACGTTGTGTTGCCTTAAATAAGATTTCTAGGGAAATTCTAGTTTAGAAAAAAAATACCTCATTATAACAAAAAATAAAATTATCCAAAACTAGCGACCCGCCCTCGCTTCGCTTCGGAAACATTAAAACACACATGAAACCAAAAAAAAAAAAAAAAAGTAGCCTATCTTCATCAGGGACAATGTCGGCTTCTAATGAAAAAAGAATTTTTCAAATCGGTCCAGTAGTTTCGGAGCCTATTCGAAACAAACAAACAAACAAATCTTTCTTCTTTATAATATTATTATCCAAAATTAAAATAAAAAATAAATGTTTGGAGTGGACAACCTTTATCACTTAGGGGTATGACAAATATATAGTAGCCGATTCTCAGACCTACTGAACATACTATTGATACACAATTAAAACAAAAAAAAACATGGCTGGCAAGCTACAATTGATGCACAAATAAAACCAAAAAAACATGGCTGAAAAATTAATAGTGAGTAAGACAGGAGACCGGCTTCGTCCTCATCCCTACTACGTGATGTTTGCTGGATGAGTGGTGGCACCTGGCGGGGATAACTGATCGATTGATTGTTGATCAGTAGTCAACCGGCGAGGGCGGGAGATCAAATTGAATTTTAAAAAAACATAATTAAAGGAACTTGGTATTATAAACTCTGAATAAGAATTTATCGTACTACAATTACAATATTTCATTGCCATCTTGCAACCTTATTGCGGATCTGTGCATTGAATAAAAAAAATAAAAATCGGGATGGAAAAATAGGGTTGATCGTATAAGAGTGAAAATTGAGAGTAATATGAAATTTTTTATTTTAAGTCAAGACAAAATAAAAAAAAAATCTTGCCAAAAAAATTCAAGTTTATAATTAACAAATAAAAAATAGAGGTTGATCATAGAGGGATGAAAAATTAAGAGTAACATCAGATTTTTTATTTTATTTCATGATAAAAAAAAATAAAAATGAAAATCTTGCAAAAAAAATTAAAGTTTATAAATAACAAATAATAAATAATTAATAATAATAATAAAAATAATAATTTTATATATTAGATTAATGTAGCAGTAGTTGTCATTTATCTGAACTGAACTCCTAGTCAACAATTGGAAATTCTGGATCAGAATTAGGGAGAGCTTTAAGTTCAAAAGTAAAGTAAGAATTAAGAAGTAATTAATGATAAGTGGGGGGAATTGGGAATTATTTTAGGTGACTTCCCAGAAATCTTTAATCATGATCCCCTGTATAGGTTGGTACTTCTATTATCTGTACCAATGTACAAATATAACCACCATCTTAAGGTACAAGGCGTCATTAACTTTGCTTTGAGCTCCAAAATAACAGGTTTACATTCACTTTGTAAACATCTTTAAGATAGTTGCTGTGGGGGGAAAGGTTTTAAAAAAATTATTTAAGTTTATATATATTTACAGGTCTAAGGGGTGCGATATCTTACGCTTTATCTCTGCATCTTGGATTTTCGGATGAAACCAGACATGTGATTATAACAACGACACTCATAATCGTGTTGTTTACTACTTTGTTCTTCGGAGGGTCCACGATGCCACTATTGAAATTTTTACGGGTAAATAATGGCTATAAACTCTACTTTTCATTTATATATGTTAAAAACGTCCAAAGTTTAAAAGATAACATGTCCAGATGTGCAATTTTTGTAAACAAATTCATACTTGACACTTTGAATTGGTGTTTATGTGTTTTAAAATATAGTTTTGGGGTATACAAGTATTTATGTTAACTGAATGGTTCTATTGGTTTTATAATCCCTGCTAAGTGTATCCAGCCATTATTTTAGTCAGATTTTATGTTATACACTTTTCCCTTCATACACATCCCATAGAGTGTATCTGTTTTTTTATCCTAACTATTCACTGGTAGTCTGTAGTGGGCTATTCAAGCTATGCCAGGACGGGTAAGTGAGCTCACGAGCTCAACCTGAGATAATTTGCTAAAACTAGCTCTAGCAAGAGCAGTGCTTTATAGAGTCTACAACCAGAGCGGAAATGCGATACTCTGAGAAGATCCGACGAGAAACTGTGGGCCGTCTGAGGTTTAGTTCGTACGTCGAACTCTTGACGTGCTTAAAAGGTCTAATAGCACCTGTATCTGTGTACATATTAGTTCAATGTTATTTCAAATTTTATTTTTGTAGTCGTTTTGTGTTTGATATAGTATAAATAAATGTAGGACGAAGGAAGGAATGATATTGTTAAATATGAATAAACCCCGAATGAATGAATATGCGTAATTACTTTAGTGCGTATTTGTAAACATGAATAGGTACTTCGTCTAAACTATTTTTGCCATGAAGCAGTTATATTTTGAGGTTTGAAGGGTGGGGCAGCCGCTACATAATGGAATTAAGACTTCGACGTTTGTTTTATGGGTGGTTGGGCGGCTTTTACGTTAAACGAAATTAAGTGTGTCTATAATAAATATTTGATTTTGCAGGCAAACAAGAAAACAAAACGTGCACGACCTTTGCGCAAACAAAAGGAAGTAAGTTTGTCTAAAACAAAAGAGTGGGGGCAAGCAATCGATTCTGAACATTTATCTGAAATCACTGAAGAGGAACTTGAGGTTTGTACAGTACTTGTTGTGCAGACGCTAATATTTTACGAATGTCATGGTTTTATGAGGTCGAATTACCGAATAATACGACACTTTTTGTAAATAATAATGTGTTCTACAAAGTCGTATTACATTATTTTATTCTATCATCAATAGTTTTCGCAGGGCACGCGATATAAATAATATTATAGGTATTTTTTTTACACCTTGGCTTACATTATTGGAGTTTTAGTAAGGATCCCTAATTTTTTTCAAAAAAGATTATAGCCTATGTCACTCGGCAATAGTGTGGCTTCCAAACAGTGAAAGAATTTTTCAAATCGGTTCAGTAGTTTCGGAGCCTATTCAATACAAACAAACAAACAAATCTTTCCTCTTTATAATATTAGTATAGATTATGACAAAATCCACAATAAAACATCTTTAGGTTTTTTATTTGATTGAACAAAGAAATAGACGAAATAAACAATACGATAAATTTGCGGAATATTTTGTTGAAAAATTGTAGACTAATTTGAATGTATTGCAGGTGAATTATTCACACGCAACTCGTTTACGGGGCTTCGTTCGATTTGATATGAAATATCTGACCCCGTTTTTTACGCGACGTTTTACACATCAGGTAAGTGAATGACAGTAAAAAAAAGAAAGTATTTACACTCTTGATATGTAATAAAACTTTTTTTATAATAACTGAAAAGACACGTTATGTTTGATAAATACTTTTACAGTTTAGTTAAAGTTGCTTTTGAAGTATCTAATTGAGAATAGTAATGTGATTAAAAAAAGATATAGATAAACATTTGCTTACTTGAAACAAAAGGGTAACAATTATAAATTAGTATGTTTCAAATAATCTATCATAAATAATGCTGTGGTTATCCTACTCTTTTTTATGTTTCTCACACTCCTCAACATATTTCTTTTAGGAGCTAAAAGATTGCAAAAGCCAAATGACAGACCTGACAAATCAATGGTATCAAGCGATTAGGATATCCAATGATAGAGAAACGGATGAAGAAGAAATTTTACAGCAGAACTCCCTTCCGAGCTCACGCAATAGTCTGCAAAGAGGTGTTTAGTAAAATGTTTAATATAATTCCAAAATATTTTCTATGCTTATATGTATAATCTTTGATCTTACAATTAATGTATGCACACGTGCAGCTCTAATAAGTAGCTTCATCTAAGCTGATCTTAAACCTTAGCCTTAACAGTTCACCGTGCTGTGCGCGAGAACAAAAAGACCATGGAGTGTCGTATTTACAATTCTTATTTCTTTATTTCAATTTTATTTTTATTGTGTTGTTTATTTTATTTTAAAGCATTTTATGCATTTTCTCTTGAATAATAATTACTTGTGCGTCCTAATTTCATATTTTAAAAATCATATAAAACTGTATGGTACTTTCGTTCTCCATCCGTATGAATGTGAAGACAGCGTGAGAACGCTACCTTGAACCCTCACAACACAGCCCACTGAGTTTCTCGCCGAATCTTCCCAGTGAGTCGCGTCTTCTGATCCGGTGGTAGATTCTGCGAAGCACAGTTCTTGCTAGGGTTCGTGTTAGCAGCACTCCGGTTTGAGCCCCGTGAGCTCACCTACTAGTTAAGGTTACGCTCAAATAGCCTCTCAAGGCTCTCAGCTTAGGTAGAAAAAAAAGCTACCTTGCAATACGACGACCTCCTCTTCGTGGTTGCAGTTAATTACGCCGTTGACCCGACTCATGTTGCTGTCCTTTAGCAGCTAGGCATCCTTCGCCGATCGGGCAGCTGCTAACAAATTCCCGGGCTCTTAAGTTTTCCCATCCTTCCTCGTGAAGCTGGAAAGCCCTCCCACCATCAGTAATAACTCAATGAAAAAGTGCGTTCGTTCGTGCTCCTATGAAACCTTATAGTCTTATTCATGAAACGACATGCTGGATTATTAGACTCGTTGTAACAAACAGATTTATTGATATCGTAAGATGTATATAAAACGCTCATTAACAGTCCGATAAAGAAAAATCGACTATATGGTTATTGTAGGCGATGGTGAGTAAGGTCCGATTTAGACTCATCTGATAGAAGGAAGAAAAAAACATCTTAATGGAAGGGGAAGGGTCGGAGAAGTAGCATTGGAGCCGTGTGAGCACTCTATTGAGCAAATTAAGTGATCATCACGTGCTATCAAATATCGGGGTAAAATTTATTGGTCGTTCAGACGCGGCACAATAAATATGGCTAAATCAAGTAAGTGTTTACCTACCATTATCGCGGCGGCACGCGCTACTTTTATTTTGTTATAAGTTGTAAGTCAATAAACAGGTTAATTTTTATTAATTTATTGCGTAAACGCATGAAGGATCCGACCTTATATAAATGTGTATTGTGACTATAGTGTATATAAAAAATCTTACAGGCATCTTATTTTAAGTTTAACAAACCATTCCCGCATGTTGCCTAATTTGCGCTTCGTGATCTGTATAGGTTCCCGTAAGCTCGTAACACCAGAAGGGGCGCGAAATCGTTTTCCCAACCAAAACAATAAAGCTAATAGATAACAGCTAATAGAATTAAAGGGTATTTCAAAACATCCTTATTTTGTTTTATCAAATGTTCGTAAGATCCCGTAAGAAGGTATAAAAATGCTGGTAGTATCAACAAAATAATATGTAATGCCTGGACATGCCAAATAATGTGCCCAAGTGATCGCTAATAGGTCGGTCTGACAACGTACTTATTAAATATATTGATAAGACAAGCCTGAACGAAGGTCGCGTCGCGTCTGCGGATAAAAGCTAAAATATGTTATTGGCTAGACATTAATTCGCATCTATTAATTTGTTCCTAGCATAATGAATAACTTTATTAGAACACCTATATAAATGGTGCGTTTCGTGGTAATATTTAAATTGCGCCTAGTATTCTGTTTCACGAGAATAGTTAATAGAATAGGTCATAAATGTTGAATATTGAGGTCGATTTATAGACAGTGATATGTTAAGGTTTGTTGGCCTCTTAGGTTTAATGATTGTATAGTGACTGACTTTTGTAGCAGGCACTCGGAGCGAGTTCAAATTCCTGTCAGTCAGTATTCTTATTATAGATTGTTGCAATTTTTTTTGTATTTCTCATACGTATGTGTTTTCCGGGACCCGATGGGGTTTGTCACGTTTATAATTCTTCTTCATCCTAGTCGTAAACTCTTGGCAAAGTGGTCGTCATGTATCACCGATGCGCTCGCGATGCGACGCCTTGTTTATAATAGACGATGTGACCATGACGTTTATAATAGTTCCACATTAATTATGTACAGATAGGCAAAAAGAGAACAGTTAAGTTTCTTTTTCTCCTCTCTTTGTCCGATTTTTCCCCCATTACTGGTTATTGTCTGATAACCACGAACTTTGGTGTTATCAAAACTTGTTTTTGTTTTTGGAAATGCCTAGTAAATTTGCTTTCAGAATGTGCATAACAAAATAAATGAGAAAAAGTAAAATAAATCTAAATCATGAGGTGTCAGTGATTATTCTCGAATTTTGATCATTATATGAACATTAGTTTTAATAAAAAACGTAAATATCAGATATTTTACCATTTCTAAAACCAGTGACAAATGAACTTCATCATGTTCTTTGTGATGATTGTGTGATTTTATCATAAACGTGATTCAATTCGGTGTTTAAACACCAATATTTTAAGTGTTACGGCTTTGTATTTTAAAACTTTTATTTAATAAATTATTTTTATAGTCTTTAATTCGATACTAGGTGCTATGTTATACGTTTGTATTTTATTCGTCTACTGTGAAATTTATTTGCATCAGAATTTTAGTATTAACGAATTTGTTATGTTCTTTAATTAAATATTATGAAAGGTATTGACGTTATATTTTCGTAATTACATATTGCTTAATAAATGGTCATTGTAATAGGAGCTAGTGGTCAAGGGTTCGAAACTTCTAAAGGCGGGAAAATTTGGTGTAGGAGAAATAAATATATAAATAAACAGTAAATTTGCGTATATATGTACGAAACGTTGGGTTATTACTTATTACTAGCGCCTAAAGAAATTTGGTTTTTGTAGTATTTATGTAAAGATATATTTCTTTGATCGCATTTAGCGTTTTGTTAATGAAGATAAATTATGTTCTATTTATTTAGGATGTAGGTAATGAGGTGGTATTTTTCAGTGCTTAGGCTAAGTTAGGCCCTGTTTATTATTTATTATTTGCGATTATTCTTCATGATAAAAAAAATGTTTTCTTGTCAGTGCCTACCCTAAAGCACAGTTATGCATCTATTATAATATATCGTTGATTAAACATCGACTTTTTGTAGAAAATGTTAGGGCTCGTCTGGTACGTTCGAAGAGTCGAATTTGTTTGGTATAAATTGTAAAACGCATCAGCATAATATCGTATACCGTTAAATTCTCGCCTCATATTTATAAAACCCGGGTTTAAAATAAAACAGCCCTGTCTTTAGGATATGTTCCTTTTTTCGAGCAATATTATTTTTAGGTTTATTGATAGTAATAGCGAGGCGAATGTGTTGCCGAGACATTGTACTTAATGGAAAACACACCAAAGAATTCGAAGCACCAAAAATTGCCTGAGATTTTTTCAGATATGCCATTTTGTTTTGTCGATATTGGAAATGATGAAGCTTTGTATTTTGCGGTGGCGTATATTTGCACATAAAATAGTGGTGCACATAAAATGTGTTTTTCTTCTGTATTATATTGTATTAGTATTATGATTAGTAGCTTTATTTGTTTGATAAATTAGTATGATTGTATTAATCAAATTAATTTTGTGATAATAAATTTTAAGGTTTATGTTTATGCTAGTAATCCTGGTCACGCTTTGCCGTGACTATAAGTAATTGTGTGAAAAAGATATATTTCTTGAAACTATTCATGCGCTATTTATGTTGATGGTACTATGACAGAAACCTCTCCTGGAGCTCCAACCACATATTATTATGCATCATCAAAATAAATCACAAGTAACACATATACTAATCTCACACAAAATTTTAATACAATTATAATTTATCGATTACATGCAGTGGTGAGATGAGCGGTTCGATTTTAGATTCTATAAAAATATGACATTAATACAAATAAGTTCAGTTAATAAGGTTAAGGTTTATTATTATTTAATTATCATAAAATTATTACTACCTAATCAACGGTTCAGTAACGTATAGGGAACACAATTAGCATCTTTATATATCGCACTTATGGCAAAATTCTTGTTTTTTGGTAAATATAATTGAAATTGAAGAAGCCAAAAATGTAATTAAAGAGTTGTAATTTTTCAGTTTTTAATACTTAAAGCCTTAAGCGTATACCTTAAATATTAAGGTATGTTCTTGATTTTAAAGAGAGAGAAAGTGTACTTTGTCCTTTTCTAACTAAAAAGGTGGTGTGTTATTTCAAAAAGACTACTTATAACTGTACTACTTTAACTATACTTGAGACCTTAGAACTTATATCTCAAGGTAGGTGGCGCATTTACGTCGTAGATGTCTATGGGCTCCAGTAACCACTTAACACCAGGTGGGCTGTGAGTTCATCCACCCACCTAGGAATAAAAAAAAAGAACAGTTCTATATCATATAAGGTATTGTTGTGTAAAACACCTCAGAAAAGCTTAATAGTGACAGCATAGCATGACTGGGATTCACTAATGTACGTCTACTGTCTATTGTAATAATGAAACTTTTAATTAGTATAATATATTCCAATAAAAATACAAGACCTGAATAAGTTGACAAGTCACGAATGCAACTTTCATGTTAAATTATTTATTGAAAGTTAAAAAAGATATAAATTTTGGAGTAACTCCCAAAACTTTTTCACACCTTCAACATAACATAACTACATAAGCACAAGGTTAGCTATGTACCACTATTCAAGTAATAACATTTTTTATTATGTACTTTGTTTTCCTTTTATGAAAATGCATCATAGAATGATGTCTGTTATATTTTTATTTATTTATTAAAACATTTAGTTATTGTGATAATAAATAATTGATGTGTATATTATAGTAATGGAAAATAACTAAGTGAAAAATCGGTATACATATTCCACAAATCTAGATAACAACAATAATATATTTTGTTCTATATTTAAGGACCATTTTTTTGAACTTTAAGTCTTTACTGTAATTTTAAACTGCATTGAAGTAGGTCAGCCAATTTTCGAATTAAGAAACATAAATTCTTATTGTGTAAAAACAACAATGTTTAGAATAACAATAATTATTTTATGTGAAGCCTATGTAACTTAAAAGCTTAAAATATGAGTACAATTTTTGTGAACAAAATTAATGTTGTTTCAATCTTCCTCATTTTCTAAGTTAATGTGGCTACCAAATTTTCCATACAAGTGTGCTTTCAAGTCACTCATTTGTGATTTTAGTTCCTCACATTTTTCTTCTAAATCATGAATTTCATGTATTTTTTTTGCTTTAGCTTCCTCAAGATTTTTCTGGAATAAAATTATAATATTAGATTTAAATATATACCCTTTTTTATTTATTGAGTTAAGTGTTAAGTTTAAATATAAAATGAGAGTAGATATTTTGATATTTTTTAGTTCTCAATTTTCAGTTGGATTAATATTTAACCAATCTTCAATCAAGCTTAACCTACAAATAAGGCACTTTTATATATTAGAAAGAGAAAATGGTATGTTTCTAAAAATCTATTATCTAATAAGCTTAGCACTAAAAGGGTCAAAAAAATAGTTATGAACTTAAGGCTTGTTTAAGATCCTAAAAACTACATTAAGTAATCTGTCAAAAGATGAGTGAGTTTTTGTTTTTGAGATATTATGCACTGAAAAATATTTAAATAATTCTCTTGGTATTGTTATGTTTTATTTATTAAAAGGGCCCAGTCAGGTATAAGTGTGGCAATATTTTATAATAACTGATTCGCTTTTTACTGAAGCATTAATATCAGATTGAACACACATTATTTTATAAATAAGTTTAGGATAAACTGCTGCAACTTTCTTTTATCAAATAACCACTATTTCACTTTTAGTTAATAAAATATATAATATTAATGAAATTTTAAAGAGTATTAATGTGATAGTCTTACCAAAGTAATTTCCAAATTCTGACAAATAAAAATTTCACCAATAAGGTAAGGGATTTTTTCAGAATCATCAGCAAGGCTCAGTTCCTCAACTGCTTCTTCTAGGTTCTTTACATCGTTTTGTTTTACTTTGAGCTCATCCTTATAATCATCAACTTTAGCGTTGAGACGAGCAAATTTGTTAATTTTTTGTTGATCTTCATATGAAATGTGTACATCAGAGTCCTAGAATGCCGAGGAGAAAAATAAATGAAATTCAATAGAATGTTCATGTTTCGTACCTAAAATGGTCTCAATATGGTTAATTAATACAGTAAATTTCTTGTGCTTGTTAGGTTTTGACAAAAATAAGTATTGCACATTTACTTACTGGCTGAAAAGTTCCTTTAGCTGTAGTTGACATGTTTACTATCAATATTTAAACATAAATCATTAAATTTCGGCTGCGTTTAACCTCAAATCGAAATTGTTCATTATTGTTCACTTTTTTTATGCTTAATTTGTTCATTGAATAGGCAAAAGGAACTTAGCGTATAAAGCCATGTTTGTAACGAAGGCCGAACGGATTGAATAGTAATTGATTTTGGATGTTTATTGATTTTATGATTGATGATGATTAAATGGAATAAAATGTAACCAAATTCAACATAAGATGAGACAGCATGGTTGATTTTAAAAGGAACAACCTATCAGTAAGATGGTGCCAGCTCATTATGACTCATTAGACTACCTAAGTTTCGAACAACAAAATTGACATTGGATCAGTTTGGTGGAAAAAAAACTTCCACAAAATTATTTTTCCTACCTAAGCCTTGAGAGGCTATTTCAACGTAACCTTAACTAGTAGGTGAGCTCACGGGGCTCAAACTAACACTGACCCTAGTAAGAGCAGTGCTTAGCAGAATCACCGCCAGATCGGAAATGCGTCCCACTGAGAACATCCAGCGAGAAACTCAGTGGGCTATGACTATGGGTTAATTCGCTCGTGGAGCCCTTCATCGCAAGCGACGGGTTCGACGAGGACGGTGACCGGTGCTTGTGGTGCCTAAAAGGACCGTTAATGGATCGGGAGGATCCGTAATGACGTGCTTTGGGCAACGTCGACTGTTTACCATTCGATTTACAGGATCGGGTATGTCTCATAGCGCTCAGTAGCCCTAACTATAATATGAATGACTTCGTATACCTATTAAAGATTTGACGAATTTATCGGTATATACCTGAATGTGCACGGTAGAAGCAGGTTGGACGGTGGAATCATAGTCTACAAAGACTAGAGAGAATAAAAAGAAAGATAAAAAAAGAAAGATAAAGATTTCATTCCACTC
Organism: Bombyx mandarina; assembly: GCF_003987935.1. The sequence continues at coordinate 41,309 of NW_021011604.1, forward strand.
AATAAAAAATTGGAAGTAGGAGACTAAAACGAGAATGTTGAACGAGAATTACTACAAATGAATATATATTATGTAAATAAAAATACCCAGATAAGTTCATCTGGAACGTATCTGGGTATTTTTATTTATCCTTTCCATTATTTCAAAATAAAATAAAAGTTAGAATATTACCCATAATTTTATATCAGATACCGTTGTGCCGTGTGTTTCTCTTGATTGATTGATGCTTCAAATGATCTGAATGAAATGAATAGAGCAATATTATACTGATACGGATATTTTATTATGGATCTAAGCGGTATTTTCAGCCATATGAGAATGCAAAACCGGGCGGGCGACCGGCGACCCCACCACGGCCGTTCTCTGCGCCTACGCTCGACGACACCACTCACTTGTCCTAAGTTGTCCGCAGACCCGCACTTCAACTTCGAACATCAGACACAGTACGCGTTACCCAGAGACGAGCAATAAATAAATTTTGATAAACAGTATTAGGTCGTGATGGAAAAAGAACACCAGCCAGACTCGATGGCTACAATAACTATGAAGCCGGAATATCCGCCTTCTGAAGTATACAGCACATCAGAACCGCCACCGGTATGCAAAACCCGTTACCTATTTAAGAATTAATAATATATTATTATTATCATATTGAATAAAAATATGATTAACATAATAATAAAACACAAACTTTAATTTTTATTAAATACGTACATTATTTGAGTGCAGTAACTGAACAAAAATCTTTTATTTTTATAGATTACATTAAAATAAAATATCAGATATAGTATAATAGTCATTAATTTCCTGTACCTATTCAGAAATGTATGGTTTTCTAATTGTTAAACTATTATGACAGTCACTAAATGAGGCAAAATAATTGTGCAGTCGAATAAGTAGGATACAAGTGGTGGAAAGCGCCTTTCTCTCGGTCTAGTGATTGTCTATAGCAGGTGACGCGTAGACACTTGTTTGTAAACACAGTCACTTTATTCATTCGAGATATTGGCAATATTAGTGTTCGAAAGACATAGAAATAAAAAAATACCAAGATATCTATTATATAAATTGTTAGACGAATGCTACGACTGAGTCAACAAAAATTAATTCAAACAATAAATTTTTCTGAAGTAAAATTTTACGAATTTATTTTATATTTAAATTATTGTTGTATTCTCCACTTATCAAGTGCTTGATTTAGGTAACAAAAAACATGAGTTTTTAATAAAAAACATTTTCAAAGTTATTATTCTCAGATTTGTTTATATTTTTTGCAACCAAAAATGAGAAAGAAATTACATTAGGAATCATAAATTATATTAATATGTTAATCGTGGGAAATTATATTGTTGTGTTGTGCGAGCATCTGACAGTTTCTCATCAAAATCTTAAAACTTTATTAAAATCTTCTATAATATTCCAATTTGCAGATTGGTTTAGTCCAAAAGTTTTTGTAGTTCAACATGCTAAGTCGTGGAAAGAAAAATACCTAATTTTAGTTTCATTTTTAGCATTGTCCTATTGTGTATTATCTCTTTAATTTATGCGGTTGAATTTTCTTTTTTTTCTTTTTAACATTATTTTATTCAGAATTTGCTTCATTAAGTATATTTTTTTTGTTATTAGATTAAAAATGTGCTTATTCGTTCATAGTTCGTTCGCAACATAGTTCAGAAATGGACACATAATTATGGTATTATTATCATTATTTCGCACATGAAAGTTTATTATATAGCCTTTCGTTAAAAAGGGTTGTGAGTTGTGGGCACATTTAAAATAACACTAGGGACGACCAGTAAACTTAATTCTATTGAAAATATAATATGATTTCTTGCACCTCAAAATCATTCCACTTGCATCGAGCCTATATTTACTTTTTAGTTCGTTTAAAAAAATACACGCGGAAAAAATCTTTTAAATAAAAGCCTTCTTGAAAGGATTTGGATCGTCCCAAAAAGACTAGATTTGAATTGACGTGAATGATGAATTGATTGACCGCGGGGTTTTTCCCCATAATCTTTACAGCCATGACTAATTTGCAGAAATTTACAGTTCCCAATTTAAAAATAAATGTTTTGGAAGTTCCTGTGGTTATGAAAACAAAGAAGTTTTTACAATAGAGATAAACAATGCACAACACAATCCGGAGTGAAATCGTTATTGGCTAGTTGACCAAGTGGACAATAGGCTTGCGTCATGTCTCAGTCAGTCACAGTTTGATATTTGCTCGAAATATCCACGATTAATAAACAATAGTTCGTACTCGTTTACATTATAATAAATACAATTTATTCTGAAATGAAATAGCTGAGTAAAGTTCTTGCTTATTTTCCTCTAAGTGCGACAGGTCGACATCAAATTTATTCTACATGAATGTTCATGAATTTTTTTACCTTCGGCAATTTTTTATAGTCACAGTCAAAGTAATAAGTTGTAAAAATTAGGACCACGGTGAAAGACAGTTATTTAGCTAAGCAGCTCAAAGTGGTCGAATTGAGTCGTAAAGTGTAAACTAAACAATCACTTTTTCATTTAAATTACATTTTAAGCACAAAGTGGTTGTGCGATTACAGTGACATATTATGACTTACGTGATAATCACTTTGATGTTCATGGTACCAACGTGTGATTGGTACCAACGAATTTATCTGACAAATAATAAATAAATACATTTTCTAGATATATAAGTGTCTTTTATAAAGTTTCACAAATAGCGGAAATGATATTTGAACTGTTGTTTTTTGCAGTAAACTTTATGACTCACATACACCGCTAAACACACAGAGTTGTTCACTTTCACTAAAAATAAAAACGTAAATATTGATTGATTTTTTGCTCAAAAAAGATTTTTTTGTTCCTTCACAAAACTTTGTATTATATATTTGCACTTCATGCACATTAGTGTATTTTGGTGTAGGTACATAAAGTCTTGAGCGTTGTCTATCGTGATTTTGAAAACAATGTATAAAGTAGATTGGTTGAAAACTTAAAGTAAAATGGTAACATACATAATACTAAATTAATATGAAATCTATAACTTTTTACCTTGATATTTTATTTCACGCCATTAACTAGGAAAAATATATGGAATAGCCGTTATTCTAATGCAAGCGAGACTTTGGCCAGAGCTGAGGTACCTATTTGGTGTAAGGTAGGCCTATATCAAAAAAATCATAAAAACATATAATTAAATCCGAGAACATTAAAGATATGAGAGACAGAGATATGGACAGTAAAAGTATCGTGATATTAAAAAAAAAACCTCGTACAGCCCTTGCTACAGATAAAATGGACAAAACAGTAGATTTTATTTGAAAATATTTTTTGAATTGAAGTGTTTCTTGAATGTTTATGTTATAAATACGTGATCCAAGACGTTTTATACCAACACGGTGTAGCAACCTACAAGTTGTTGACTAACGCATTTGGAATTATAATGGGATACGTCAATACAACATACCTAATAATCATGTTTCTGTTTATATTTTACACGTTACTCAAAACAGCGGGTATACACAAAGTGTTACTACTTATTCAACCTAGGCTTGTTTTAACGATAAATTATCATTTCCTTGAAGAATTTTTTATTTTTATTTTTTATTCCTTAGATGTGTGGACGAGCTCACAGCCCACCTGGTGTTAAGTGGTTACTGGAGCCCATAGACATCTACAGCGTAAATGCGCCACACACCTTGAGATATAAGTTCTAAGGTCTCAGTATAGTTACATTTACCCTTCTCGGTTGCATTTTTTTTTACTTGGACTGCATTTTAATTAGCATTTCTAACAAAACCTAATGCTTGTTTTAGACTTGGTTTCAACGGAAACATTCTATTCCAATCGAATTGTTTTGTTAGTAATTTTTTTATGTAATTTTAGTATGGTTGTTATTTAATTCATAATAAAGTTTTCCATTTCGTTCAATCAAGTTTTTAAACATTACCGCACTCATAGAAAGTATCGAAAGTGTGTCGTAAGCGTTAAAATTATTGCATCAAATTATAATACGGATTCGAAGTGACAAAGTAAACGTGAAGTTTGAATTCGATATAATTTTGCAGTTCAGTAAAGATGATGGATTTCACAAAATGCAATAAAATGTTGGCGCACTTTCACCTGGCCCCTACCTTTGCTGCTGAGTGTTACGTAATTTCGTGCAAAAGGTTCTTTAGTACGCCAACACTTCATTAACTCCGCTTCGCTAAGGACAAAAGGTTTTCTGTTTTTATTGCGGGTGTCGCAATAACTTAGGCATATTTTCTTGTTTAGGTATCGCATTTTCTGTGATTGATGTTTCGTTAGCGCGGTGAGAATATTGCTGTCCCACTTTGCTCGCGTCTGTCATGCCGTTTGTTTTAAAACATACAAATAGAAAAGCACAAAAAGCGTACATTCCTAGTTATTTATGAGTGATAATAGTTTGTTCGGCTATTAATAAGAAGATTAAATGATCAATTCAATCATCTGTCCATTTTAAGAGTTCCCACTTATTTACCTATCTAGCTTCCCCCCAAATCTTACCTACTACGACGGCTACGACTATTGAACATTCCAATCAAGATTTCTCCTCGTGTTTCATGATGGGTGGTGCTATTCGCATTAAGGTATATGGGCTTCAGGTGCCGCTTAATACTAAGCTCGTTTGCTTAACAAAAAAAGGTAATAGTTTTTGCTCAAATGGGTGGATTTGCTGACGGCCCAGCTGTTAAGTGGTTTCCGGAGACTATAGACATCAACAACTTAAATGCCGCCACCCACCTTGAGACATGAGTTCTAAGTCTCCGTTTTATAGTACAACGGTTGCCTCGCCCTAAGCCGAATTACTTTACTGTTTCACGGCAAAAATACGCAGGTTGGTGGTACCTATTCGTGCGAGCTCACAATCGCCCTGCCACCAATACCACCAAGTTAGAAAGTTACTTGAAAATTAATTTTATACTAAGAAACAAGTAACTGCTTAAGATTAATTTTATGTATTTACCCCCTTTTTGCAATTGGTCGCATAAAGTTCATTAACTACAGCTTTATGCAACCGAACAGTAAAAGTATTGCTAACACGCCACGACAGTTTGTTTGCAATTCGAGGTTCGTAACGTAATCATTGAACGTTACCCAGTTACTGATTAACAAAATTTACATTCTTTTGTTTCGTGCAATTTTCCGAGTGCTAGGAATATACTACTGTCCGAATCCTCGCAGGTTGAAAAAGCTGTTTTAATACCTAAATTATCGCTAAAATTTATTTAAGCTAAAACGTGCCTGGATTTTTTTTTGCTCAAATAGCTCAAAGGATCTAATAGTCTGTTAAAATTGTGAGTTCTCACTTGCCTCAGAATAACTATAGTCTCACTCTTGAGGTGATTCAAATAGATAGAACAGCGTTCGGGCTCTTAATACATCCTGTGCTATCAGCAATACTCAAGGGGCAGTGAAGATGGAGAAGTAGGGGCACTTAGCAAAAAGGGAAATGAAATGTTTTTCTTGTAATTCATTAATTGTTGATGAAAACAACTACAGATTATTTGATGTTATTACATAACATACACTTTCAAAAGAGAATTTCAATTGTTCACAGACCTCTGATTAAAACTCTGATTATAAATAATTAAATTTAAAGGTAATTGGAGATTCTTATTGTATTAAACAGTTTGTTAGAATAGTTCACTTTTCATAAACAAAAACTTTCCAAAACAGCGGTGTTTTTTTTAAAAAGCGGTTTCTTTATATCAGTGAAGGTCGATCGAAATTCCACCATGATCACTAACGCTTCAAGATCAAGATGTATTACATTTTCTCTTTTGTATTTTTATTTTATTTTTATTACGAATAAAATAGCCATTTACAAAAATAGTCTCATCAACAGAACATCATCAATAAAAAATCGGTTGATTAACAGAGACGACTATACTACTGTGCTGTTTTTTCCTATATATAAATAAATATGCGTATATGTATGTATATGTGCCAACTTCATATTAATACTTAGTAAACAACACTTTTTTTTTCCAAAATTTAGGCTTATCGGCACAGGGTGTCAACTTCGGTCCAGATCGCGAAGATTGCAGCATTAACAGTGGTCGCTTCCTCCTTCATCTTGGGAACCTTTATATTGGCTTCGAGTTGGGTAGCAGCTCGATCATCATGCCATCAGCTAGAGCAGCTGGATGCAATGCTCGACAAAGAACTCGCTTTGGAAGGCAGAGCCTACGGAAATGATGCCCTGGTAGCGGTGAGTTTTATTTCAAATCATTTTCCTTAAGAGCTTTTAACGTAACTAAATTTTTTTTTTTTAAAAAACCTAAGAATTTATTTTCATGATATTTCGAAATCGGGTTAGTGGTGTGATTGTTATAGCTAAAAAGAGAACTGACGGCTCTTAATGTGAATTTTATTAAAATTTTTCTTTATTCTGTATTCTTTTATTGTACTTTTATTGATATAAAAAATGGCGAGCTTAACTCAACAATTGAGTTTTCTACCAGCTAACCGTTCTTAACGAAGGAAAGCTTTAAATGAGTGGGTAGAAGAATACAATCTTAATAAAAAAAAAAAAACACTAATACATAATATATTAGACTACATATATATATACATACACACATAAATAACGTAAACATATACATACACGATTTTTAAAATTAAAGATTAAAATTTTAATGATACGTTTACTCAAAGTAACGAAATATTTAAATTCGTTACACAAACGTGTGTTTGTTCGAGCAGTTTCTATTCGAAAACATTGTCACGTTACGTTTGAACGATAACTATTATATTTGCTTGTTATTATGTAATTTTCGTAAATACGTGTCTCGTTTCCGCATATGTGAAGAATAAGCGTCTTTGTTATTAACTAAGAAACATGTTTCACGTAATTGATCTTTTGACAGTTTCTACCTGACAGCTTATTTGATGGATTTTACTGAATTACTGAACTAGTGTTCGCGCAGTGATCGAACATTTACCATTTTTTTAAGACCTCAAGATTTAGATGCATTTGATGTATAAAGTTGATCCTTTGTTTGATAGTGGCATTTAAAAAAAAAGTAGCTGTTTCTAAATAAACATTGACGTAGCTAAGGCACTAAAAGCTTGTCAATAGCTAAACAAAAAGGAAGTCGTTTAATAAACAGAAGAGGAAATGATATTTAACTGTATTTCTGTATTGTCTATTCTTTTATGTAATAGAAAAAAATTAAACACCCTTCGAACATATTTGGCGTGAAAATTATTTTATTCAGACAAATAGTAAGAAACATTTAACTTAGATCGATTTTATCTCTGAGGGAATGTTGTTTAGACAGTCGTGTGTGTAGTGTTAGAGCGTCAGAGTGGAACATTGAGGACGCGCCATGTCGCAGCGACTAGTTTACCTTGGAACTGAGTTTAAAACTAACTAACGTATTGCCCTGATTCTAATCTTGAATAATAATAACAAAGGTCCTAAAAATGTTTATTTTATAGTAGTAGTAGTTTTAAACAATTAAATTCAATAGTTTTAAAGCACGAAATTCAAAACGCTAAATCACGCAAAAGCTGTATTCTGTCAAGACAAACACAACGCAATCTATTTCAACTAGAAAGTCTTTTGCAAATAGGTAAATATTAGTCAGGTAATACTGCAACCTCTTATGGAATACGCGGTGTTTGCTGAGCCATAAGTCATAGGTCATAGACGTGAGGATTATCAAGATCGTTTGTGAGTATCGTGATTATAATAAATCACAGATGGCCATAATCAACGATTATATGCGTCTGTAGCGAAAGTGGCCGCCGGCGTTTGAGGTCGTTGAACCCGGAGGATACGTCTTTCTGCAACACAAAGAACCTTTCGTGTGAATTTCGAATGTTATTATTAGTTATAAGTTGACGTTTTCATAGGTATCCGTAGCGCGGCAAACTTCTCAGTCTAGCGGATAAACGATAATAGAATTTTAATGTATAAACATGCAGTTAACGTGTACCGTATAAGGTATGCTTGCATCGCGTTGGCTATAGAATTTAAATCTAAAAGTAAAATATTAACTATTTAAATATTATAGATGGCAGGCCCGCCTTATGTAAAGCTATTGTTGCGTGAACATAGCGTGAATGCTGCCTATCTACCTTGAGAGATGAAGTCCACGTATCATTTAAATTATCAAAATCTAAAAATCTCTAACAGTTCAAGCATTAACTTATTGTTTCTGGCTTACAATATACCCTACGATCAGTAATTACAACAACTTAGAAATTTTAAGAATTCATATTTAATATTCGAAGTTATACCTTTGTCGTGGAAATATTTAAATTCCTGTTAGCTATGTATTTATTAAGAAAAATTGTATTCGTCTTTATTCTGACATCGACTGATTATCCTAAATGTATTTGTAATTATTGTCGAACAAGAAAACACATTGTGAGTCATAGAGGGATATGCCGCAACGCCATATATGTTATCTTCCCAAAATGAAATTCTATTTTGTTCGATGTTACTGTTATCCATTTAGGTTTTAGCTCAAAGAATACTTATTGTTTTCTTTTTCAAAGCAGTGCTTTCTTTTCCTTTGTATTTAATGGTGCTTAGCACACTTCTAATGTTGTTTGCAATTCCAACTTGTTACGTGAGAAGGAATTTTAATGTGGGACCGTACTGAGACGACAATATGCCTCAACTGCTTTTATATTTATATAAATATATTTTAAGAATTTCATAGCAGTGTTTATTAATGGTAGAAATCAGTAAATTTGTTTTTAATTTATAGTATAGTACTTGTCTCTAACTTCTAAGCATTTGCTGTCTTTAAACTTAAAGTTATTATTATTAGCGGCACTGAAAGCGAAGTATCGGATCGGATATCCCTGGCTTTATCTTTTCCAATTATATTATAATGAGTTCTAATTTATGCGACCGTTCTAGGCTAAGATTTCAGGGAAATCGTTTATTTACAAAATACAATCTAGAGTTTGACACAAGACCCAGGAAAACCAGAAAATAATACACATAACTTTTTACAACAGCGTTTCTTTTTTATAGTGGATCCGATTTTTTTCTGATGTTCAGCATTGTGACTGTGATTTTATTGCTTAACGTGGCGTATCTGTTTATGTTATTATTTTATTAAAACACATTATATAGTTAGCCTCGGAACGTTTGTAATATTAAATGTTAATAATTCATTTATTGACGCAGATACCTATAGTGAGACGAGCTCAGGGTCTATCCACTGCTAAGAGTTATTTTTTTTAAATTTTTTATTGCTTAGATGGGTGGACGAGCACACAGCTCACCTGGTGTTAAGTGCTTACTGGAGCCCATAGACATCTACAACTTAATTGCGTCACCCACCTTGAGATATAAGTTCCAAGATCTCAGTATAGTTACAACGGCTGCCTCACCCTTCAAACCGAAACGCACTACTGCTTCACGGCAGAGATAGGTAGGGTGGTGGTACGTACCCGCGCGGACTCACAAGTGGTCCTACCACCAGTAAAAACCTTATGTGTCCTTAGTGAACGCCTGCCTCAAATTGTATTAATAGAAAAACCACTAGTCTTGCTTCAGATCAGACTACATAACCGCATGAAATAGGCAAGGTTTAACGGTGGGATCTGACCAATATTGTTAATTCAGATGGTCTTCTACGTGTAACTACGAGCGTATATGTATATTAAATTTATTAGATGATTTTGATCAAGAAAAACATGAAGTAGAGTTATTTGCAATAATATGACCTTTATGATCAATACAATGGCCATATGATAAACTAGAGACAACTCAGAATGATTTCAATCACGACTGTAGTACGACAAATTTTTGTATTTTGTATTTCATTGCTAAGAATGTCTTAAGAAAAAAAAACTTATTTCCAAACCCTGAATCCTTTTGGATTTCCAACTGTTAAAATATAAAGTTATAATAATCAATGTTATAATGCGTAATGCGTAATACATATAAGAGTGTATCGGTAATGTTTTCGGCAACATTGAGTTGGAATGTATAAACATTGAAGGCGCTCAGTCCTTGAGTCGCGAGCCGTGACCGATTGTATTGAAAATTAACACGTTCATAGCCTGTTTATTACTTCATTCATTGCTCTTACAATGAAAACTTTGAAAATTGAAACTGTTTAATTGTTTCGTAACAATTCGTAATTGGTACGATTTGTGGTCCTACCATAGAAGGTCGAATTTGTTTTTCATATATGCCATCCGTAATATGTTTAACTAAATAACATGACATGTAATTAAGTAATGTTTGGGGTATATTTTCATGGAAATCTGTCACTGTTGTCATATCGGTGTACTGTACAACATTGCCTGAAGAATTATCTCTTAGTTTACGTCGTATTTAACATAGGCATACATTTTTTAAGAGATTTACAATACAAACAAATTACGGAACAGCCTACGTATTAATAATAATAAACGTTTGCACTCCTAATATTATACACATAGAATTAATATGCTTACTCTAAGATATATTACTCAGGGATAATGTAGCATTTTAGTGATAAGTGAATTTTTGAAATTGTCCAGTAGTTTTTGAGTTCATTCGTTACAAACATATAAAAGTATAAATCTTTCCCCTTTACAATATTAGTATAGATTACAACTAATTATAACTTTCTGTAGTTGTCAGAACATCTAAACAGTTCCAGTCTTAAAGCAAAAAATTGACGTCTTATGTTACTTCGAATTCTTTCAATTTGGAATTCCCTACTTTTTAGAAAAACTCTATTTGTTGTTGCGAGTACATTATTTTTGTCTATGTGTGCGTGTCAGCGAGAATAATTACATGGCGCTCACTTACACATCGATTCGTTTTATCTGTGGTTTTAATGTTTTACTTTCGTAGAATAATGGTATTTTAAAAACATTCAGATCACTTTATGTTCTACAAATTTCCTCAGAATTATATAGAATTAAGTTTGCATAATAATATTGTGGGTTTATTTAATTATCAATTCGAAGACCGAACTTAAATTTGCGAATGCGTTATCTTGAATAAAATATACATACATATGTCTTGTTATTTACTTATCAGTAACGTATTTCTCAATAAAAATTCTGTTTTGCAAATTAGTTTTCTAACACAATCTACATTGTTACATTAACTCAAATTAATTACCATAATGTATTTACTGCGTGATGTTGACGTTTGCTGTTTGAATTGAAATGATTATAATTATAACGTTTTAAACAGGTATGCCATGACTAAATAGTTTATAAAAAAGAAAAGAAAATCTAAGTACTCATGTTCAACCCCATATCAGTTTCCAACTTTACCCTATCATGTCCGTACTAGAGACACGGTCTGGGAGATATCCTGCTGCCGGTTTGTGGACTGTTGAGGTTAATTCTTACCCAAGACGCCTCACTTAATTCTAATCGTGACTACCGACATACATTAAAAATACAAAGCGAAAAACACAAGCAAAAGTATTGCAGAGGACAAGCAAAGAAACAGCATATTTGGATGTGAATTAAAATTTCCTTTTAAACACTAAGAAATTAATCAATAACTGTTGAACACTAATTGGTAGTCAGTTTTTTATTTGCTAAAGCAACCGTGAAATGGGATGAATAAATTATTAATTAAATTTAATAATTGATTTAATATTATTTATTCCATTTCACGGTGAACTGAACTATAGCAGTGTTACTGTCATTAGTATTTAATTTATGTTTTAGTAATAAACTGTGAATGTCGTGATAAAAAAAAAGTAGTGAAATTAAAAAAAAAGTCTTTGTCCTGACAATTAAAGATATTAGGGAGAAAGAAATCTACGATGTCGGTCGAGCCGTTTATGAATGATGTTTCGTCACACATCAGACGTAATAATTGATTTGCATATAATATATCTATAGAAAGTATAGAGATTATTATAATATACGTGTAAAAAATTTAAAACAAGTCAATTGAAGAATTGAATAAGATAAACCGTTAAAGGAAATATGTGACTTAGTTTAGGATGAAAATACATGATACTCTTAAGAAGTGCTGTTTTGATTCTTAATACACCTGTCTGTGTTGTGATTATCTTTTATCTATTTATATATATAAAAATGAATTGTTGTTCGTTAGTCTCGCTAAAACTTGAGAACGGTTGGATCGATTTGGCTAAGTTTGGTCATGAATTATTTGTGAGAAGGTTTAAAAGGTAGATAAATATGAAAATACTCGGAACTAAATAAAAATAACAATTTTGTTTTTCCTCTGAAATGTCCCCAGTCGGACGGATTCTTTTTGTTTGTTTTAAGTTTATTTTATACAAAACTTTAGGTCTTTTATTTATCGATTGAGGCACTACGAATTCTGCCGGGTCAGCTAGTCGGCGATAAATATTTCCATGGAAAGTTGAGGTGTACAAAATAATGTTGGCGTGTATGACTACGTTTAGTATTGAGCGGAAACAAACGATTTTCCGCACAAGAGAGCTCCACGCTGATCTCTATGCTTCCGTCGCGTCGTCCCACTGGTGCTGTCATGTGATAACATCTTACTACATATATTACACTAATTAAGATTCTTCATGCATCGGTGGTCGCTAATTTTTAAACGAGAATATCTGTTTACCTGTGTGTATCTAAACATGTGTATGTAGAATGCAATAATTTTAGGTGAATATGTATTATGAAGGTCGCATGTGGAGTATATTATTTCATTGTTACAAAAAAGATAAAAATTACGAGTTTTTATTTTTACTTTGGTAGTCAGTTTTTATTATTGTTATTAAACACTTCGTGAATAATACAACCTAATGCTCAGGTTAAGAGTTTATACCAGAATTAAATGCAGAATAGAAATTTGTGTGAGTACTTTCTTATAAATCAAGCGAGAATATATATGTAGTCGCTTTTGCGTTAAGTTACTGATAATTAAATTGCAATGGTACATCATCAATCATACAACTAATTATTCAGTAAAATCTAATTCAATCTCAGTGTATTCGTAGATTTCAATTTGTAGTTGTTAATCTTAACAGAACACTCGGGTTTCTTGTGAATATCTAGTCGAATATCTATAATAATTAGTCTGTAAACAAGTATATAACCTTAACTAATTAGCGCTGTTGAGGGAATCTTATTACAAAGTTCTTTGTATATATTGCGACACTCAATATTAAAAATTACATTTTTAAATTCTTAACGAAATGTTTAAGAATACTAATTTAAAATTTCAGAGCGTAAAAAATATATTATTTTTAATTTGTGTGTGTCTAGCTGTTATAAATTGATTACAATTAACATAGTACTACGATAGCTAAGTAAAAAGTATTTACATAAATTTACAATGTACATATAGCCTCAGCACGGCAATGTACTGGAATCTTCTCAACAAGCCACTAAAATTTATTGGTCCAAAGTAAACGGAATACATTACAAAACTAAACAGATATATTTATTAAGAAATATAATATTTAAACGCCCGGAAATACGGAACGCTAAGGAAGTTGGACGCCCACGTTTTCTCAAAAGCGTTGATCCCACGCGTCAGCTCATTTTTAATTGTGATACATTGCGTGTACTGTAGAAGACATGGAATACATATAATACTATAAAACTTCGAGAGTGATATTTTTATCATTTTAGGATTTACTAAAATTAATGAAACGGCTATAACATTCTGTATTTATTGTATGTTTCTGTTTTACTTCACAGTTTTGTCATCTGATGTTAAGATGCTTAGCATTAGATATCTAAATTTGGTGAACACTATTAAAGATAGGAAGGTCGTTTTTCGAGAAGATGACCTTGTCTAAAGGTACCTAGAACAGTTTTATTTTATTTTATTGCTTAGATGGGCGGACGAGCTCACAGCCCACCTGGTGTTAAGTGGTTACTGGAGCCCATAGATATCTACAACGTAAATGCGCCACCCACCTTGAGATATAAGTTCTAAGTTTTCAGTATAGTTACAACGGTTGCCCACCCTTCAAACAGAAACACAGTACTGCTTCACGGCAGAGATAGGCAGGGTGGTGGTACCTACCCGTACGGACTCACAAGAGGTCCTACCACCGGTAATTATAATACCACCAGTAATAGATTAAGCTGACAAATTCTCAAGATATACTTACTTGTGTTAGGGTGTCTTGTAAGTCCGCACGGATAGGTACCACCACTCTGCATATTTCTGTCGTGAAGCAGTAATGCGCTTGGTCCTAAAGGGTTGAGCAGCCGTTGTACTCTAAAACTGAGACTCGGAAGGTCGTAAAGTCGGTGGCGGCATCTACTTTGTTTGTTGAAGTCGATGGGTTTCGATAACAATTTGACACCGGGTCAGCCATGAGCTCGTCCCATTTAAGCAATACATAAATTACATACAATACAGATGAAAATTCGATTATGGCCTATACATTTTTAGTTTAACACGTAGTCTACGGTTGATTTCATTTTTTCTTTGAAATGAATGTCGACCAAACTATTGCCACTTAAATTTACACATTTCATTGCATTGGAGTCATAAATCTAGAGAAGCTTCATTCGTTAAAATATTGTTTATTTTATTACTATTTTGTACCAAATTTACTCCATGTTTTGTAATTACCGGCTTTCATTATTCAAACTGCAACTTTCTCGTAATAACATGGAATTTATTTATATGTAGGTACCGTCTAGTAATAACTCTGTATCTGATCGTAAGCGTGAATGTAATTTAATATCTTTAAAGGCGTGTTAAATTTTATCCATATTAGTTTTCGTTTGGAATTCAATAATTTCTAATGCGATTTCACAGGCTTGCAATGGAATATAATTAAAGTTAGATTACTGAGTTTTATGGATATTTTCACAATGTAGCTTAAATTATATTAGATTAATAGAATATAACAAATAATAAGCTGTTTAAACGGTAACACCATGCTTTATACCCAGCAAAGTCAAAAGTATAAGTTGAAGTCGTCGTGGCCTAAAGGATAAGACGTCCGGTGCATTCGTATCGAGCGATGCACTGGTGTTCGAATCTCGCTGGCGGGTACCAATTTTTCTAATGAAATACGTACTCAACAAATGTTCACGATTGACTTCCACGGTGAAGGAATAACATCGTGCAATAAAAATCAAACCCGCAAAATTATAATTTGCGTAATTACTGGTGGTAGGACCTCTTGTGAGTCCGCGCGGGTAGGTACCACCGCCCTGCTTATTTCTGCCGTGAAGCAGTAATGCGTTTCGGTTTGAAGGGTGGGGCAGCCGTTGTGACTATACTGAGACCTTAGAACTATATCTCAAGGTGTGTGGCGCATTTACGTTGTAGATGTTTATGGGCTCCAGTAACCACTTAACACTAGGTGGGCTGTGAGCTCGTCCACACATCTAAGCAATAAAAAATAAAATAAAAAGGTATTAACAATTATATCCGTTATCTTTCGGTCGTAATAAAACAAGTATTCAGTAGGTACGTTTGGCAATCATGCACACAATGCATGCGACCACAATTCGATTTCGTGTGAAATAAGTATTTACTTCAAAACTAGTGCGCAAGATAATATTGTAACAAACATGCAATTTTAGTTTAGGCATTCACATGTAATTTGCCCATAGATGATTGCTTCTTGTGTTTGAGGTATAATTTCCCCGTTATCACGCAACGTTCCACGTAGAAGGTAAGAACGATTGTTAAAATGTTTAAAATGTTTCGTAAATCCAGTAAAAGTGCCGTGGGCGTAGTGCACAAAGCGACAATGATTTGCTACGTAATCGTCGTTTTCTATCAGTTGCGGTCGCAAGTATTTCGCGCTCCGCTGCCTTCAGATAGTTGACAGCGTAACATACATTTGCCGTGTTCATTATTGCGCCTAAAAGACCATATTTAGTTTTGTCGATTGCTGTTTTTTCTCGTACACATGGAATTAACTAAAGCTATCTTCGCGGTGAAGTGTAGTCACGGCTCTGAAGGTCTTTGGAAGTCATCGTGGCCTAAAGGATAAGACACGGTGTACTCGTACCAAGCGGTGCCGCCGATATGCCGCCGGTATGCCGAAGTACAAATTTAATTCAATTTTAAGCAAGCACGCACATTTTTTTTCTATTGCTTAGATGGGTGGACGAGCTCACAGCCCACCTGGTGTTAAGTGGTTACTGGAGTCCATAGACATCTACAACGTTAATGCGCCACCCATCTTGGGATATAAGTTGTATTGTTACAACGGCTTTCCCACCCTTCAAACCGAGACGCATTTTTTAATTATTTTTTTATTGCTTAAATGAGTGGACAAGCTCACAGCTCACCTGGTGTTAAGTGGTTACTGGAACCCATAGACATCTACAACGTAAATGCGCCACCCACCTTGAGATATTAGTTCAAAAGTCTCAGTATAGTTACAACGGCTACCCCACCCTTCAAACCGAAACGCATTACTGCTTCACGGCAGAAATAGGCGGGGTGGTGATACCTACCCGTGTGGACTCACAAGAGGTCCAACAACCAGTAAACACTACAGCACATACTACTTGTTTACGTGGTAAAATTTAGACTTCAATTTCATAATATTTAAAGGTCGGTGCCGCTATTTAAATTCTGTGTGGGTTTTGATAACCATTTAACACGAGCTGAACGGTATGCTAGTCCATTTATTCACTCCAAAAGAAGTAATTGAAATATTTTAATCAACCCTAAATCTAAATAACGTAAACGATAAAGGAGTAAGAGATTTCCTAATCATCAACACCATTTTGCTGTTTTTGAAATTCATTTTTTATGACTTACTTGAGCTTGACGTTTCTCAGATTAGTTTTTTTTATTAATCATTGGAATGATAGTATAATTTTGCGAAGATGTGACTGATTAGTCGAAGGGCCTGTTTTAAGTTCTGCACGGTTGTTGTTCTGCATTTTGAGACTGAAACTCAACTATGTTTGTAAAACCGGTGTTAAAACGGAGCCCATGATTATTTTACGTTAGAAATAGGCGTGGTCTCTATACTGTTTGAGCTTACATTATATCACACACTCAAATATTCTAGATACGAATATGGAAATTCCAAATACCAGAGAATCTTACTTAGGTCGTTCCTATAAAAGATATAATATATATCTTTATAAATGTCGTTAAAGTTAAAAACCTCTGGGTCTGCGGAGAGACTTCGGTTCCCTCTGTACTTTGTACCGTATGTTCCATGGGGAGAGCTCTGAGGAATTGTTTGAGATGATCCCCTCATCTCCTTTTTATCATCGCACCTCCCGCCATCGGAGCAGAGTTCATCCATATCATCTGGAACCGCTGCTTTCTTCGACAGTGCGTTTCCAGAGGTCTTTTTTGCCACGTACCATCGGCTATAGAATGAGCTCCCCTCCATGGTCTTTCCCGAGCCGTATTACATGACCTTTTTTAAAAGAGACTTGTGGAGAGTATTAAGCGGTAGGCAGCGGCTTTGCTGAAGTCCATGGGCGACGGTAACCACTATCAGGTGGGTCGTATGCTCGTTCGTCTACCTACAAGGGCAATAAAAAAAAATCCTGATTGTAGTCGAATAAAATAATTATCGGAAGAAACATCGTCGGCACTTACTAATTAAAACTATTGTGGAGGACACGTTACTGTAACAATGGCTTTAATCAGCGCTTCCAACGTCAGTCCGTCGCTGTACCGGTAACCTTGCACTTTTTATAATGAACGACGTGTCTTTTTTTAGTTTGTATGATTGTCGTTTAATGTCCGTGATTATCCAATGAGAACAAGGCATTAGCCACGAACAATGACAAACTTTAGCGTCCGCGTAGGCAACTAGAAGGTACTAAGATAAATACAGCCTTCGTTACACACGACTGTATGTATATATATATACCTACATGCATTACGTAAGAGACTGACTCCAAGCAAAGGCATCCGCCATTTTGCGATGAGCACTTTGATGGTTCTGCACTAAAGTGAACGGCGCGGCGTCACGGCGTCGTAGTCCAAATGGAGATCGACGTTTGCTTGTGACTTTTCTAAGGAAATAACATACTTTACTAGACGAATCACTTAGGTAAACACAACGTCTTGGTTGTTTTATAAAACAGAGATATCGAAACAAAAAACTTTGTATACCTCATCAAAATAATACTTTATTGTATCTTTTAAATTCTCGTTATTTATCTTGAGCTTTTTTGTTACGCACACGTCGTCAGGTACAGTAATTTGAGCCTACGGATACAAAAAGAAAAAACAAAAACCTTCAGAGACAAAATTTTAGCCGAAGAAGTTTATAAAACTTATTTGAAAGTCGTTTAAACAATCTTAGTGATATTATGCCGAAAGACTACATTATACATACATTTGAGCCTTTCAACAAATTCAAGGCTGTGACACAGAAGAATCAAAGCCAATAAGATGATTTTAAATGATATTTATTTTATAATGTATTGAATATCAAGATCATGCTTTGCGTGTTAGTTGTTATAGATGAGCCTTGTGACGAATTTTTAATGGCTAATAAACAACTTGTCAACATTTATATCATATTTTTTTAACTGTATAAACTAGAGAAACGGGTTTGTGCTTATAACAAATTTTTGGCATAAAAATCACTTGATTTACATTTTATTATTACGGATGTTTGAACGATAGATGCATTGCTTTCAAAATTTTTTTTATTGCTTAGATGGGTGGACGAGCTCACAGCCCACCTGGTGTTAAGTGGTTACTGGAGCCCATAGACATCTACAACGTAAATATGCGCCACCCACCTTGAGATATAAGTTCTAAGGTCTCAGTATAGTTACTAATTGAGTTATTGTTTACAGGATGAGCCTTTGCCACTAGCAAATGCCCACGCTTTGCATGGAGTACCGCCCACGCTGTCTTCAGTGTTACCTGAGACGAGCCAGCCGTCATCTTCACGACCCAGCCTCTTCAAAGACGACGCACTCAACCATGCCGAGTCCAAAATAAACGAAGACAAATTGCAGGTACTTGTCATTATGTAGTTAAAACAAGTTTTTTTTATTCTTGACGCAAAAGTTGCTTTATACGCTTGTGGAAATACAATTATTTTCGTGACGAACATATAATTTACATAAGAAGTTTTTTTCATGACCGTAAAACTACTAATAATCAACTTTTGCTATTAACCGTTTTAAAAGAAATAATGAACATATCATTATTATTGTGTTTGACTTCGATCAACAATAGTTGTTTGAGTTATATTTGTGCAAGTGGCGACGTCGGGCAGCTTTCACTCGTCGAACTGGTGCCAGTGACTGCATATGGCACTGCGATATTGCATTACGTGAAAGCAAATTATTTAATTTGCATACAGTATATGTCAATAATTTTATTGAAAATGATTTCAACGATTCAATCAGATTGTCTTAAGTCAAATTTAATTGAGTAACGTTGTACGAATATAGTTTACCCCTTAGACACAGCCCAGTGATTTTCTCGCCGGATCTTCTCAGTGGGTCGCGTTTCCTATCCGGTGGTGTAGACTCTGCGAAGCACTGCTTTTGTTAGGGCCAGTGTTAGCAACACTCCGGTTTGAGTGCCCCGTGAGCTCACCTACACGCCAAGGAGAAGCTGAAATAGCCTCTCAAGGCTATCAGCACAGGTCCGAAAAAAAATATGAGTATAGTGTAAATATAGCCTTCGAATCTAACGGTAAATGCTTCTCAGCGTTTTTATCGTGGTCTGATTTGCATAGTCGTAGGACGATTAAAATTCGTTGATGGATGTATCGAAATACGGACATTATTTACAAACGGGGGGCAGTGGAACAATAGTGCGTGGGCGCATTGTCTCCCGCAGGATGTCCGAATCCATTGTATTGAACAAACAGTACAGAACGAGACAAATAAGAGCTGCATTTGCAGGCCATATAACGCATAAGTTGTAAGCTGGCGATATGCAAATTATAGGCTCTAATATTTTAATGGCCATTTTTTTTATGGACGACGCGGCCCATCACGTCAATCTACAAACGAGGTTTGCGGAGTGTATTCCGCTGTAGGCAGCAGCTCAGTTGTACCCCTGGTATCACTGAGGTCCATAAGCAACGGTAACCGTTCACCACCAGGAGGGCGGTATGCTCGTTTGCACACTTCGATCAATAATACTACACACAAAGATGTGAATGTTGACTGTCTTGGAGACGAATGAGAATTCTTAATAAAATTTTACTAATAGATATAGTGGAAATACGTAGGGATAATGGTACCGACTTGTGTGGGCATAAACCTCGGGCACCGGTCACCGTTCTCGTCGAACCCGTCGCTTACGACGAAGCAGCCCACGAAGCACTGCTCTTGCTGGGGCTAGTGTTAACAAAATCGCAAGTTTAGAGCCCCGTTAGATCACCTACTGGTTCGGTGAATCTAGTATGACCCCTCGTGGTCACTAGAGTAGGCAGGAAAAAAAAATGAGCACACAATTCTGCCTACCGCTAGTACTACGAAAATAAGAAGATTAAGATTTAAAACTATAGTATTCATCCACGTCTCTGTATATGGCTCTTCGATCGTTAAACATAAATAGAAACTGGTTTAGGTTTATTTTGGTCACGAGTCAGTAAAGTTGGATGGTTGCGTAAATATTTTTGTTGATGTCGGTACCTTCATCTGAGCACTCGTCACACGGGTTACGGCACTCGCGGCACGCAGCTTCGTGCGGTTACCAAACCATCGAGGCCTTTTTGTAAATAATGTTGTAAGATATTGCATTTACTACTTACTAAAGCATCATGAATTTTCTATCTAATAAAGAACTGGTTAAATAACCTAATAAAATGTATGAAGATATAATATGTAGAGATGTTGAACACATCCTTAAAACATTAAATGCCATTATTATTGTAATCAATCTTCGTTAAAAACTTTCCATCAATATGTAATTTACCAGGCACTTTTATATTTTTGACGGTAGGTCCCCGTATTGTTTGCGTAAGGTTAGGTGACTAAATGTTTCTGTTCAACCATTGACTTGACTTAAGACCAGTGAATATATTTAATGTATACCACAATCTTACACATGCTATATATGCACGATTGTTCATTCTTCCTCTACATGATTGTATGAAGTTTCATAGATTTTAATAGTCGGAAAGAAGTCACCAGAACCATCACTGCGTTTTAGACGCTGAGGTAGGGCCACCCTTAGATCCAGTTGCTTAAAACCTTTCGACCGATATTCGTTGTCACAGACTTGAATAAAACTTTAGATGTCGCGGCACCCCTTTAATGAAGGTGCTCCGAAATCATAACAAATAATCCGTAGGACATACCTTAAAGTAAGAACTGAAGCGTGATTATCGGTTCTCTGGTTGTTCGATGCCCATCCAAATGTGTCAAATGTAGCTTTGGGATATTTCGCTTGATCAGTACTAGCAATAGTCGACGAGCGAGTATTTCTACCGCTTCAGTTGCTTTTGTACTAAACCAGAGCGAGCACAGCACTAATGTGCCCTTCATTTGATCGCCTCATTGGTCATATGGGTATTGATGTGAAACGTTTATTATAAGGTATCTTGTCGATCCGTAGACTACGTAGAAATTGCCCTGAATTACTCCCTATACTTGCCCGCGGCTCGATAGGACAGATTAAGACCAAAGTGGTAATGCGTTGTCTAACTCGTCCTACTCTATATCAAAGAATTGCTGCAGTTAGTATTTTTCACGCACTTGACAGTATCGCGTTCCTTCCAATTTGATGCAGGTCGGTACCAAGCGAAGCTACCATATCCGTAAGATACAATATTTGGAGGGTGAGGATTCCATGTTTACGATTTTAGCAATCCGTGACTGTGAGTCACCTCATTGTAACTTGGATTTGATTATTCATAAAATTTTCGTGTTGTTTAAGATAATATACAATTTTAATAGAATTTCTGGGGGAAAAAAATGTATATTACAAATTTAATCTAATTTACATACTGGACATCCTTATACAACGTTAAATAACAAAATAAATTGATTCTTTCTTGCGTTTCCAGAAAATTGACGACGATAAGAATGACTCACCAAACTCGAGTGATGAGAGTCCTGAGTCCGACAGTTCTGCTGAAGAAGACGACGAACTTGAAGCGATCAGACCGATGTTCAAATTGCCTATTCAGTTTGACCTTGATGAGTTGGCGGGCGCTTTCTTAGCAAACAACCAAAAGTAAGCGTGTCATCATTAGTAATTACGATATATTTAGGTACACGAGACTGCTGTGTAGCGTCTGCTCAGGAACGATATTATATGTCCTTAAATAATACATAGCAGCAGCATATACTCGGAGCAGAGTTCATCCATATTATCTGGAACCTCTGCGTTCATCGACAGTGCGTTTCCAAAGATCTTTTTTGCCACGTACCATCCGGCTTTGGAATGAACTCCCCTCCACGGTGTTTTCCGAGCCCTATGACATGTCCTTCTTCAAACGAGGCTTGCGGAGAGTACTTAATGGTAGGCAGCGGCTTGGCTCTGCCCCTGGTATTGCTGATGTCCATGAGCGACGGTGACCACTTACCATCAGGTGGGCCGTATGCTCGCCTGCCTACAAAGGCAAAAAAAAATCCCAGAACAGTAAAAAATGTTTTCCAAGTAATTAACCATAAGTAGTAAGTTTTGCTTTACTTCTCGGTAGCTTATCAAGTTCGGATTTATGCATTAGTGGAGTTTCAAGTTTATTAAAATGTTCATACGAAAAATTATCAATATCTTTGAATTCGCTTAGCAAATTTATAACGGATGTGACCTAGACATTTTAGATAATATATCAGCAGAACAAAGTAAAGGATATATTCATGTTAAAGGAAACAACAAGATAATAAAATGTATGCTCCAAAAATTTGTTTTAAGTAAGTGTTACGTGGAAACATATTAGAAGTCGAACCCAATTTATGGTCCAAGGAAACGACATTCAAACCGTCCATAATTTCGTGAAGATATTAAGTTGATAATATTATTTTGTGATGTTTGTTTTACTGATTCGTATATATTTCGTTGTATTCGTCATCGGGAAACATTCTAACTTTTCCCTAAGCCACTTTTGCCGTCCTCGCGGACTTAATTCCTCTGAGAGGTGTACCAACAGCGCTCCGTCCTAAATCCTTATATATAACGGCACAAGGAAGAGAATCGGAGTAACTTAAGTAATATTATATTATAACATAAAACCTGTCGAACAATTTTCATCAGCTTCACGTCTCTACAAGCACAATAAATACACTTCAAAGGCAATTTTTTTGTGGGTACCCTCTTTTGAAGTGGGTAGACATTAATCATGGTATTGCGAAGCGTTTTGCGGATAAATCATAATCTGTTTAGCGACATACTTGCATGAATGATATATACATTGGTACATAAATAAAACGTAGATCGTGTAAAACGAACAGTTACTTTTTAAACTCATTTTATTCTCAAGCTTTATGAATTTTGTAGTAAATAGTTTTATGAAACTATTTCATCTCATGAAGAAAAAAAAACTCTGTCTACCATTTGAGGAAACGGATACGAAGTACAAAAGAGTACATCGAATACCAAGTCGTAATAAATACTTTAATATTTAATTATACCAACAAAAAAAAAACGAGATAGTCCTGTCACCAAGAACAATAAAATTTATCAAAGCCTTGAAATTACTTTACGATTACATTTTAAATTCAATGAGTACGATATATTGAGAGCTATAGGTATATGACTTTCCTTAAACGATGTTTAAAAACGGTCCTTTTCAGTTAGGTATGATTAGGGGTCTCCAAATTGCCCATGTCTATGGGCGACTGTAAATGCTCACCATTAGCTGGGCCAATAACTCTTCTGCCATGAATAACAACGAAAACAAGCATAACGATAAAGAAAGGTTAATTTTAGTACTTAGTTCGTTTTTATATCTTTGAAGGTTAAATATATTCATATACATATGTATGTACTGAAGAGGTATAAAGAAGGCAATACCTGAATCAATTCTATTTATTATCATAAAAATATATGTATAATAAGTATATGGGTGAAAAAATATAAACTCTTTATCAATTAAAAGTATTGTTATAAATTTTAATGTGACTTACTAATGAAAGAAATTAGAATAAATAGCCCATTTACAAATTAAATTTTATTATCTCTCTATAACGCGTTATTATTTAGTCATGTATTTTAGAACGGGTACCAATTATTCTTATGAAATACGTACTCAACAAATGTTCACGATTGACTTTAACGGTGAAGGAATAACATCGTGTAATAAATACTTATGGCATTACTGGCGGTAGGACCTCTTGTGAGTCCGCACGGGTATGTAGGTACCACCACCCTTCCTATTTCTGCCGTGAAGCAGTAATGCGTTTCGGTTTGAAGGGTGAGGCAGCCGTTGTAACTATACTGAGAGCTTAGAACTTATATCTCAAGGTGGGTGGCACATTTACGTCGTAGATGTCTATAGACTCCAGTGACCACTTAATACCAGGTGGGCTGTGAGCTCGTCCACCCATCTAAGCAATAAATAAATAAAAAATTGAATTGTTCCGCGGTTTGTTCGATTCGTCGAACTATTTCTTGCCGTAAAGCTTATAAGCATATTTTTTTTACCTTATACTATAATTTTGTGTTTCAGAGGCCGTATGAACTGCGTGGTGGAGCGTCGTAACGACGACCCCATGGAGAGACGTTTTCCCTTCAACATTCTAGGCGCGTTCGCTCCCCGCAGCGCTCATGCCGAACGCGTAGCCATCATCTGCCACGGAGGAGATGAGCCCAGGTGTGTTTTAATTGAATACTTAATTTAAACATAATAACAGAATATTTCGAGATGTCTAAAATGGACAGTAGAATGGTAGATTTTTGTTTGAAATTAAAAGACTATTTGCATTGCAATCGTGAAATGCATAAAACTCTTTTGTTATCCGACACGATTTCATCGGATTTCTTCCTTCTACTTCGTTCGCCTTTTCATTAGGAATAGCAAATGAATGGCCAGATGTTTGTTGGTCATTAACAGAGTACTTTTACCTAGTAACATAGCTCGATACTCAGAAATTTCAGTAATAACCAATAGGGAACGAAAATAAATTGGCTTCAAACTTATTTTAGTAACTAATGCAATTGTAATTTGTCAAGTATATAGGTATAGCACAAAACTAGCAAAAAAAACAAGAATCCAATGTATATTCATATGATAATTACAGGTTCCAAATTTAATGTATAATACTTAAATTGTAATGTTAATGTTTTTTTATCATAGTTATTAATTCACTTCAAGACGTTTGAATAACATGAAAATTTGCACACGTATCTCGGACCGATAACAATTTGAAGAATGTTTTTACTTTACCTTAGTAATAGTTTTTAAACGAAATTTACGTATATTTATTGTAATAGTATTTAATGTATATTTATTTGTAACGACTATGCTGTATAACAGTTACGCTATTTCCAAGGATTTCATGAAACTTTTAAATGCTGATACGGTTATCGTTACGAGCATCAACATGAATGACAGTTAGTTTAAACAATTACTATGCTGACGGGATGGATGTAATATGGTCTGCGTAAACCCTGCCCCGCCATCTCAATAGCTTCGACTGGGTTCCCGCCCGGTCCGGGGTAGGGCGCCGGCTGTGAGTGGCAGGAGTTTTTAGTGAGATTCGACTCCCACACATCCCACCTGCCGTGCGGGTGGGAATCCGGCGATTTTGTACTGTGGAAAAAAAACTGTACATCAGCATATGAGTTTGAGTCGTGCCCTCCTCCTCTTTCAGTCGATAATCTTCAATTCTGAGGATTGTGGCCTTTCTGAATAGTATTCTCGCGGACTATCTTGCACCAGCTCTGTCTATCTTTATCTGCGTGGATGGCACCGTGGACTGAGGTGTTGAGGGTAGAGCATATCTAGTTCGACCAGTGCATTGAACTTCTGTCTCTGGGCCTACTTCCACATAATTTGCTTGTTATTGACAGCTTTTCGAAATTATCTCTTTCTGGAAACATGTCTCCAGAACTCGAAGCTGCCCCCATATAAGTTCGTTATAATTCAAAATTATACCATAATAATTAAAAAATATTACCCATCGTAGCAATAAAAAAAAATATGTTTTTCTCTTCGAAAATAAGTAGTTTGAAAAATAAGAAATAGTATGAAAAATAGTAAAATGAAGTTAGTCTCAACGAATTCAATATGCTTCATTTAGATCACTTAAGTGTAGAGGGTAAAAGGTTCTGGAGGGAATTTAACAAAAACGAAAATTGGCCTATTGGGGTTTCATAAAACTACTTTTTAGGTATTAAATCTCAAAGTATCCAATCAAATCTTATTCCAAAGAAGTCCCGTTCTTTCTTATTCAACGAATGGATTAGGTAGATATTTTTTTATATTATAAATCAAATTCTTAAAAATTAAAAATAAATGTATATTTTAACATTTATTTTCTGGAATTGACCCGTTTTATGAAAACCATCTGTAGGATGGAGTATTTATCAAGCACGAGACGCATTATAAGAAACTAAAAGTGTCAAATTTGTCTACAGGGCAATCAATTTCCCGGAGCCACAGTCCCAGGTATTTGCCTTCCCGTTGACCGGTCCAGTACGCCTCCCTCTGCGTCCTCAGCCAGAGACACCTTCCGGTCCTGAACCCAGGATGCCTTTTGGACCTGGTTCTGACGCTAGAATGCCACCTTTCGCACAAGCTCCTGAACAAAGAATGCCGCCCTTCGCACAAGCTCCTGAACAAAGAATGCCGCCCTTCGCACAAGCTCCTGAACAAAGAATGCCGCCCTTCGCTCCACTAGGACCGATGGCACCAGTTAGCCGCCAGGCGTCCTTCCCGCTGCCGGTAAGTTTAAATATATTCTGTACATTCATTTTTTTTTTTAAAAGAAGCCTTTTTTTATTTTTTTTAATCGTGCTTTCTATCACTGGTCTATTGTTGACGGTACTATAAAAAACGAAACTGAGGTGCCAACAAATAACATACATTTTTACATATTGGAAACCGCGATTATATAATATTATATAAATACTCTATATTTATAGGATGAAAGAAGATTACAGTCGTCGTATTTTACAGTCGTCGTGGCCTAAAGGATAAGACGTCCGGTGCATTCGTATGAAGCGATGCACCGGTGTTCGAATCCCGCAGGCGGGTACCAATTTTTCTAATGAAATACGTACTCATCAAATGTTCACGATCGACTTCCACGGTGAAGGAATAACATCGTGTAATAAAAATCAAACCCGCAAAATTATAATTTGCGTAATCACTGGTGGTAGGACCTCTTGGGAGTCCGCACGGGTAGGTACCACCACCCCGCCTATTTCCGCCGTGAAGCAGTAATGCGTTTCGGTTCGAAGGGTGGGGTAGCCGTCGTAACTATACTGAGACCTTAGAACTTATATCTCGAAGTGGGTGACGCATTTACGTTGTAGATGTCTATGGGCTCCAGTAACCACTTAACATCAGGTGGGCTGTGAGTTCGTCCATCCATCTAAGCAATAAATAAATTATATTTATATATAATATAATATTTATATATATAATTATATATATATAAATAAAGATTATATTTATAGTGTTGCTCTGCATCACATAAAAGTTTTACGATTACATTATCAGTTTAATTTGTAAGATTCCATTTCACGGTTAATATGGCGTGAGGAAGTCAGTTAACCGAACATGTAACACGATATTGAGACGCAATTTTCAACCTAATGCCCGAATCACATTGTTTTACATCTGCGACATGCTTCACTTCATAATTGACCTGGTTACAGTTAAATTGATTTAGTAATATAAAAGCGAGTAGAATTAATGTTTATGCTTCAATAGAAGGCCGACGGTGGCTTGTCCATGTCTCTGGCATTGCTGTTGTCCAGGAGTTACGGTGATTACTTACCGTCAGGCGGGTTGTGTGATCGTCGGTATTCTAAGGCAAACGAAAAAGCTACTCTTATGTGAATTTAAAAATTTAAAGTTAAAACAAAGGATCCTTTTTCTAAATAAAAATATATCGTCAAGGGAGGCTAAGGTGTATTATTATTATTATATAATTATTATACTTATGCAATATCATTACGTAATTATAATAGAATCTCGCACTAATTAATGTCTTCATTTTCTCATAAATCTAATAATACAATATGGGGTGTGATATTAATTAATGATCTTGAATAAACAATTTAATAGACAACAAACAAAAAAGGAACCTTAGCAAAAATAAATGATTAGGCTTTTTACCATAAATTCGATCTCAACTCAGCATAATGCTGATTACATAATTACCGCTGGTTTTCAGTCAGCAAAGTTTTCAGTCAGTGACAAAATTATCTAGATCTTTTAATAGAGTGTACTAAAGTTATCTAGCAACAAGAAAAAGCTCTATTTTTACGTTGCTGCGTCCCACATGATGTTGAGTGATTACTGTCAGCAGCTTGGTATAGAAAAGGCCTTAGGTTAGTAAATAACCTTTAAATATACTTTTAAGTTACAAATAACAATGTTACAAATTCTGGGGTATATTGCGGTCATCTATGATTGGCAACAATAGTTTCATCCAAGATATGGATAATCTGTGGCTGATATCCGGAATCGCTACGTACACACTAACGCTTACACAACAGGTTAAAACTCGATGTAATAATACATAATATAAATTTACTCTTTACAAAGAAGTATGGAAACAATTTCTATTGTCTCAAGCTTCAGATACTGATTTTCAGGATACACTATTTTTTAAAACTTACATGAAAATATTATATATCGTTATCCAGATTACATGCTTAGATGTTAAGATAAATACTGAAAAAATTATTAAATTTAATCTTTACAGTCTTAAATAAAACAAGTCTTAATTGTAGTATAGCTTAATTCATATCCCACAGAGATTCATGCTGCGAACAGACTTAAGTGAGTAAGTAAGGAGTTAAGTGCACGGTATACATATCCCGTATCTATAAATATTATATGTTCGAGTAATTTATTGACGCAAGTCGGGTATTTATTAACTACTAGCGATTATTCATACCGTAATAATTACTATTTTTGGAAACTTTTTTTTCTGTCAATTTTAGGCGCGAAGCAGTGGGAAGGGATAGAGGTTATACAATATGATTGGGATTTTTGTGGAAATGTGTGAAAGGTGTCGGGATTCTTAACTTCATGACCTCCATGTGTTACGCTAAGTATTTAACACAAAGTAGGTCGTGAGCTTGTTTGTACAAAACATAAAAAAATTAAAATAAAATTGGCTTCTCGAAATACCAAAATATATTTAAATTTAACTTCTTACGCAAAAAATCCAACGAATTAATTAAGCTGTTAGTATATCAAAAGTATAACTTATATAAAATAACAAAATAAAAATGGCCTCTATATTTCTTACAAAATAATACGTAGTAATAACGGTATATGAAAAAAGAATGCTATAACAATGCTAAATCTACTTACTATGTAATTCAGTTATATATTATTCATATTGTTGCTAGCAATACATTATCGTTTAATAATTTATCGTAATATTTACCTAATTTTTAGTATTTTTATTTTTACGTATTTGCAAGAATCCGTCCTTAGATGAAGGCGCTATCCAAGGAAAACCAATGATCCCTATTTTGTACATATTGACTTATAATTTCTACATATCGATTAATTAATTGTGTTATTTGTCATGAATAATATTCGCTACATCTTTGATTTGAATTTAGCTCGATGGATTGTGTTGAATATAAAAAGTATATAAGCATTCTGCAAAAACGTGAGATGCTGATGTTCGATTGGTACACCTCGATTATATGATCATTTTGTTTCAAACCCTGTCAAATAAATAAGATCCTGATCACTATCTATGAAAGTAAATAACTTTTTACCAGGCAATTTTAAAATAATGCTTGAATAACAAAGGGAATAAATGATCACAAAATTATTTTATGTGAAGGTAACTAGCTTAAAATTCCATTTTGAAAATAAACAACTCAGTAAAGAGTTTAAATGACGACAGCCTCGTCTGCTTGACATTACGTATGCATTGTTCTTTAAACGGATTTCTTAACAACATATTGAGAGCTTATTCCGTTTCCCCCATCCAACAGTTCTGTATTTAGTTACAATGGAATTGTAAGATGAGTCGGAAAACGAGTGGGTGAAGTAGTTACTAAGAGCTAACGCTCGGGTGTAACTTGATTACAGAATGTCATAGAAACAACAAAGCGAATGCCGCCAGCCATCTCGAAATATGAGGCTGAAATCTCAATTGTATTTGTATACAAGTATGTCTTCCCTTTAAAATGTAATGCCTCACTCGGCAGAAATAAATAGTCAGGACACCTTTCTGCATCAGTACCTAATCGAGCTTATAATCGAATCGAGCTTACAAAAAGTTGCGTTATTAACGAAAAGCTACATCTTATTTGGTGTAGGATGTACAAAATGTCTTATAATTTCATTGAAGGAATAATTAAATTGAATTTCACTAAACTCCTTATATTAGTGTTTTAGAATTCTCCATAACACATCAGAAGTTAAAGATACTGCGGTTGTGGAGAATGCTTGTATCTTCTCCGTATTGCATCTGGTCTAGTTGTTAGTGTTTTACATAAAAACTTTTACGTAATAGCGTCATTACCGTACAGTAGGTGGCGTGTAAGTCTTTTCAACAAAGCTCGTATTTCGTAACTTTAGCTATAGCTACAGCGAAGTGTGGCATTTGTCGTAACTATTTTAGTATTTAATGGATGCTGTAGAAAATTCTTTTCTTTTGCCTACCTATCTTTTAGTAGCTTCGGGGCTATTCTGGATTCACTGTGACTAGTCGATGAGCTCACGGATCTCAGCCTGAAAGAATTTGCTAATACCTGTCCTAAAAAAGTAGTGCTTTTCTGAATCTGTCAAGAAATTTGTACTAGTTAACTTACATAAAGAGTCCGTACGAAGGAGGTATTATTTTAATTATGCCCCAAATTAAGCATTTGAGGAATTAAATGTTAGGGAGTTTTTCTGTCAACACAAAGGGTGCTGGCAAACGATAAGCAGCAGGCGGTTCGTGAAATTGCTTGCCTCCTAAACTAATGGAAAAATACAGTCGATTGTTCCATTGTCTCTATTACCAAACTATTATGTACTGAATATAGCATGTGATTTATAATTATAGCTTATTACATAATAGTGGTAATACATAGAACCAAATATACTTTTTACGAACTTCTCTATTGTCAAAAAGTAGTTATTTTCGGTTCTGTTTCACTTTAATCAAAGATGGAGACTGAAGTTTGAAGTTCTTAGAATAGAACGTAATTGTGTGGTTTTTTGAAGATTAAGTTCGACCTTGAACTTCGTTTTTGTTCACAGCGGCTAGTGGTGCTTTTGTCATCAAATAGTGATAAAATAGTTTGTTCTTCTTGATCTAATTGATTACTGCTAAGTATTTTATTTTATTTTTATTGCTGAGATGGGTGGAGGAGCTCATAGCCCACCTGGTGTTATGTGGTTACTGGAGCCTACAGACATTTACAACGTAAATGCGCCACCCACCTTGAGATATACGTTCTAAGGTATGGTTACAACGGCTGCCCCACCCTTCAGACCGAAACGCATTACTGCTTCACGGCAGAAATAGAAAGGGTGGTGGTACCTACACGTGCGGACTCACAAGAAGTCCTACCACCAGTATAAGTATGTTTATACTTGAAATATTTAATGCTCATATTGAATGAAATTCATGGAAATAATCAGGCACTTATTTCTTAATCCCTAATCACTGGTCGCCTAACCGGCTATTCCAATTACGCGCATGCGGAAGGTGTGCTCACGGGGCTCATTCTCACAGAATTTGTTAACACTAGCCCTAGCATGAGCAATGCTGCGCTGAATTTACCACCGGATCGGAATCGCAAGCCACTGAGAAGATCCGGCGAGAAACTCAGTGAGCGCCAGTAACTAGCTGGAAATGATGTACATTTATAATTTTTAATACTATTTTATTTGCGTACAATAAATTATAAGAAATTAAAAACTTCGAAAATCTTAAACATTCAACTTTCTGGAATCAAACAGTCGATTTAATTCACCGAACCAAGTTTTGAATTACTGGGCTGATGTACAGAAATAAATCACAATTCACGAGGGAGATCTGCCCATAAAAGTTTTATATTCGAAGTGGAAGTTTGATGAACATTTTCAAAGATTGCGAAGTTGTGAGTAATTTATGTCGGATACATTTAGGAAATAACATCCGGCTATGGAAACCTAAGTAAGTTTCCTGATTCTACTTGATTCTTATACGTATAGGCTTACCGGCTTTATGCTAATTGACGATTGCAATCCGTTAGTACAATGTTCAAAGAACACTGTTGCCCGTACTCCGGTGAATCCCTAAGGCACTTTTTATGAAGTCGACGTGGCCTAAAGGAAGCCGCCGTGGCCTAAAAGATAAGACGTTCGGTGCATTCGTAACTAGAGATGTCAAGGTGTTCGAATCCCGTAGGCAAGCACCAATTTTTCTAATGAAATACGTCCTTAACGGTCGGGATTGACTTCCACGGACAAGGAATAGCATCGTGTAATAAAAATCAAACCCGCAAAATTATAATTTGCATAATTACTGGTGATGGTAGGATATCTTGTGAGTCCTCACGGGTACCACCCTACCTATTTCTGCCGTGAAGCAGTAATGCGTTTCGGTTTGAAGGGTGGGCAGCCTTTGTACTGTAAAAACTGAGACCTTAGAACTCATGTTTCGAGGTGGATAGCGGTATTTACATTGTAGATGTCTATAGACTTCGGCAACCACTTCAAACCAGGTGGGCCGTTATAACAATCACCCATCTAAGACTGCAAGAGATGGGCTGGCACTATTCTACGTCGACACCACCCAGCTAAAATGATATAAATATATAAATTGTCTTCCCAAATGCCCAAAAACCAAATCAATAACGTTCTGGTGTAAAAGTGTACCTATGCCCCGTCACTGGATTTTAAAATGACGAGAACGTACTAGAATGCTCTCGAATTCAATATGTATACTGTTTAGATTATGCATGAATATAATAAAATGAACTGTTGTAAATGAAATAAAGAAATTCACTTAAAACGAATGAAGTGGGCTGTCGCCGGTTCTAGATTTAAATTAAAAACCAGAAACAGGTTTTAGTAGTTTTGCCAATCAATAATTGCAGTTAATCTTGTGCATTTTCTGGGAAATTTGTTCATGCTCAATGAAAAATAAAGATTTAAGAATTTAGTGCTATTAGCAAATTATGCTCCGACACGTATGCGGCCAATGATTTTATTATGCCAATGATTAAATTAACGAGACTACAGAAACTCAACAGCGCTTCGTGCTGATTGTCGGAACATATTTTATGGAATACATCTATTTGTTGTAGCATAACGCGCAGTATTTGCTGATAGCTGAATGGTACTATATTAGACAATTTTCTTAAAATCAGAATAATAACCGTAGCGATTTTCTACTCAATAAAAGACACGGGTTTTCGTTTTTTGGGTCGATAAAATTATCTTGTCACTGCGTAGTGTTTTTTTTATGGTCTAGTGTTTTTAGTCAGTAATAAATCTAATTTAATCTCCTGTCGCAAAAGATTGAATTATATAATAGAAAACTGATTTTCGAAACTGATATATAAAAAATATTTGTGTTTGAATTTTTCTTCTTCTTCTATAAAAATCTCTAACATTTAATTTACGCAAAGATAAGTCTGAGTGATTCAAGAAAATGAATTCCTTAGACTTATTACACTCGGATCTCGTCTCTTTTTCCAAATGAAAAGGGCTTTACGTGGCCAGTAAAGTATACAAAGGGACCGTCCATTAATGTTTCAAACCGCTCCATGGTAATAACAGTAAAATAGATAAAGAAAATTTACTAGGGTTTTACTTATTATGAAACAAGCTTAGTATTTCAATTTATTAGTTTTTATTATTATTTTAAATCCCGTTATTCAGGTGGCGATGTTTTCTATAGATGACGATTGATTGCTAATTATTTCTTAAATAAGTAGTGGAAGGTATATTTTATTATAAATCAAATGAACGAAAATACTCAAGACAAGTCGACGGTCCATTATAAACACAAATGTTTACTGGTGGTTAAGCATATTGTAAATCAACACGGTTAGGTATTTCTATTTTTGTCGTGATACAGTCATGTGTTTCGGTTTAAAGCGCTGGACAGCCAAGATGCAATGGAGAGTTTTTGTATCAAGGCGAGTGACGGTATTTACGCTGTGACCCTGTGAGCCTCGGTAGCCACATAAGACCAAGTAGGCAATGAGAGATTAAAGAATAAATGCAACTTAGTCCACGCTGCGGAGCCACGGGTTCTGAAATCCTTAGAATATTAGACGGACTAATGATCGTCTATTCGCTTAAACAAACAAAAAAAAGTACAACTTTGATCTTTTGGAACAAATCAACAAACGTTTATATTCACATTTATTGTAGACTAGCGACCCGCCCTCGCTTCGCTTCGGAAACATTAAATTTTATTATTGACAGCTGAGTCCCGCGATGCTATGTCCCGTCGTACCGCGGGTGACGCCGCGGGGCGAAGCTAGTCTAAAAAATGTAAAGCCTAAGTTACTCCTTATATCATCAGCTACCTATCAGTGAAAGTCCCGTCAAAATCAGTCCAGCCGTTCCAGAGATTAGCCGGAACAAACAGACAGACAAAAATTGTAAAAAATGCTATTTTGGTGTACGTACCGCATATATATTCATATGCATGTAGTAAAAAGCGGTTATTTCAATATTACAAACAGACACTCCAATTTTATTTATATGTATAGATAAATGTTGTCAGAGAAATGGACGAAATTATCTTTCTAATAAGCCATGTACTGTACTGTATAGATAGAACGTACGTAGCACGTATAGTGCAATACATTTCTGTACAGTAACTAAAACGACATACATAAATAATTATTAGCTTCAATTCGAGTAGTATTTGTTGTTCTTCCTGTTTTCCTGCAATTCGAGATTGTATGTTCCGTACCGTACATTAATAGGAAAACTTCCTCCTCTGGTAGATTTGCTGAGTTGCCATGCCGAACTTTTTAATTTGTGTGCATGTAAGTTTCGACGAGTTTCTACTGAAGGAATTCTCTTTGCGATCTCGCGAAGAAATATGTTTTGAAGCGTAGGTCGTTTGCTCATTAATACGGCTACATTTAGCTTAACATTTGCTAGGACATGCATTACGCAAACGATAAAATCGCTAATTGTAATACTTTTTTTTTGGTTTGTATTTTCGTTTTAGTATACATAGTTTATTATCTTGTGGTGTTGATTGATGTGCTTGAAATGCATTGAAATGCTACATCTCTATAAAAACTTGAAGTTTGATTACAAATTTGAGTTTTTCCCTTTTTTGTCCTACCTAAGCTGATAGCCTTGAGAGGCTATATCAGCGTAACCTTAACTAGTAGGTAGCTCACGGGGCTCAAACCTGACGACGTTGCTAACACGAACCCTAGCAAGAGCCGTGCTTCGCAGAATCTACCACCGGATCGGAAACGCGACCCACTGAGAAGATCCAGCGAGAAACTCAGTGGGCTGTGTCTGAGAATTAATTTACTCGTCGAGCCCTTCGTCGCAAGCGACGGGTTCGACGAGAACGATGACCGAGTTTTTCCCATTTTTTTCTTTTCATATCGCTTTATGAAATTATCTAAATAAGCTGTAGGATTTGTTTCTGCCATTATATTATAACAGTCCACAAATAAAAATGATGAACGATGTTACATTAATACATAATAATATTTTAAGAGTTCGCGTTCATATATTTTCTTTACTTTATTTATTTAATTCCCGATGCCTAAGTTCCAAAATTAAATTAAAATTTTCGTTTTCTAAGAAAGCAGTACACGAATCACAGAATAAAATTAAGACGGGATCAAAAGTAACGCCAGGGCGTTATTGAAAATTGTTGAGCTTGTGGGAGCTTGTAAAGCTCATGGACCACTTTAGGCAGAGCTTCTACTGCAGGTATAAATATCAAACGTGAATGCTATCGCTCACCTGGAGGCGTCGAGCCAATTATTCAATTTTAGTAAAATATTAGTTATGATATTCTTTGGATTGAAACTTAATGTACTAGTGGATGTCTTACCCTTAAAGCGTTTAACTGCTTCGCAACTGACGATATAGTTTGCACAGACCTTTGCCGGATATGCCTTTTAGCTTGCCCACAAATAACATATAATTACTATTAATAATTAAAACCCGAATTTAAAATTTAAGTATTTGAAAACGTGAAATTCCACGTTTTCTACTTTGGCTGTAAGTTCTCCCTTGCGCAGTGTTTCTAAGGTAATATAATAATCAGGACTGTAGGGCTCTACACGATAGAAAGATTTGGAGAGTGGATAAACTCAGTTATCGAAACGGCTACTTAGTCAGAACGTATGATGCGACGTAGAAAAAGAACGGCGTTCAAGGGAGACGACCAATGAAATGAATTGCCGGGAAAGTTTTGGAACCAATCTTAAAGTAATTGACCTCACTTCGAAACTTTCGATTAGATTTATGAATGTTTTATTGGCATTAAACGTTCCGCACTCAATAGCTCCAGTTTCGAGTTTTTCCCCACTCTATAAGTACCGGAAACACATACCAGATAAGTATAAGTTACTCAAAGACTCCGAATTCTTAAACAAAATTACTGACTGCCATTATGGGTCATTAACATGACTAAAACGAGGATTAAAATTAGAACAAAAAATGCGTAATACTGGTATGCATGGTACTACAATCCCGCCTATTTCCATCGCGAAGTAGTCACGTGTTCCTGTTTGAATGTTATATGTTATACAATATAAATGAAACTTCAACTGTATGTGTTAAGATCATGGCATTTATCTTATCATATCTATGGGTTCTAGTTAATCACTTGATAGCTGTTGGATCGTGAGTCTACAAGCAATACAAAAAAAACTTCAGAGGTGTCAAGGGACACCCGGATGGAACGAAGTTCCTTTCGATTAATTAGTGAAGGAATTGTAATTTTTTTTTAAGTTATAATAATAAATTACGGCATTATGAAGAAGAAAAAAACAATACTATGAACTAAATTACTATTGTTGAAACGCTATCTCGAGAAACTGTACTCATTACGCGGACCAATCGGATACGAGCAATGTCACGCGATAAGCGCCTACACGTTGATTGGTCAGAATGACGGATCTAAAAAGTGTCGTGACAACTTTTCGTAAGAATTTTTTCCGTCTAGCCCCCTTTCAAAACGCGCGATAAGGAACTTCGTTCCAAAAATGCGTCTCATTCACTGTATTATAATACTTATTTATGTACATTTGATGAGAATTGTCTCTCGAATTTCATTAAGGATCAATAGATGTTTATTTTATCGGTATAAAAAATATACCGCACGAAACGATTACATAACCGCTTTAGTGCGCATTTAATTTCTTCCGCAATTATGTTCTACGTAGATTTACAAGAGGTCACTTGAGTCGATAACTATGATTTCGTATTGTCGAAAATATATGAATGAGCACGCGTCGGTGACTTTATACGCGCCTTCTTGTCAATAGTAGGAAATTAACTATTTTACTATATGTGTTCTACATTGTAGCTCACGCTTTATTTGTAATTTAAAAATCACGAAAAAACTTACGAAATACGTGTCCCACAAAAATCATACATAGTTTCTCTGTAAAAAATAACCTATATATCCTGTTGACTATTCGCTATATGCCAATGAAAGTCGTCACTCAGTACGAAAAGATAATAGAAGCAGGTAACTGTAATAATGTAATAACCTTAAATATATTGATAACCTTAAATATTACCGAAATAAAAAGTAAACTAAAATATGTGTAACCATTATTTGAAAGAAAAAAAATCGTTATTGTCAACCGACACTTTATTTACTGGTCTTGATTGATTTTCAAATCAATAAAATTATTATCTTCAGCATTAATGTATCTAGCTTGACCGACTTTTATTTTAAACCAATGGAATTAAATTCGAACAGTACGAATCGCTAGGCTCTATATAATATTATAAAACTGAATAAATACACATATTCAAATTGATTTAGTCGTTGTGGTAATTAACATGCACGAACGCCCACACAAACATGCAAAGTATGTTTGATATTGTGTTATCTGTATCTCTATAAAATATGAATATTGAAGTCGTCGTGGCCTAAAGGATAAGACGTCCGGTGCATTCGTGTTGAGCGATGCACCGGTGTTCGAATCTCAGGCGGGTACCAATTTTTCTAATGAAATATGTACTTAACAAATGTTCACGATTGACTTCCACGGTGAAGGAATAACATCGTGTAATAAAAATCAAACCCGCAAAATTATAATTTGCGTAATTACTGGTGGTAGGACCTCTTGTGAGTCCGCACGGGTAGGTATCACCGCCCCGCCTATTTCTGCCGTGAAGCAGTAATGCGTTTCGGTTTGAAGGGTGGGGAAACCGTTGTAACTATACTGAGACCTTAGAACTTATATCTCAAGGTGTGTGGCGCATTTACGTTGTAGATGTCTATGGGCTCCAGTAACCACTTAACATCAGGTGGGCTGTGAGCTCGTCCACACATCTAGGCAATAAAAAAAAAATAATAACATTTAATTTATTGTTATATTGAAGTTAATTTTAGGTACATTCGTATTGCTCGGGAACCTGAGAGACAAGACCCTCGCTTCTATTGTCTGCCCATCGTAATATCCTGATGGGTTAATTAATGCCTTAACGCTTCAATAAACGACGGTAGTCAGGTTTCAAGCTTCCACGGAATAATGAAGTATTTTAATTGCTCAATCACCGAGTGGTGTGGCTGTTTTGATACGCTTGTTCAATATTTCACGAACATTTCAATCTTCGTAATTATTTGTCATGTAGAAGATGATTAATTGGAAACGTTTCATTGAAGAGTTATTTAAACAACCCTATTGCTGATTTCT
This sequence comes from Bombyx mandarina, assembly GCF_003987935.1. Next base: position 80,130 of record NW_021011604.1, read on the forward strand.
CGATTAATCTATCTATCTCTTAGGTTTATGGCGTTTCCTTTTAGATTTCGCCAATGTCAAGTGTACATAATACTCTGCTTTCTATAGCGGGCTTCGTGAACGGGCAAGGTCACAGATAGTCACTAAGAATTAAGTGAGTACCTAAGAATGTTTGATGACAGGGTCTCTGTTGATTTACCTAAAACAAACAAGACGCACACAATATATATACAGGGGTTAGTTCATTAAAAGACAGACAAACTAAGAATATAAACGAAAGGGGAGTTGACAAGGGAAAGAAGAGATTTGAAATCAATGGGGCGAGGAATATCAGGAGGAAGGAGATCATAGAGGGAAGAAGATAGACGAGGACAACTGAAAAAGATGTGATTTGGAGAGCCTTCGTCAAGACCACATTCTTCTCGACTAATATTTCAACGTCTGACTTTGACACTCAGGTACAGTTACGAAGGATCCGTACGTTGTGAGAGATTTAAAACAAAAATTCGCAAAAATCAGGGTCGATCGGTCATTGCACCCGCTACTGGTTCCACAGGCACAAACCGCACATGGACTTATGCAATCACGAACGTTCCGGTTTCGGTCAACGGCTACTTATTATGAACCTTTCATTTATCATTATCGAGCACAAGGACCGCGAAAAAATACTGCTAATAACCAATACAAGCTGCGAGTATGTATATGTATATGTGACTTAAACGCAGTGAATTGCGATACATATAGAAGACATACTCTTATGCCGGCTATACCGTGAAAATAATTATCCTTCAAAGAGATTTAAATCGTACCGGTAATCATATTGTATAATTCCAGTCGCATTCAATTATATTATCTAAATAAAATGTACGGAGCTGGTTAATAATTCCATTACTTTGGTTTTGCATCTCGTACCGTATTATCTAGAGATAATGAAATTCTCGAGGCAATGGACTGATTATAATTTCGATATTCAAGCATAAGTTCATGTCTACAAAAATAAGGGTATGTCTACTTCATATTTTTATTTTATCCAAAAGATATCTTTTGTACAAATTATGCTGTTAGTCGCTAAAACAGCTCTTTTCTTAATAAACCGTTGCTGCTGTAATTATAAAAATAAACCATAAGATTACCTTGCAAGTATTGATAAATGAATATAATATAGGATTAAATAGCATTTTAACCTTTTGTTATTTATCTCGTTAAGAATATATGTTTACACGTTCAATACAATGCTTTTTTTTTAGTCGTGTTTGTGTCATAATCAAGCCGAGTTTTATTTGTTGAAAATCACTCTTGAAGCTTTCAATCATAAGCTGCGGCGTAGTTGTTTGACACGGGTAAAAAGTGATAAAGATCTTTTTGCAGATCCGGATGTTAACTGGTGTAGTAGGGGCTGTATTATGAGTATTATGAATACGAAGGCTTGTGAATTTGTAAGGATAGTACCAGATTATTTATTTCTGTTGCAAGGGAATCACGGGTTCCGGTCTGAAGGTTCTGAAGACGATATCACCGCCGTTATGGCCTAGTGGTTAATGGTAACTCGAACTATTGTACCACCGGTGATTCTCAGTCTATATCAAAATCTTCATGAAAGATATTTAGTTCTTGGAATCTGGATGTACTTGTAATCTATAATGTTTCATATATTGCAGATTTTTTTGTTAGCTTGGGATTAGATTCGAATGTGGAACTATAATAATATATTTAATTCAAAGTAACTGCGAACTCCAATTAATATTTTTCAAGATGGCGTCGATAAATAAAATAAAAATAAAATAAAATATTCATGCTCTAGGAGTCTATGAATTTCAGTAATGGCTTAAAATCATATGAACTTCGCCTGTATGGCCTAATAGAAAAAGAAAACTCCATAAGTACTTGCAAAATAGAACTAGAACATTATTCCACTTCAACAAAGACAGAACATTGTCATAGAAGTCTTAAAATGAAGTTAATGTTTTCCTCAAGTGGAAGGTGAACGGGAAAATACAACTTAAAATAAAAGTGCAAAGTAAAATATCACTAAGTTAAACATATATGTTTATTTAGAAGTATTGAATACTGTGCCGTGGAAATTTACAGAAGCATCATTATAGTGTAGACACATCCGTTTTTATTTGCTTCAACGCCACACGTGGCAATAATTTTATGGAAAATTGATCTATAAAATGATCGTACTCTTTAATAAACATTATTTTAATGTTGAAAAATTATCTTTGCTTATTAATAACTTGTGACCATTGTCATTTGTATTTCAGTCATGTATTATAAGTGACGTTTGTGGTAATATTTACACAGAGATATTTTGAATAGTCTCTTCGGTATAGTATGTTTATTAAAACATAGCCCTGTTAAAAAAGAGAATACGGGACCACGCAAAAGATTCATTGTGCATTCAAAGGTGCATTCAAATTAGGACCCGGCCATGTTGCAATGACTCTCCGATGTCACACGCTAATAAACGAGTAATGCTTTAAAAGAAAAAAAAATCGATTTTAAAATCGAACATTCGTGAAATCGTAGGGATTTAGGGTGTATCCGAATTAAAATTTCTTGACGGTTGAAGGTACGACGTGGGTTGCAGGGTCGACGCGACAAATATGAACATCGCTTTTAAAACGTAATACTGACTAAATGACAGCAAGAGGTCGTAAAAATCAAATATGTATGTCCTTTACATCAGTTGAAATAAATAAGCGACAATGCCAGCTCCACGATCAAATTTCGGCGTGTGAGGTCTTCGATCAGCACTATTGTTGATGGGAAGTGTGAGATATAAAAAAAATATAACGTATTACTGGTGGTATTACGAGTATAGGCGACCGTCCATGACAACGTCACGTACTGCGCCCGCAGTCACAATATATGAGCAGATATATTATGATTACTTGTTGAATAGAGATCTTCCTATCGGTATTTGATGAGAAAATATTAAATGATCGGTTTGCTGCCTTGATTTCTTTTAAAATATATTTAAGACTATGCAATTTATGTTGTATGTTTACTAAAGTAAATTTTGTCTTGACTGGGTGATGAACTGTGATTTGAGAGTGTGGGCGTGTGACAGATTATAGATGATGAGAGATTGTAGATGCTTCGGTTGTTATTTGTTCTGCGTCACCGTGAAGTAGCTTGAGAAGGAAGGAAGGCGTTTGAGGCTGTGTTGTCCATACTCTAGCACGCCATTGATATAAAAGAGCGAATTTTAGACGCTCGCGTTTCAATCCGCCAAGCTGGTTCGGATCTAGGGCAGTATCTCAGAACTATGATGACCGAAGGATATATATTCGCTTTCAACGACGACTCCTATGGATACCTGTCCTTAGAATGGCTATATGTTTTATTGCGCTGTTGACTCTTCTACTTCTTCTGGCTTCAGTTTTAGTGAGGCTTGGAGGTTCGGGCGAGAGTGCAGTAGAGTCGTTTAGTGAGTGGCTATGAAGACTAAGAGACCTACACTCAGCATTGAGTGGACATGGGTTGAAGAAGACGGAAGTCGTACATACTCCAACTCCTTAGCGCGAGAATATAATAGGCGATTAGTTTTCCGGTAGAAAAAAAATATGTTTCTTATTTTAGTATGTTTCATAAATTGTTTGTGTATACATACTAGTGAACCAATAAAAGACGAAATTCTATGATATTCTCTAATGAGCGTAATAAAGTGGACTGGAGTTTAAAGGGCCGCTCAGTTACAAGATCCCGGGCGGATCCATGTCAATTTTAGAAAAATAAAATATTTAATAAGGCGATACCAGAACAAAGAAAGCAAAGATTGAATATTATAACAATCTATTAACCTGAATAAAGTGAAAGAATACTTCTTGTTTAAACATTTGTTGGCACAGATGCGACGCTGTGTTAATGTCCTGGATTATTGGAACAGAAAAGCATTATTTATTGAACGAGAGCAAACACTTTAGCCGTCTGTTTTCTTCGTGAATAGCGGTACGAGCGACCAGAGGAGATAGTGAGGCGCAAGACAATTATGGAATGTCAGTGGGCCACGCGGTGAAATGATCACTCATCACGGATAACTGTTAAAGATGTTTTTTTTTTGCACTCGTGTACATATATGGATGCTGCTAGGTTAGCTTTCACAATCCTTTTTTGTTTGCCGAAACAATGACGCGTTAGACACAACAGTAAGATATTATTAGAATAAGAAGTTGTAAAATTTTAGTATGAATAATCTAAATTGAAACCTTAAGTACCTACTCATGAAGTTTTTAAATTTGATTAATAGTCACAAAAATATACTCGGAATTCGAATCGGTACATAGAATAAATATATGACAAAAAATGAACTGAACCGAAATCAAAGTCTATATTTTAAACAATTTAAAAAAATAACAGGACAGATGTATCGCAAGCTTTCGGTGGTAGCCTGTATAATGCAGCAAATTAATTTGAATTTGGAGTTAAGATAATTGAATAAAAACATCGAATGTATTTGAACCAATTGAATTGTCTATGATAATAATTTCTTTAGAGGTTTTACGATTATTTCGTGGTACGTAATTTAGATTAATAAATACGATTCTCTCTCTATTCGATACTCTCTCTCGCTGAGAACTTTCTTTCGGGTATTCAAGCGACGAAAGCGACTTGCTTTTCGATTCCAATGCCCGCGCATGACAAGTTGCTTTCTCTTTAATGATTATCGATACGCATTTGGCTTTGAATTATAGACCTTATAGCCCTTTGTTAGCCAATAAATTCAAAATGTTCTATTCAATATTTTGAATGTCACTCATATATTTTATGGAATAAAATAAAACCTACACTCTAACAGAGACTAACATTATAAGTCCTTTTTGTGTCTACTTAAAATCTGTGACCAAACTTTGTGATATTTAGTGCCGGAGCGTGAACGTCTGACAGTAATTGTGTAGGTAGTTGAAGGGCGGAGGGTAAATGCCCTGTTTCTTGATCGTCTCAACTGACGTTCATTCCGATGATACGTATACCTGTATTTAGAAAACGAGTTAACCAAATGTCGTCGTTTGTGAGTGAGTGCATTGACAGGATCGTTTTTATTTGTTTCGTATGCAAAAATCTTGCAAATTATTCTAAAAGCCAAGGTAATATCTTGGTTTTTTCTTCTACTTATTATTTGTATAAACTAATTTCCCGTAATAGATTATTAATCAATTCCGAATGTCATTAAAGACATCTATATATTAATACGCGAAGCAAAAACTTTGTACCCCTTTTTACGGAAAATTGCGCGGACGGAGGAGTATGAAATTTTCCACACTTATAGAGAATATAGAGAAGAAGTGCACAATGCTAATATTTATTTAAAATGATGCATAAAAGATACATTAAATCAATAAAGAAAACATTACACACACTACATACCATGTATTTGACGCACACACGCATGCATACTATTGATTGTCAAATTTTTGTTCTTGACGTCTGTTGTCAAATTGATAATAGATATTAAATATTGTTTGTCTTTGTTAATATTTTTTATAGTGTAGTCTTGGCGAAATTTGTGATTATAGAAGTATAAAATACAATCATAATAGTGTACAAACTTACAATTCCAATTAATTATAGTCGAATTTCGACTACTGCAGGACCTCTAGTATAAGTAAAATGGTGATACGACGAATTATTTGAAAGAAAATAAATTTACGCATAATTGCTTAAAAGCCTTACTGGTAGCTATTTGATGTACTTTAATATTTATGAGATTTTTACTTTACCCCTAAATAAATTTTATACGGCTTAAGGTTTATTGATTGATAGTATTATTAGTGTTATATGAAAGGAACAAATGTATGTCTAGCGTAGACTGTTTGTCGACGGTGTCTGTTTCACCGGTATTTGAATGGAATAATAAATAATACGAACTAAATTTCCTGAATGTATAATATACATATGTACAAATATATTGGTGTTTATATAGATTGGCAAACGAACTCACGAATAACCATGGATACCTTAAGACATGAGATTAAAGTCTCAAACCATAAAAATAGTTTTCAGTCCCGGAAACGTCAAATCACTCAATACGAATACATAGGAATTATTAAGAGATCATGGACGATGTACTAGTAAATCATTTACAACTTAAAAAGTTTTAATTTAAATAACTAAATGTATGGATGTAAGTTTAAATAAACAAGCTATCAGAGAAATAAAGAGTATTAATTTGCTTGTAGAAAAGCAAACATATAAATGTTATTTATATAAAGATGAGTTAAGCCAATGTAAATTTTTACGAGATTGCGTTGAAATTTGTAGCCTCAGTTTTATAAAATCAGGTTTCACGAGGTTGACTTTGTGTTTTGATCATAAAATGCTGCGAGCGATGCTGTCCAAATGACACACTTTTAGCAGTGACTCATTTTTTAAATATATCGATATTTTTCGTAGATAAATCTAATAATAAATTAATGACATCCTATAGTTTGATAATAGATAGCAGATATAATAAAATATGTACTTTTATGGACCTATCGACTTGTGATCGCCCAGGGGTTGAAATTCGGTCGTAATTAATAATAATATATTTTCTTTAAATGTTTTAACGTAAACCATGAAAGTATTTAAAAAAATACAATTGCAGTTTCGACTTTATGTCTCAGGGTGGATGGTGGTAATCACGTTGTCCATGGACTTACTGGTGGTAGGACCTCTTGTGAGTCCGCGCGGGTAGGTACCACCACCCTGCCTGTTTCTGCCGTGAAGTAGTAATGCGTTTCAGTTTGAATGGTGGTAGTAACTATGCTCGAGACCTTAGAATTATATCTCAAGGTGGGTGGCGCGTTTACGTCGTAGACGTCTATGGGCTCCAGTAACCACTTAACACCAGGTGGGCTGTGAGCTCGACCACCCAACTAAACATTTAAAAAAAAAACTCCAGTCATCACTTAATTCTTGCTCGTGGTAAGCGCTTATCCAACTAACAGTTGTAGTTGTTGCCTATCCTGAAGAACAATATTTAAGTGGCAATGGCATCAGTAGTGATAAAGGCTGTTCTGTCAACATCCTATCCTTAAACGAACGCATAATTCCTTCACGGGTTTTTTTTTTGGATCAGGGCCTTGATGCCTTAATAGGCAGGATAGTGAAACCCGTTGGACATTAACACGTTCGATATTAATAACATAGCGGAATTGCAAGTTGAACAATAACAAACAAGCCGATTTTTATTTTGAACGTAAAATATGTATTACGAGTAGATATACCAAGTTCCTTTAGCAAACTTGAAATGGTAATTACTTCCGCTCACTTTAATGAAACTAAAAATATAAAAAAAAAACATTCAGTTTTATAACACAGTTGGACAGTTCCCTTGACTAGTGAAATCGGTGCTGCATTGGAATTAACTAGGTCATTTGCGGTAATTGCAATCAAATAGTTACTGAAATCCTATTTCATTTTGATTTTAGAATTGTTTCTAATTTCATCTATATATTAATACGTGAAGCGAAAACTTTGTACCCCTTTTTACAAAAATTGTGCGAACGGAGGAGTATGAAATTTTCCACACTTATAGAGAATATAGAGAAGAAGTGCAGAATGCTAATTTTTTTTTTAAACTATGAATTAAAAGTACATTCAATCAATAAAGAAAACATTACACACACTACCATGTATTTGACACACACACATATACTCTTTCTTTATTGTCAAACTTTTGTTATTGCTTGAGGTTTGTAGTCAAATTGAGAATAGGTTAGTATTGTTTATCTTTAATATTACGAGTATTTGTCTATAGTGTAGTCTTGGCGAAATCTGTAACAATAGGACCATAATAATGTTGAAGCTTATAATTTCAATTAATTATAGTCGAATTTCAACTACTGCGGGACCACTAGTTTTCTTTAATACAGCGACTAAATTACTATGTGATGATACACATAAAATAATATTTCATGCATCGAAGACGATTGAACGACATTGAAGTGTGGCTACGTGCTAAATATTCATGTTCTATTATTTATTTGAATAATGTTAGATACTTGTAATAGTTAATATGAATATTTGTTTCTTTCCTAGTATTCGATTAAGACATGTACAACGGTTGTTGGCATTTCATCAAACGTTGATAATATCATTGAAGTATAACGGATGGCATGCGAATCGTTTCATCAAATGCTGCTTTATTATTGCTTCAACCGGACACAAAAGGGAATCAACCGAAACTGATGCTGGATATCTCAGATATGACATAAAGATTGATAGATTCAAAATGCTGCAACTGATTACAATGAACTACTGTTTTACTAGGCAGATAGAGAAAAAATGCGACAATACTGACAACCCTCGTATTTGTGTTTCGACTTAATTAATCATCATGATTCTTGTCTGTATTGATAAGGAATGTTTCTACGGACTTGTGAGTCCCCATGACACCGATTGTATGAATTTTATTTAAACTCGCATACATTAAATTACATTGTTCATTTGTTTCCATTACGACACGATAGGGTCTAATTATCGTAATGGTCTGTAAGTACAAGCTTGTTGGTGTTTACACGCAATCTCTAACGACTAAAAGAGTTATGAATTCAATTAGATTCCTATTTTGAATTTGAAAATATAATAAAAATACAAAACAGAATTTTGTATTGCCATTTCCATTTTAATTCAGTAAATAATTGTTATCGGTATTAGGGCGATGTAAGCAATATTGTTCTTTTTGTATCGTTGCTTATTTTTGTACTGAAGCATCTGCTGCGGTCTTCGCACTTCTTCATTAAATCTCAACGTGGGCAACAGTATTTACCGTCGTCAATTGATGTGGTTATCTATGTCAATAAACTAACGAATAAATGATCACGTTAAATGTTTTAACGCTTTTATAGGAAGACTAGCATACGGGTTATATACAGCGGTCTCCATCGGTCAGGGACGTCAGCAATGTCAGGGGCACAGTCAAGCCGCTACCTGAACGCGCACAAGCGCTTTAAATGTGCAATAAAAGCCGTTTTAAATTTCAATAACATTTTTATTACTCTAAGTATTTATTTTGTTAATATAATAATTAGCTTTGCTCTTAAGTTCATGAGAGTCTATTCTGTAAATCGTTGCTGAAACGTTGCTAGCATAACTGCATCAAACGAGCTCTCGTTCACAGCCACTTTGTAAATACATAATACACAACAACTAAACAGACGTGTTAGCGAATTGCACGCACACTGCATGAGAGATGCGTTCTAGACGCGAATCGCCGTCTTCACAGGTATAGTGGTTTCAGCGTAGCCTTGACATAGGAGGATGCGCGGCTGGCCGTCGCGACTTAACACCACTCGGCTACTAGCCCCAATGACGGTTGCGGTAGTATTTAGGCACCGCCAGATACGGATATCTCGCTGGTACTCTAACGTTTTCCAAGTTGTATCCGCGCCTTAATCGCACTAGTGCCGTACCGATGTCGCGTTCCACTTCCCTCTTCGAGGGTCTCACTATCTTGACCACGTTCGATTCCAAAATAACATTATCTGCCACTACAGGTTCGTCGGGTCTTATTCTGGTGATGAGTTTGGCCCTGTTCTTCTGTGACGCCAAATACTCTTCGTTTAGAACGTAATCGTGATGTTTCGGGATTTGTTTGTATCTGGCGCTGTCGATTTCTCGGTCGTATCCGATGCGGTCTCCTGGGGCGGCGAGCGCGGGCGCCGCCACGATGACTACGAGCGCGATGTACGCGTGCATGATGCGGTGTGTTTCGACTGTTTGAGCCGCGCGCCTTCATCACACATTTTATATATGCGAGAGATCGATACGATTCCCGCCCAATTTAACCATATACATTTTGATCGTATAATGACAGACGCGCTTGAACTTGGCATTGAATTGTGTTCATAATAATTATAGGAGGTACGGTTTTCTTTTTCTTATCTCCTTTTACTTCAGGTTGCTAAGACCGGTAGACACTAATATTTCGATGCATCAGTACACTGAACTTACACTGAATAACCTTGTACTACTTACATTATCCGACATTACTTTACGTAACTATTAAGTTTGTACAAGGTGACTGTTATGTTACGAGCATAGATTATAATTATTAACTTGTCTTCATTATTAATTAGGGTAATCTAACGAACATTCATAAAGATTAGTGAGTTATATAATTTTGTTTTCATTTTGAATAATATTTTCATAGTCCGCACCATCAAAACACAATCATGTTAGGCTGTGTTTTGTTCCTGTGATATATTATTATTATTATTACATTATTTACGTTCAACGATGAACGAATTTCGTTTGCTTAACAAGTCAGGTGTTGCAATATTTTTTATTACTATCTATGGACATAAAATTGAAGGCATAACTTTAATTTGAGTGCAGGGCATTTTAAACGTCGTAAACTGAGTATTTACAGACAGAAGAACACGATTTGTTCAAGGGTAATAGTTAAATAACAGCCGATGTGGGTGAATACGCAGCGTCTTTTGATGCTTTTAAATTCAAGGGTATAATCTATTAGTTCATCGGTCTGTACATCTAATATGGTAATGAGTGATCTTGTTAATATAATTCCCTTTTTTCTCTACCTAAGCTTTGGTAACCTAAGGGTCTTGCTCGTGGACTAGTAGGTGAGCTCACGGGCTGAACTCGGGAGGATTTGCTAATACTAGCTCTAGCAAGAGCAGTGCTTAGTTGAACCTATTGCCGGATCGGAATAGCGATTTTCTTTTTTTTTTATAGCTTAGATGGGTGGACGAGCTCACAGCCCACCTGGTGTTAAGTGGTTACTGGAGGCCATAGACATCTATAACGTAAATGCGCCACCCACCTTGAGATATAAGTTTTAAGGTCTCAAGTATAGTTCCAACGGGTGCCCCACCCTTCAAACCGAAACGCTTTACTGCTTCACGGCAGAAATAGGCAGGGTGGTGGTACCTACCCGCGCGGACTCACAAGAGGTCCTACCACCAGTAAAATTACTTACAGTGAAGATCCGGCGAGAAACTCAGCGGGTTGATTATTCTGATAAAATAATAATGCACACAGTGTGACACAAATTTAGCTGTCTTTATTAAAATGTCTGAAGACAGTTTCGATATTCGTTCATTGTTAAACTCATCAAGGACGTTATAAATAATTTATTAAAGTAACTATTTAACTAGTATACACCAATATTAATAACAAAAGCAGATGGTTGCGTTGTTAATATAAGTATGGTAATTTAGATATATCCAGGTCATTAATAAATAGGTTTTTTCAGCATTTCATGTAATACTTCGAACGTAGAGGAATATAATCTGTTTATCGATGCAAAATAATATTATATTTTAAATTTATTTTAAGCAAAAACATCGTTTCTTGACATACACATATTTTTTGTTTCATGCTTATTTCCTGGATTGTCGACAATCAACTTTTGGCAATATATTGAATTTTATGCTAAAGTGATTAATTAGTTAATAAAATTACCTAATTTTATTAAGATTATTACGATTTGTTAATATTCATATAGATTTTATAAGTGATTATAGAGATGCAGTGGCTATATAATGTTATCAATGTATAAAAGATAATATATAAAAGAAAGAAACTATTTTGTGAATCGATTTTTGAAATTACGTGGAAATTTAAACGCGTGATTGCATCTTCCATTTCAGTGACTATTTACATTTATATTGACAGTTCTATACCATGTATAAAGGTGTGGCATTCACTCTATTTAGTCTATGGTAGTCACCGGACTGACCGTGAGCATTTTGGCACCATGAAAGTGCCATGCGCAGTGTGTTTTATAAGTGCTAATGACTGTCCAAAATCAATTTAATTTCATCTTAAACGATATGGCGGCTGTTGCTCGTTTCCATTAGAACCTCAATCCCGACTCGATTTTAAGAATTTACAAATTCGAGTATCGTAGATTTATGAGCAATAACAAAATAGTATCTAGTATTTGCGTTCTCCAAATGAAAGATACGTAACTACCTCAGACTTTATTTTAAAAAGGTTTAAATAGCTTGTAATTAAAAGTGAATGTGATTAATGTGCATAAAATGTTCCGAACTTGTACATACATTTTATTTTTAATGTTGATTAGGTGTTTAATTAAAATCAGTTTTCGGATGCAGTTATAAGCACGGAACTAATTAGTAAGCTAACGGAAGTATTAATAAATATAGAAGTAGATATTCGGGTGTACTGTGAATTGATCGGAATCACCCAAGGCAATAACTGAAGGCGAGGACTTACAGTCGAGGCGGGCAAAGTTAATGAAATTTTCGTTTGGATTTACATGTCTGTCTCACAGGCGGTCAAGTTTTGAATTTAAATATCTGAAACCTTACGTTCGTGTGTACGTTTAGAAAGCTGTGAACTTTGAAATTTAATTTTGGTATATATGAGTTGTTCGATTGAATATTACTTTAATTATTTTAATTATCTATATATATAAAAATTAATTGCTGTTCGTTAGTCTTGCTAAAACCCGAGAACGGCTGGACCGATTTGGCTAATTTTGGTCTTGAATTATTTGTGGAAGTCCAGAGAAGGTTTAAGAGGTAGATAAATATGAAAATGCTCGGAATTAAATAAAAATAAGAATTTTGTTTTCCCTTTGATGTGTCCCCCGTCGGACGGATTCCTTTTGTTTGTTTTAAGTTTATTTTATACAAAAGCTTAGGTCTTTTATCTATCGATTGAGGCACTACGAAGTTTGTCGGGTCCGCTAGTAATATGTATAATTATAATTTTGAGAAAACGGGCAACTAACTTTTGTTACTTGTATTTTTTCTTCGTGCCGAACTTCTTTATCCCATGCAATTCCTAAAAATAGCCTTTAAACCTGGAGTTTTACGGTCTAGTATGGCTTATAGGCACATAACGCCTTCAGTCAATGTAAAAACTCCAAAATATTAAAAATGGTACTTAATCTCTTCATCCACTCGTGTTTTCAAATATCATCTAAAATTATTTTAATAGAGCTATCTCGATGAAAACGACAATGAATTTTGTGTTGGACATAATTCTAAGCAGACCGACCGTGTTTGTTGTCCAAGGGCGCGCGAACAAGACAAAGAGTTATCTCTTCCGTATGAGGTTCGTTCCGCATCAATCGCAGCATCATCGCTGGAATATTAATATTCGTTAACCAAAACATCTCTTTGTTTATTGACGTCCAGCCATGAACGTGTTTTTTCTGTCTATTTTTTTTTTCTAATCTCACTCATATTAGTTCGCCACAATACCGGTTAATGATATTCTTGCCGACGCGAGCTGACTACTATTTTTGTATGGCTGGAGGTTATTACGATACAATATTTGAAAGACTTATTGATTTTGTTGATAATGAAGTGATTAGTGTCGACGTGTATTCAGTGACGGTGACGCGGTCCAGGAGAGTTCGTTGCCTTTGTACCGATATTAGTTTTCATGTACACTCCTTACATTAGCTTTGTTTGTTTAAGTTCTAATTCTTGTTATTTTCATTTATATTTTTAATAAATTCGTCGTCCGCGACCACGTATACTGTAAAGCGTATTGTTCTATCGAATACTAGCGACCCGCCCTCGCTTCGCTTCGGAAACATTAAAACACACATGAAACCAAAAAAAAAAAAGTAGCATATGTTCATCAGGGACAATGTCGGCTTCTAATGGAAAAAGAATTTTTCAAATCGGTCCAGTAGTTTCGGAGCCTATTCGAAACAAACAAACAAACAAATCTTTCCTCTTTATAATATAATTATTATATTAATATAGTATAGATGATAAGTTATTACAATAAAAACAAAAAGAAATACTAAATTATAAAGCACAACCCTAGTCTAGTTTAAGTTGGGAACCTAACAATGTAAATATCGGTACTTTTAGATTCATTTTTGTTTTATGGACCTGACACTGTCATTGTTAATGTGCTAGAATGAGGTGAGAGTTCGATGTCTTTGTTTCGCGTTGTCTCAGCGTGTGTTTCGGCGCCCGTCCTCTGATGCGGTCATTGCTTCCTGATCGCCGATGTTTATCTCGAGCTCAAATCAAGAGACGAAGCTCTTGGTGCGTTTGCGCAACGTGCCCGCTTGCATTATTCATAGCCGCACGATCGGACCTCTATTATCCTTTGTTCTGTAGTCATCCAATGCTTAATGTTTCGTGTCTAAATTGTGTATACAGAATCGTATGAATTAACAATTTCAATTTGTCAATTTTGTTTAAGGAACAAAAAAAATATAATTTTAAAAATAAAGGAATGATCAATATTTGTTTGTGTGTGAATGAATATTCAGACCTAGCTCTATGGTCAAATTTTGGAAAACCTTTTTTGATTTCCAAATCAAATGTAGAGAACTAAAAAGTCGGTTTTTTTTATACCCGTGTTTATAAATCGAGTACTTTTCACTTAGTCTCAATATATGTCATTGTATGTGTTTTTTATTTGTGACAGATGCCATGGGAATCGTCTGAAGAGCAAACGGGAGGTCCCCGCGAGATGCGTATCCACGTGCAACGCGTTATTGCAATCCCGGCACCGCACAATATGCCCCAAGCACCCGAACCCGACATGGGACCTTTTGCGCCTCCTCCACCGCCACCCCAACAAGACCAGAACGAGGTGAGATAAGCGTGAAAAAAAAACTACTTTTTCTTTTAAGTTAGTTTTTAAGTTTCTTTTCTTTCCTATAAAGTTAAGCGCTGCTTAATCTTGATTTAAATTGTACTTATTTCAATTTACATTAAGCCGGATTACCGGTGCTTGATAATCGCTTAGCCGTGTATGGCATGTATGGCTACTCAATGGTCTCGGAGGTTATATTAATTCATAAACATACCATAAGCATTTGCAGAAATAAAAAAATTACAACAAATACAAAACAACAATCTATATATTTTTTATTTAGCGAGTAGAATTTTGTTTTCAATCGATTAATAAGAACCGCAAAACATTAATATTTTTACCGAAATTTTGTTATTTGCCTTGATTTATTTTGCCTCTCTTTTTGTATTGTTAAAAATGATTCAAATATCACATAATATGACATACGTGTATAATAATAATATTTAATCTGCTTAATGTAGACACACTCATTTTATTCTAATAGACATTCATGCAGACGTTATAATCTTATGAACGGACAGTAAATAAAGTATGATGTCAATTAATTTTTTGCGTCCGCACTAATGCGATTTCGGTTTTAAAATTGAAGTACTGACGCGAACGTTCCGATTTATAATTAAACTAACAGTACACACTTAACTGTAGCGACATGCAAATAACAAACGATTCTCAATCTTCAAACATAACACCCACGTGCCAAAATATTAGCTACATCTATATATTAATACGTGAAGCAAAAACTTTGTATCCCTTTTTACGAAAATTGCGCGGACGGAGGAGTATGAAATTTTCCACACTCATAGAGAATATAGAGAAGAAGTGCACAATGCTAATTTTTTTTAAAACAATGCACAAAAGATACATTAAATTAATAAAGAAAACATTACACACACTACATACCATGTATTTACACACTACATACCATGTATTTGACGCACACACGCATGCATACTGTTTATTGTCTAACTTTTGTTTTTGACGTCTGTTGTCAAATTGAGAATAGATTAACTATTATTTGTCTTTGTTAATATTTTAATAGTGTAGTCTTGGTGAAATTTGTGATTATAGAAGTATAAAAAACAATCATAATAGTGTACAAACTTACAATTTCAAATTAATTATAGTCGAATTTCGACTACTGCGGGACCTCTTGTTCATTACAAATACCCAAACCGGCTAAGTAGAAGTAAGAAGTCGAAAAACTTTGAGGAGTTCATAAAAAAAGATTCCGTTAGCGAGCAATTTACAAGTTCGGTAGGTAACGAGCTCAAATTATATTCCGACGATGTTACACGGAAGTGCGCCGAATAATGTTTTATAATGACACCCGCCAACAGAAATCTATATCTATACTAATATGATAAAGAGGAAAGATTTGTTTGTTTGTTTGTTTCGAATAGGCTCCGAAACTACTGGACCGACTTGAAAAATTTTTTTCCATTAGAAGCCGAAATTGTCCCTGATGAACATAGGCTACTTTTTTTTAATTTTTTTTATTATTTTTTTTTGGTTTCATGTGTGTTTTAATGTTTCCGAAGCGAAGCGAGGGCGGGTCGCTAGTAAATAAATAATATACGGTAAGAAATGCGGTGTTACAAAACCTATTACTATTCAAAAGTATTCACGGCCGAATCGGCTGATTGATCGGCGTAATTATAGCGACTACTAGTTCTAGTATTAACATTGAAATTTTTAGCGGCATGTACCTATTTAAAGAAATACATTTGACACGTCGTCATTTGTGATGCATGAGACCAAAAAGTTTCGATATTAAAATCCTTTCGATTTAAAATCGTCAAGAACGTTACAAATTACATTTTTATTTATTTATTGCTTAGATGGGCGGACGAGCTCACAGCCGCCCTGGTGTTAAGTGGTTACTGGAGCCCATAGACATCTACAACGTAAATGCGCCACCGACCTTGAGATATAAGGTCTCAGTATAGTTACAACGGCTGCCCCACCCTTTCAAACCGAAACGCATTATTGCTTCACGGCAAAAATAGGTAGGGCGGTAGTACCTACCCGTGCGGACTTAAGAGATCCTACCACCAGTAAATTTGGAACTGTCTTTATTTTAAATGTTTAAAATATACTTATACCCGACCAAAAAATAACAGATTTTATAAAGCTAATCTAGGTTTATTGCAGTGAAATCTGTAGCGGGTATCCTAACGGACTTTCAGAAGCAAATATTAATTTTAGTTGTTCAGAAATTATTTGAATAAATGCATGAATCGAAACTTGTTTAAAGTATGACTACATATGTTTGGTCGTGCGATGACCTCCGGATACTGGTTTTCAATAAATATCGAAAATATATCAACCGATTTTTGCCTCATAACAATACTATGTTCGAGGCGTAATTTCCGAAATTGTTTGCTTCCCGGAGGATGAAAAACAAACGGCGTACGAGGAACTCGTAAACAAAATCAAATAATATTTATACTGGCATCAGCGATGTACCTGATAAATCGGAACTGTGATTCCGTTCTGTTTGTAGAGGTTTCTAGAACATATTTACAAGCCTCCCGATCGTGACAGCGTCAACAGTTTCCCTTTTTCAAGTTAAATATATACAACGAGGGATCGTTCTGGTTATATAACGTCTTGTTATCGTTTTCAGCAACAAACTATCGTCCACCAATTCGTGCCGCAGACAGCTCCTACTCAAGAAATGGAACAACCTGAGGTATGTTTTCACAAGTGCCTTTAATACTATTATTGTGTGTTTTGCACTGAGAAAATCTTAGCGAGATATTTAAATACAGATATATTTTACGAGTCAAACCCGACTCGCTTTGCTACCAAACATTATAGGTTCACCCGCAAATTTATCGTAATCAGTCCGGTCGTTTCGGTGTTCATAAGGAAAATACATACACAAATCCACTTTTTCAATGCACAAATATGTACATTTATTGTTGATAAGTGATCTCAATTAGGATTATCTTAAGACGCAATACCCGATTTTCGTTATGAATGCTATAAGATAGATTAGGGCTGGCGTCCACCTTTAGTATAAGATCGGAATCTCAATAATGGTATCGTATTATGGCTGTCGCATTAAACCTCAACGCTTGGCACTCCGTGGAAAAAATAGGTAAGGCTGTGGAGCCAGCTTTTGCTCGATTAAAATACGGCTTATTAGCAGTAATTAAAAATAGATTTTTTGCGGTGACACTACATTCTCATTAAACAAAAATACAGAAAATAATCGTTACTAATTTATTACTGATTAAAATTNAATAATGGTATCGTATTATGGCTGTCGCATTAAACCTCAACGCTTGGCACTCCGTGGAAAAAATAGGTAAGGCTGTGGAGCCAGCTTTTGCTCGATTAAAATACGGCTTATTAGCAGTAATTAAAAATAGATTTTTTGCGGTGACACTACATTCTCATTAAACAAAAATACAGAAAATAATCGTTACTAATTTATTACTGATTAAAATTTTCCCAGTTGGAAAACATAAGCACGCAAAAAGCATTCGTATAATTTTCGGTTTTGTGAATATTCAGTGTGGTTTGAGGTCAACTAATTATATTCGTAAAATAAAATAGCAAATTATCAAAATGTATTTCAAAAACATCAAATATATGTGCGAGAAAAATAAAATGCACTAAGGATTAAGCCTGAAGATTGGCCTGGTATTTGAAACAGATTTCGTTTAAAATCATAACACAGTATATTTAGTATCTTCTTAGCCTAAAGGTATTTTTAATCATAATATATTTGTTGTTCTAAAACATGGGAGAGTTCAAGGTCTAGCTGGTAAGAAAAACAGAAGAAAGATGGGCGAGTTGGAAGTCTCAAATGGATTGTATGATGAATCTCCCACCCTCCAAACTGGAACACGTGATTACTTCTCGACGGAAATTAGCAATGCTGTGATAATCAATTGTAAATCTATACTAATATTATACAGCTGAAGAGTTTGTTTGCTTGAACGCGCTAATCTCAAGAACTACTGGTCCGATTTAAAAAAATCTTTCAGTGTTAGATAGACCATTTATTGAGGATGGCTATAGGCTGTATAAAATCACGGTAAGACCAATACAAGTGGAGCACGAATAAAGAATGTTTCAAAATAGGGGTTTAAATAGCTCCTTAACATCCTAGAATTCAAAAATATTTTGACTTTCTACGTAAATGAAGTGGGGGGTAAAATTTTGCGTTCTGCCGAAGTAACTATTCCACGCGGACGGAGTCGCGGGCAAAAGCTAGTTATATTATATGCAGTTGTCGTTCTTATTAATTTAATACCGAAATCTGTTCGACATATTATTAGGTAAGATTCCGTCTAAGATTATTCAAGGTACAGATTAATATTAAATTATGGACTTTCTGTTGAAGAAGAAGAGGGCAGGTCGGCTTTCTAATTGTTAACGAGTTCTTGAATAGTTAAATAAAATTTCCAAGCAACTTTCGTTCTGTTTGAAACTCTATATTTGTTTTAATGATAATAACTTTTACTTAATAACTTTTGTACATTAAACGGCGAAACAAACGCGTTTCTCAAATCTGGAAGGTTTTGACAACATCCCACATTTTAACGCCCACATGCTGTGAAGGATTCTTGAACAAATAACTTACTGAAATTTACTGGGGAAACTTTAAATTATTACAACATTGATATTCTTGTATATTTAAACTTAAACTTTGATTTAATGTTCATCCAATGTCCAAGAAGTAACATGGGAGATAAGGTTTGTTTTTTATTTCTATTCAGAATTTATACATTCTGTTAAAATATATAACTGTAACTATACTTGAGACCTTAGAACTTATATCTCAAGGTGGGTGGCGCATTTACGTCGTAGATGTCTATGGGTTCTAGTAACCACTTAACACCAGGTGGGCTGTGAGCTCGTCCACCCATCTAAGCAATAAAAAAAATGTAAAATATGTGTACTTTTTTGTATGATATTATTATGAAGTAACTTTTTTTATTACGCTGAACCCGATCAAATTTAAAAATTCACTAGAAAGTTACGTGAAATTAGTGATCAAATAACTCAATTAAAAGGTATGTACAGGTCTAAGCGTATGCTAAAATTTTAATCAAAGCTATATTAGAATTTTTAAATTAAATTTCATGTGATCCCCGTCAAAAATCATAGAGCATATGATTGGTGTAGTAATGTAACAAAATGTAATGCATTTATCTGTCTTGTTTCAAATTGATATATCGTTTTATACTTCGTTTGGAATTTTTCACGCCGCACTGGATTTACGATCAATCTTCATTTAAACTCCTTTCACTGCTTTTAACAATACCTGGTATTTCCCGAGCGTTATCACATGTCCTTTTTCAAACGAGGCTTGTGGAGAGTACTTAACGGTAGGCAGCGGCTTGGCTCTGCTCCTGGCATTGCTGACGTCCATGAGCGACGGTGACCACTCACCATCAGGTGGGCCGTATGCTCGTCTGCCTATACGGCAATAAAAAAAATAACAACTTTTATGTAGATTTTTTTTACTGGTGCAATTCGACTACGATTCACTGTCATATTTTTATATAAATGTATCCGCAAATGTTGAAATAATATAGCGTCACCTATCATTATTAGTATGATAGGTACTATTCCAGAAATTTCCTGAAGTATGAACTACAACTGTATAAAGTTTAATGGGATAAATGATACGTGAGAGCACATAACATAAATTTTTTGATGGTCTAGAGAGACCATATCAGCGTAACCTTAACTAGTAGGTGAGCTCACGGGGCTCAAACCTGACGATGTTGCTAACACGAACCCTAGCAAGAGCCGTGCTTCGCGAAAATCTCCACTAATGCTTTGGAATAAGAGCTATCTAAAGCCGCAATCTAAGGTTGTATCACGCACGTTCTACCTTCAGGACAATGCTTAAAATAATATGTGTACCCAGGGCCAGAAGGCGCAGGACGGTGCCCCGGTGCAGATGAGTCTCCCGTGGGGCTTGACCCCGGCCGACCTGCATGCGATACACCGCTCCGCTCAGCATGCAATCGACCAGTCACGCCGTGAACAACAAATGGACAACGACATGCAGGAAGTACGTACACAGAACTACCAACATAACATGAAAATAAAGTTTGTTCACTAAGCTAAGCATCCTCCTTCTTGCATCGTGTTCTTCAGTGCTTAGGGTCGTGACCTTTACGGAGCTTTTTATTTGGAATATGTTCTCCTATTTTTTCCTCTTCACGTAGTCGATAGCTATTTAGATGCTGGAGTCTAATGTCGACTTAATTTGATCCAGCGCACGGGACCTTTGACCTCCTTCCTTCCACTTTGTCGGTGATGAGTGGTTTAAGTTAGGTATAAGTTAATTTAATTAAAACTATTTGTACTGTTAATGCTGTGTTTTATAATCTGATTATATTAGTCAGTATATCAGTCTTTAGTGAACCAAAGAAACTGTAAAGTATTTAAAACGTCTGAAATAATACTCGTAATATAATGAGAATAAAAAATGCTCGTTTATCCGGAAAATAGTTTTTATTGTATCTATGAAACGAGAAAATTGAAAAAAAAAATCGATAATTTCGAGCTTCGATAAAATTTAACATTTTACAATTGTAATTGGTGATACTTTAGAATAAATATCTTATGGAGCCATTTATACTGAAAATGTTTCTTTAAATTATTGTTCTGAATGATATGTCTATTGCTTTGCTTATTAATAAATGTTTAACACTAAATAATTTGTATTGTCAACAGGTGAAAACTATCGTGAACACATTAGCAGCGGCGGCGGAAGCGGAAGCTGAAGCGGAGGCGGGAGCACAAGAGGGACCGCGCGCCGAGACCCCACGAGCTCAGCGCACGCTCCTTCTGCCTCAGGAACAACACGACATTGACGAGAGGCCACATTGTAAGTACACATATAACACAATTAAAAAAACAGAGGAACGTGTTAAAAAAAAACAATTCGCTTGTAGTTTTTTTTTATTACATATTTTTGATATTTTTTTTGAAGAAATCTCTAAAATAATCACATGAAAGCCTATATATAACACAGAAGAAATAAACGTGAAGTTATTTATAGATACCTAGTTTCACAAGACAGTTTGGCTCATTCACCCATTTAAACAATTAAAAAAAAATGTGAGCCGTCACGGGACGCCTGGCAGATGTGAAACATCAACATTATTTTGTAAAAGTAATATGCAGAAAAGAACAGATTGTGATAGGAACTAAATATGTCATAATGATAAAATAAAATATTACGAAAAAATTATTTGTTTAGAGAGAATCGCACAGTCGATTGCACATGGCGACGCGTCGCCACACCGTACACACTACTGCATATAGACTGTATATATATACCATCATATAGCGTGGCGACGCGTCGCCGCGGCATACGTCGCCACGCCAGAAATCGGTTTTACGTGCGGCTATAGATGTTTCACATCAAAAATTATAGTAAATCATTGGTTTTAACAACAGTTGTTTTGCTGGTCAACAAATTTGTGGCTTGAAAACGTATTTATAAACCCTAGAACACAAAGTGCTGGTAGCCTTTGAGCAGTAGAAGAGAGATCGGACGAAGTAATTAAGCCCGTACCTCTGTATTTCTGACGTTGTCAGATGCATATACACTGGTGGATTTTAATTAACTGCTAATTAATTCTACGGTAAACTGAAATCGAAAAACTACAGGATTTGCTTTTCATTAAAGAATTCAGATGAATTGTTTTCTTGGCTTTTTCATTTGTATACAATGTAAGCTTTAGTTAATTTCGGAATTCATACAGGAATGTCGTTTAAAGGAAAGACAATGCTACTTGGTAAATATGAATCAAATTTAGAAAAAAAATGACCGCTTCATCGCACTAAGTCAAATACATGACTAATGTATATATATGACTATGACTACATATATTTATATTACATATATATGTGTACATTCGTAAAATACAAAACTTATACAAACATCCAAAATAATTTATGAACGATTTATGCAGTGAGATATTTTAAGTCCAAGGTTTAATTAGGATGGTTTAATAGATAGAAATGACAATGTGCCTCCTCAAGTGGTTCGAAGAAAGCTCTGAGCGGTAAATAGCTGTCTGTGGCGTTAATACTATGACACCTTGGCAGTGGTGCAAACAAATACTGCATCAAGTTTCAACGTAATCGTGTAGAAGACGCTTGAGAAAACACGATCAAACGAACGCATGTATTCATAATACACTTTTATTAGCTTCAGACGTATGTATATTAGTATGTAACGGAATCTTTGAACATGATTTTGACCCCTTTCAAAACGTCGGATTAACTCGAAATTTGGCAAACTTATTAAGGACCGATGACAATTCAATATTAAAAAAAAATATTGAAAAAATTGAAATTCAACTAAAAAATGAAAAATAAATTTTAATAAATTTGAATTAAAAAAGCGTGGGGTGCTTTTCAGGATATTATCAATATAACCCTTCTACTCATATATGTTCATAAAATATTTATAACTACTGATACCATTTTCTTACACTATTTTTAATTCAAATTTATTTTCTATCTTTTAATTGGATTTTCTATAAAAGCGTATATTTTTTATTATAGTTTTTTTAAACTATTATTTATTATTTACGAGATTTGTTATGGCGTTTTAGATATGCAGCCTCGCTCAGTTCGCAGCGTCGATTCGATGCTGGAGGGCGGGAAACGCGTGAAGCGCTGTGCTTGCAAATGTGCCTAGAGTCTGCTCTAGATTATATAACATCGGCTCGCGATCGCACAGCGGGCCTCCGTCTCCAATCTACAATCTCAAACATTTGTAACAACATTCAATACATATAGATTTCAAAATAAAATTCTAGCTCTACTAACGATGTATAGTTGTATAATAAGCTAAAGTGCTTGGGGAATAGTGTTTGGGAATAGTTTTTATTAATTGTTAAATATTTATAAATTTTATACATTCGTTTATCGTGAAAATATATGTACATTTGTTAATAAAATTTAAAAAATAATAATTTGAATCGACCGCAGACGTATAAGACAAATACATATTTTTAGTTGACATATAATTAAATCCTAAATTACAAAAGTTGGTGGTTCAGGTAAATTTATTAAAGTGTAATTTTCATCTTGAAGATTGTGACCCTAAATTAAATTTCATTAGTTATACGGAATTTTGTTTCATTTCAATCCCTCTTTTTGTTTTTATCCTACCTACTAGCGACCCGCCCTCGCTTCGCTTCGGAAACATTAAAACACACATGAAACCAAAAAAAATAAATAAAAAAAAATTAAAAAAAAGTAGCCTATGTTCATCAGGGACAATGTCGGCTTCTAATGGAAAAAGAATTTTTTAAATCGGTCCAGTAGTTTCGGAGCCTATTCGAAACAAACAAACAAACAAATCTTTCCTCTTTATAATATTAGTATAGATATAGATTCGCTGTTAGCCTAAGGGGCTATATTCCAGTTACGCGCAGACATGTGGGTGAACTCACAGTTTCAACCTGAGAAAATTTGCTGACACTAGTCCTAACAAGGGCAGTGCTTCGCAGAATCTACTACCGGATTGCAATCGCGACCCACTGAGAAGTTCCGGCGAGAAACTTAGTAAGCTGTGTCTGTGGGTTAGTTCACTCGTCGAACTATTCAGTGCCCCACGTAAGACACCGGTGACCTACATGGCAGTCAAAGGGCTAAGCAACAGTTGCTGACAGTTCTCGTGGCCAGTAATAAGTGTCACAAAATCATCTTCGCCTAAAAAGTGTACTAAACAAACCTTGTAGATTTTAGTCACATCTTAATATCAACTGGATGACACTGTCGTCGGCAGTAAAAATAAAATTCATATTTTACCGAACAAATATTTTTATTTACTTGTACTGTTCGAATCTAAGTTATGATAAAAATTAACTAGCAAAAATTAATGTAATTGTGATCGTGGTTGCTAAATCAGCTTAATTAATTTATTGGGCGATGAGAAGCCACGTAATATATAATATACACTAAATTGCTCTCAATGACTTGCCATGGTTCCCGATAATTTCAGCACAAGTTAATTAATTAATTAATTTCAATTTTTAGCACGAAACTCGTAAGTTAAATAGCTTTCGATGTTTTTCTCATTAGCTTAATTGGAAAAGCTTTCAAAATGAAAATCGTATTGTGTTTTACGCGTCATAGTGTCGGTTTTAAGAGCATCGTGAAATGGGTTTCCAATCATTTTCCGAGTACCCACGTATTTTGAAATGAGCTTATGTTTTTTTGACATTGTCCAAGAGGTGTGTCAATTATTGAATTTTCAAAAGCATATCTCGAGCTTAGTGTATTATTAATCATCGGGCTGTGTGTTCTTTGTCTTATATTTAAACAAAACTACCATAGGATCCGTACGATGGCACAGTTTCATAAGGACGATTTAAATACAGAGAGTTAATACGTCATTATCAAATAAGCTACAGTAAGTAAGTATTGGTATTGATGGATACAAACATTTAATTTTATGTGATAGTTTCTCGTAATAAAAAAAAATTTAATTCAATTCTAAAATATTACCCTTTGCATAATAAGTGACCTCAAAACAAAGTTCATGTTTAATCTGAAATTACAGTGTAATGAATGTGTTTATTATAATTTATGACATATGTGTGTAGTTAAACGTCTGTCATTCATTAGAAGGAAAATTGCTTAATAATAATAGTAACTTCAGTTAGTATGTATGCCAACATAAAACTATGATGATTGGTTTTCCCCAAAGAATATCTACTTTAAAAAGTACAAGAAATTATAGTCTTCAACGTAGATGTGCTTTAAAATTAATTAATAATCGTATAATTAAGCACCAATGGCATAAAAATAAAAATAAAATGTCTTAATGGGTGAAACCCCCCTGCGGATTTTCGGAATTTCAGGCTAAAGCGCTGGGGAGTCGTTTAGTAGATGGCAATCCTGGCGGTCCCAAAATGTCCAGCGCGCCATCTCAGCGCGGGTTCTCGTGCGAAGATTTGGTCCCTGCCCAAAAAGGGGTATTATGCAATCCCGTACGGGTAGGTACTGTTACCTCGCCTATTTCTGCCGAAAATAAGTTATGTGCTCAGTTGTTAAGCAATCTAACCTGATGTCTGACCTGATGTCTCAAGCTGGGTATTATGTCTGTGGTATCTACGGTATCAATATCTTTCAAAGTATTATAACTTTCCATTCTCTCAACTCCACTCTTCCCTTATCTCTCTAAGTTCTTCCTTTCTAATACGCCATTAGAGGCTTCTCTTTCTTCTTCTGTATTGCTCTAACGGGCTGCTCTGTGATAATGTCACTTAATATTACAAACAAAAAATAATGTTGCCAGAGCAAGTGAGATGTTGCAATGTCAATAAAATGGTCTGCTTAGAATTATAAGCTAAATGTCCTCTACGTAATAGTTAATAAAAAAAGATCAAACAGTCTGAGTATAATTCTGGTCATCTACGATATAAATTTATTTTTTAGTTTGAAAATGAAAATTTATTCAGATTCGAGCATTGGTTTCAATATAAAGGAACTTTTTTGCCTTATACTCCCCCACTAAAACACTTTGACTCGGCTGCCGAAGGAGGGTAATGTCTTTAATATTGAAAATGGGCAGATAAATCAGTGGTTACGGCAGCCAATACAGATCGCAACGAAAAATATGTCTCCACGGTCCCCCTATCTCCCTTCTGAGATCCGAGGTCGAAGGCTCAGTTGTGATTTATAATAGCTGCCCCTAGCTCTTCAAATCGTCAAGGATGTCTGCTACACAGCAGAAATCGACAGAGAGGTCGTAACTCATTCATGAGGATCCACAATGCGCTCTGCCAGCACTAGGTACTACGGTCGTTGATCTTGTAATGATTGGAAGGTAATAACCAACAATTAGTTAGTGTCTATATAAAGTGCTCGTGTATTTTGTTCACAGAGCAAGAAAACCCTCTGATAACCTGGAGAGACTCATAGTGACGTGGGTAAAGTGGATGGAAGACGATCCACATATCGTATCCAAAAAAGGTGTAGTGACCAAGTGTCCGAAAACCTGGATATTAGACTGAGCGTCGCATTTCACTTTTTTTTTCCTACCCACGATGATAGCCTTGAGAGGCTATATCAGCCTCACCCTAACATGTAGGTGAGTTCACGGGGCTCAAATCGGAGTGATGCTAACATTGACCCTAGCAAGAGCAGTGCTTCGCAGAATCTACCACCGGATCAGAAACGCGACCCACTGAGAAAATCCGGCGAGAAACTCGATGGGCTGTATCTATGGGTTAATTCGCTCGTCGAGCCCTTCGTTTCAAGCGACGGGTTCGACGAGGACGGTGACCGATGCTTGTGGTACCTGAAAGCACGTTTAATGGATCGGGAGGATACGTAATGACGTGTTTTGGGCGACGTCGACTGTTTACCATTCGGTCTACAGGTTCGGGTATGTAATTTCCAGCGACCACGACAAGAAGGTTCTCATGTCGTGCCGCCTTCTCAAAGTGTCGCAGCGCATTTTCCTATGCCACCGACCGACATAAGTGGCTACGAATCACAAAAAAAGTTACAGGCAGGCGCGCTACTATGCCCAGCAATTAACGATAGATTGAAGAAGGAGAAGTTAGTGCTAGTCTAGAGATAAAAAGATTTTTATCTTTATCAATCGACGAATATCTATATTTCGGTTTAATAGTTAGCGCACCTGACTGTGGCGCCAAGGGTTGTGGGTTCGATTCCCACTACAAAGAAACATTCATGTGTTGAATAGGTTTGTTTGTTCTTTATCTGGGTGTTTATTATCATATATATATGTGTATATTTAACGTATATAGGTAAGTATGCATATGTCAGTCTCTGATACCTATAGCACAGGGAAACCAAACCGGGGACGAGTGACGTTGCGGAATTTGTTCCCTGTTAAATTATTATTATTATAAGACTTTTAGATAAAAGATTAAGGAGACTCAATTTTTTAATTAAAAACTCCAAAATATTGATAAGTTACAAAAGTTTATTAAGATTCTGTATACATAAGCTTAACCTATACATAAGATATACGCATCTCAGTTTATTATAAATTACAATTATCAGAGCGAATATTATTTACATTTATTAATGAGAGCAACATTTATTAATCTAGTTGTTTTCAAAACCTAAACACACAGGTTTAGCTTTTGCGAAATCAGTATGTAATACTTAGTTACAACAATTTAAGGCATAATTGTTTATGAAATAAAAATAATGAACGTTTGAAGTGAATTAATGTCGGAATGAATATCGTTCTGGGATGATTGTATAATAATGTAGAGCTATCGAGAATTATAATTTCAGATATTTCCATTTCAACGTCTAGGATCTCTTTCGACCTTTTTTTTCACTGTTTCACTCAGTTAGTTCAAAAGAATCCTCTCTATAATAAAATTTTCAAGTTAAATTCACTTCTTGAATATCATTAGCTATTCCATTGATACGTAATTTTTTTATTGAAATTTAAATAAATAAATAAAAAGTTACAGAATTACTAATTGTCTCACGTATACATATCTCTATATATAAAAATGAATTGCTGTTCGTTAGTCTCGCTAAAACTCGAGAACGGCTGAACCGATTTGGCTAATTTTGGTCTTGAATTATTTGTGGAAGTCCAGAGAAGGTTTAAAAGGTAGATAAATATGAAAAAGCTCGGAATTAAATAAAAATAACAATTTTGTTTTTGCTTTGTTGTGTCCCCCGTCAGTCTTTTATTTATCGATTGAGGCACTACGAAGTCTGCCGGGTCAGCTACTAATAATATAATTATGTGATGATATTCGATCAACAATAACAATGCGTTTCAGATGTGTAGTCGAAAGTTAGTACATGTACACAAATATGTACATAAATTAGGTTCAAATTAATGAGATTCACGGAACCTTCGTCTTGAGTTTGGCCGTTTGATTAACTTGGAATGTCATGCTCAGCGAGTTTGAATGCAATTAGGGATAGAGCTATAGCTACCTTTATGATTATAATGAGTTTCTATACAATAATAATAACAATAGGTGGGATAATACAGGCACGAATCGAGAAAGATTATTTTTTAAATTTTATTTTGATCGAGAAATTCCTGTTCTATTTCACATTTGCAAGACTGTAGTCTGGAAATGATCTCGACGATTTATTATTGTGGTTGTAATTTAATACTATTAAGACAGCATAGAGGCAAAGAATAAGAAAATTCAAAAGAAATCCGGACAAATAACTTATCAAGAGAGTGAAGAATGACTTCAAACACCAAAGTTCGATTACATCTTTAGAAAATAAATAAAAGTTCGTCACCAAACACAATAAGAACGTTAAAATTGTTAAACTTCTAGCAAATTTTCTTATTTTGTCTGATAACACCTGATACAGTATTATAATATAAAAGCACGTTCCCAGGAATATTATCGGCCATTTGAAAACACAACAGATAAGTAAATACACTGACCATTCGTCCAAAACCTTAAATACCAGAACAGCGGTCCATGCGGCACTAATTGGAACTGGCAAAAACCACATACAAATGCACGTTTTGTAGAAAGTATTTTTACTGATTTTCACTAGCACTATAATCAAGCTATTGTACATGTGATTTATAAAGAATATCACCAACAAAGCGATTACTAGATCAACATAGATTTGTGCACTACAAATGAATATGGTTAGCGTTGACATCGTCGGGTTCGTTGATTGGTCGTCGTAAAACTTTAGCAGAAGCACGATTCTTTTCACAAATCTCACTAGGCTGAGCTGCATTAACATTTGATTCCTGTAGTTCTTTCTCCAGCGAGGCATCTTAATGACTGTGGTTATGGATATAATCAACTCAAGTGCTGTCATAACCATTTCTGTTATAATGAAGGCCTCGAACATGGTCGAGGTAACGGGATACACATTTTTGAAACGTTGCGCAGAATCAGTTGTATTATAATCCATATCTGTGTCTGATGTATTCGATGTCGATGCTCCACTTGTATTTAGCCATATTGCGGCCGTCGAGATCTCTGTACTGGTTGTATTGTCGAAATTTTCATCTGTTGTCACTGCCTCCGCAGACATGTCTGGATTCTCTGGTTGTATGTATATAAATTTTGACGATTAAATAAGCTCAGCACGTGTAACACACGGAGTAGGCAGACACACTGGCACGCAAACGTTTTAAACTTGAAACGGGAAATAACGAATGAAGTTATTATTCATCGGTAAATGATACACAGTGTTATTGGAATCTGCGGTTTGTAGACGTCACTGCGGTGCGCGCAAATATCCGAAAAGGCCACATTCACTAATACGTCATTTTATGTCTGGATAATTCAACTTTGTCCTTCTTTTTTTTTTTACAAACAATTAACATTTGTGTACTGAAAACAAGTTTTTAAATTTTATTTAAGATCGCGTAGTAGAGTAACCATTATTACATGACAGAGTAACTGAATACAGGTTGCGTATGTTATTGCTAAGTTAAGTACCTACGTTTTATTCTATTTTTGCTGGCGAATAATACTTGAATTATGGTGCTCATTGCACATTTATCGTAATGATAAAAAAAAATGTTTTGTTAATAGAGGTATATTCATAAAATAAGTACCAAATACTGGTGACGGGAGGCAAGAAAAAGTTGTTTCTAAAAAGTTATTGTTATCCAAAGATATAGCCATATTTTGTCATTCCTTAGCTACATATAGAGATCGAACTTGGAAAATGCTTGTTTGCTAATAATTGCTTCTACTGTTCTTTTGTTGTTTCGTTACTGTTGTTTCGATCTTAATTCTTACTTCCTGAACAAACAAACACTTTGTTAATCACATAATTATAATATTAAAATTTTCCATTATAAAATTATTATACATTTTTTTTTATTACTAGTGGTAGGACCACTTGTGAGTCCGCGCGGGTAGGTACCACCGCCCTGCCTATTTCTGCCGTGAAGCAGTAATGCGTTTCGGTTTGAAGGGTGGGGCAGCCGTTGTAACTATACTGAGACTTTAGAACTTGTATCTCAAGGTGGGTGGCGCGTTTACGTTGTAGATGTCTATGGGCTCCAGTAACCACTTAACACCAGGTGGGCTGTGAGCTCGTCCACCCATCTAAGCAATAAAAAAAAAAATATATATATATAAATGTTACAATTTGAAGTCTTCCAAAGTGGCAGGCTGGAAACCACCTAAAGTCATATGACACCTTTATCAAAGTATGGTGACCGTACTTGGAAGGCCTTGGGAAGTTGTCATACGTTTCTGGGATCTTTACGTATTTTACGTACACAGTACGACGACGTTATTAAATGTTTTCCTGTTTAAATACCGTATGAAACATGAAATCATTGACCTTCTTGTGCGATACAACCGTCAAATTCAAAATGATCTATCTATAAAAGAATACACAAAATTACAAATAATAAATCAATAAAATAATATATAAATTAAAAAAGGATGTTCCTTAACTGATCTAAGGCACTTAACTGATTTTACAACAATTTTGATGAAACATGTTCAAGAACATACATTGGATATTAATTCACAATAATGAACTATATAATAATATATTCCGTCTTCTGAAATAATGGGTTTATGGTGTGATTGACTCACGAACAAACGGATTCTGTGGTATTGTGTTGGCGATGAAAATAATATTGTGTATTTGCTTTACTAACAAATGGTTCATTGAATCATTATAAAATCAATAATTGTGTCCTACTTCTTCTTCTTCCTAGCGTTGGCCACGTGGTCACGTGGCCGGTCTTCGGCACGGACGAGGAGGATCCGCCTTTACCACATGCAACTACCGTTTCTTGGGCCTACCGCGAGATCTTGGACTTGGTACATAGAGGTTGAGGCGTCTATTTCCTATTATAGAGATAAATTAAAATATTTTTTACTTTGCGGTATATTTGATATTGGATCGATCGCATTCTGCGGCGGACCATAAGTATCTATCCAATTTAATTTGTTTAATCAGGCTACCATCACTAATTGGGCTTAAAGCTCGAATAATAATGCTATTATTTCTTTTAACAAACATACATACTTAACATACTTAATAAAACATACTTAAGCGAGACTTCAGATGTTAGGTTGGTCTTGTGTTGGGTGATTGATTAAAACAATGTGGCAACCTTCAAATTACTTTCATTGGGTGATATATAACAAGTTAAACAAACTGATAATAATTTGGTATAAATTTAATCTCGTAACTACATATTAGTATATTCTACTTGCGTTTCAATCGTTACTTATCGAACGAGTATAGATTCGGTTCTGAATAGTTTCATCTTTAAATTACTTGCCAAACTTTACTTAGATTAATGAATTTATAAGCTGTTGAAATTTCCAGTAATTTTCTCGATGCTATCGCATTTCTAGGAATGACCAGCACACGAAATACAAGCCTTGCGAAAGACCGTCGATCAATAGATTTAAAATATGGGTCAAGCTCGCTTCTCGGTGAGCTATCTTTGAAGCAGGTAAGTCGTCTTTTATGTGGACGACTGTTTCAGCAAATTACTGCGGTTCAAATGTCGACCTCTGTATTTCTGGGCGACTGTCTGTGGCTGGAGTTAGGTACACGAATTGCTTGATTTAAAGATACAGACTGTATCTATTTTAGCGTTACTTTAACATGCTGTGTTAATATGAAACTATGTTTTGTTAATTTGTTAATTGTATAGACTGGTCAAGAGTCCACCTTTTATTTAATGTTTACTGGATCGCACAGAAATCATAACTTGAATAAGACCACTTCATCTTGAAACATGATGTCCAAGTGGTAATCATACTTAGGTTTGCGCTGGATAGGCTGGATAGGCTTTACTGCAAGTTTCTAATTTCAAATTATATTATTCACTTATAGAGTAAAGTCATATAGTAACTTGTAATGTAGTAATTTTAAATACAATATTTGTATTTTCCTAAGTTCTAGTAATTCCATCATTTCGTAATTAGACTCGAGTATTCCTTATTTAAATTATTCAGAATAAATGAGGTCCAGTGGAGTAAAGTTTTGTACTTCTTGCAACAAACGTGAGTGAAAAATATTGGGAGCTGTTTTCGTTTGGTTGAAACACTAATAATGACAAAGAATACCTCACATATATTTTTTACACTGTCCTAGTTTTGTTTATCTCTATTTGTAATTAAGGATGGCACGAAAAATGTTAAACCTTTAAAAATAAAGCTTTATATGACGAGATTAGATACTAAAATTTGTCCAACAGTGTAGCGGAAGTCGCGCGCCGTCACTCGCAACGCTCATTTCCTTTCGGGAATCAGCTAATCCATTGATCTGAACTTGCGCCCTCGATAGCCGCCTGATGAGTGTTTGCGTGAATTGATTCTTATTTGTTGGAAAAATAAGACAAACAAAATATGATGTAGAATTTGTTACTTTAGTTATTTTTTTATTTCAATAATGCATCTGTCTATTCATAATCGCTTTTACACCTTTCTACACTATCTGTTTGGAATTTAGTAGAACAAATTGTAATCAATTAATTAATTTAAAAAAAAGTTAAACATTATCCCTGGACATTATTTAAACAAATTAAGACACTAATCATATGCTGCTGATATCATAGTGCTAACAAATTCGTAATTTCCAACTGTCTTCGAAGGCACAAAAGTACATTTTTTTGACTTCAAAGTAGTAGTACAAAGTTTAAATTCATAAAGCCGTCGATTTATTATGGTTGATGGGCTGTTTTGCATGGATGTATTGTTATCCCACACGTTTGAGTCTATACCGCTGTGGAGATTTCGACCTCATGTCTCAAAGCGAATAAAGGCAATTACCGCGCATGCTCGCAGTGTGTATCACGCAAAGAACATTTCTTCTTGCTTCACTAGCGTTCTCCACTATTCGTGTACACGTTTTTGTATTATATAACGTTAGCTACCACTTCCTTCTACTGACTTTTTTTTTTGCGCTTAGTTGGAGAGACGAGCTCACAGCCCACCTGGTGTTAAGTGGTTACTGGAGCCCATAGACATCTATAGCGTAAATGCGCCACCCACCTTGAGATACAAGTTNAAGAACATTTCTTCTTGCTTCACTAGCGTTCTCCACTATTCGTGTACACGTTTTTGTATTATATAACGTTAGCTACCACTTCCTTCTACTGACTTTTTTTTTTGCGCTTAGTTGGAGAGACGAGCTCACAGCCCACCTGGTGTTAAGTGGTTACTGGAGCCCATAGACATCTATAGCGTAAATGCGCCACCCACCTTGAGATACAAGTTCTAAGGTCTCAAGTATAGGTACAACGCTCTTCAAGCCGAAACGCATTACTGCTTCACGGCAGAAATAGGCAGGGTGGTGGCACATACCCGCGCGGACTCACAAGAGGTCCTGCCACCAGTAAATTGTGTTGTAAAAAAAATGTCTTTAAGTAATGATTTATATTACCATAATTTTCGTATTTTATGGTATGGTTATTGGTATGAAAACCAAACAAGTCCCAAGCTATAAGAATTATAGACTGTATATCTTAAATTCAGAGCTATCTCAATAAGCTTGATGTCTCCAGTCTATGGCGATTATATCGATCCCAGATATACCTAGATAAAAAATACTAAAACTTATCACAGTCTGCGCGCGTTAACTACAACACTGACCTTTAATCATATCATCACAAAACGAATTATTATTATTCTATCTTACATTCGCACCCTAACTAACTAACTAATGGAATTATTTTAGGGTAACATTATATCTGAGAATCCCAATATATCTGCGTTATTACAAAAAAAATAAAAAATAAAATTATTATTATTATATATAAATTTGTTTTGTACTTATAAGCTATTATAGCTGTTATCTTTTACATTATCAGGTAGTTAAGATTATTTTTTTTTATTTCAGAAAGAAAGAATCACTTCGAAATTTTCATTAGTTTTTATTTACTTCATACAACTGCTTGAGATAAATATTTTTATTTAAATAATAAAATCGTGATTCACAGAAAAATGTTAAAGTCTGATAAATATTAATGTCTGAAGTTAACGATATTACGGTTTAGTAGTTGAGCAAAGCTAATGGCAAAGTACCTAAGATTAATAAGCATCCTTCATAGCAATTATATTTAAGTATTAATTTTACTATAATGTATAAAAATAAATTTAAGTAGATTTATTTCAAGAACTATAATTAGGCAAATGCTGAACTTAAAGCTATAACAGCGTACATTACCAATAATAAAATTGAAGGTATAGAAATATTTAATACTAGCTTTTGTCCGCGACTTCGTCCGCTTGGAATAGTTACTTTGGCATAACGCTAAATTTTACCCGCGACTTCATTTACGTAGAAAGTGAAAATATTTTTGAATAATAGAATGTTAAGGAGTTATTTAAAGGCACCAAAATTACGCTTTTTTACGACTTTAAAAGAAAAGGCCATCAATTCGACCACCATTTTTTATCTATATATGTTCACGGATTTCTCGAGAATGCTTGAACCGATTCTGACAATTCTCTTTTCTGTTTTTTGTTCGAAAGGGTAGACTTCCCGAATTGTCCTGTAATCATCAAGACCTGATGATGGGATCCTGGAGATATCTACAAAATTCTATAATTTTCAAAGCCTATCCTGTAGTGATTTGGGTGTTTCTTGTTATTGTTCTTATTCTGTGCCGCCGCGCACCGGCCGGCCGGCGCCTTGTACATCAATATTACGCGCTTGATCATAGTTTTGCTGCGATGTTATTTTAAAACTGCGGTATCTTCTCATACTCATTAAAATACTCGTAGCGAGATACTTATTAAAATCAAGTGTGGGTAAATTTCTTTAAAATTAAATACTTGTGTGAATAACGTATTTATTTGAACAGGGATTAATATCATCTTCTTAAAAACACCTTCACAAATAATGCTTTATTTTAGAAAAAATTTGGTTAGCATAAAACGTTATAGTGAGCCAACCTTAATATATAGACAAATGCTGACCTGGATTTTGTTTAAGGGGGAACAATTCTGTCATACATTATTTTAGCGAAACTTTAACTGTTTCCGCAGCTCTCAAAAGGGAAAAACCCCGATTTGGAAACATTCTTTATTGGTGCTCCGTTTGTATTGGTTTTAGCGTGATGTTATATAGCCTATAGCCTTCCTCAATAAATGAGCTATCTAAAACTGAAACAATTTTTCAAATCGGATCAGTAGTTCCTGAGATTAGCGGGTTCAAACAAAGAAACAAACTCTTCAGCTTTATAATATTAGTTTAGATTTATTTTAAGCAATACCTTTCTTTTTAAGCCTTTATTAAATCTCTGAATCTAAATGCCAACATAATAAAGATTCAATATTTCCTTATGATAATTGTTTTATTCATATGCTAAATGAAAATTTTTGCATGTTACTTTTAACGACCTGTGAAATTTTAGTAGTTAAAATAATGTGTTTCGATTCAACCATTTTATTTGAGCAGAAATTGGTAATACAGTAAACGTTTACTTCTGCAACAGTTTAACTCTACACGAAGCCTTACAAAACATATTCGCTTCTTTTCAACGCTCGTGTGAATGATGTATTTTATAGTACCGTTAATATAACTGGACATGAACATAATGCATCCAGATTCGTCCATTCTATTACTGTTTTCAGAATTACATACACCCCATATTCTGGAGCAAGATTTTCATAATGAAAGTTGAAACCGAAAACACTTATTTATACCGCGTGATAAAGTTGTTTTTGGCTTAATTTCTAAAGTTTGAACGTTCTAATAACATAACTTTGGTAATATGACGTTAACTTAAAGGTCGAAGCCCATTTTATAAGTTCGTAAAGAGCGCCGCAATTACCAATACACTAAAAATAATTAATATTTATGAAATGAATATTTAATTAACCATTACGATTTGTTGGTTTGTTCTAATTATAAAATTATATGACTTTGATTTAAGTGACCACGTCTCACTTCATATATTTATTAAAACACTCAATCGTTGGAATGGAAGTTGAAATATATTTTGGAAAATTTTGGGCAGTTTTCCTTAAGGATTCTAATGTAGGTTTGCACATCACCATTCTATTCATGGCAACATATAGTTACATTATACTTAATTCAAATTTTTTCTTTTCAGAATATTCCTGACGTTGTTTTTAAGCATCTAACGCTTGAAATTAAAATTGGCGTGTCTTTCTTTTATTAAAAGAATCTTGTCTTAAAGACAACATTTTGAAATATAACCTTAAAGTGATAAAGTATAAGAATATTAGAATAAGCTGTTTGAATAGGCGCAGCTTATTCGATTATGTTGAAACTTTTCATTTTTGTATAGGTTTCTCTATTCCAGATAAGTAGTATCCCAGGTAGTGCGATAGATTTAAAAAAAAAAAGGTGTGATGTATACGTTAAGCGGTTGTCTTAACGAAAAGCGTACCAGAAATTCGAATGCGAATCGGTTTTTTTTTATTTCCCTTGTAGGCAAACGAGTATACGGGCTACCTGATACTGAGGGATTACCGTTGCTCATGGACGTCAGTAATGCCAAGGACAGGACCAAGCCGCTGCCTACCGTTTCTTGCCGTAAATTCACCAAAAAAAGAAAAAGTGTAAGTTACAGTTAGTTCACGAGCTTCAATAAATAGATTTGACTACAAATTATATAATTAATATATATTTTAAATACTTAGATTAAAATAGTACCGGAGTTCGAGACGAGATATTGACCTGAGTGAAGCCTGCAACCTGAGCATTTGAAAGTTAACATTGAACGGCTTCTAACATTAATCTTTGAATTAAAGCTTCAACTTTGAAAATCTGATCCATTTATTAAACCAGTAACGGCTGCTTTTTAGTAGCGTCGATTTAGAATAAAATGTGATACTTCAGGGCGGCTTAATGAATAATTGAAGCCTGTTATCGGGTTCGAAAGTCTCATAAATTCGATTCTTAATCATTGTGCAGAGATAAAATTAGAAAAAATAAAAAACGAATAGAAAATTACTATTAAAATTAAGAATATTGAATGGAATATTCTGAATTTCACACTTTTACCAGGGAAGAAGACACTTTTGGATTTTTACAACAGAATTTTTTTCACCCGCGAGATATAGATACTTAGTACGAAATTATAATAAACAATTTAAATGAAATGGCTGCTTGACCGCGAGGATAAAGTTATCGGACTGACAACGGCGCAGGGGATTAAGGATTACTAGGAGACTATATCAGAAACTTTCACTGAAATGTAAACAAAACCTGTACAAAGTTCCATCACACAGAAGTGGATTATTAAATTATACATATGACGATGAAAATTAGTAAATGAACTACGAACTACTAGTGTGCGGAATGATTATTATTATAACGAACTAATGTAACTTGATAGGGATGTGGCAAGAGACGGCCAGATAAAAGTAACATGTATCGGTTATCATGGCAGTCGTAGTTGAGTAACTAAACGAGCAGCCTTGAAACTGCACGCTATCTACATCAATAAAAATGTTTTCTTCATTCGAAAACTTGGCAGCTCACCCAATCTCTAAGTATTAATTACGTACCGCCCGTTGACAACGTTAATGTCAGATGGGCAATTTTTACTATTGAGACATCGTTTGAAAACGGGCATGTTATATCGCGGATGAGGTTACAGTACAGAAGACAATAACCCTTATTTCTCTCTGACAGTTCCAAGAGATAGGCTAGTAAAAGGCGTAAATCTGAGTACTAGTAAGTACTAATCTACTGCGATCATCATCAGCCTTTATCTGCCCACTGCTGGACATAGGCCTTCCCCAATGCCTTCCACATAATGCGGTCCTTCGCCTTCCGCGTCCAACGACTTCCCGCCGTGCGCACTAAGTCGTCAGTCCACCTGGTTGGAGGACACTGCGATCGCCAACTGGTATTTACTTTGCAGCTGGTTTTGAGGACAAATTGTAAGACTTACAACTAGCCCTCAAAACCAGCTGCTAGAAATGCCTACGTCTGTGGTGCACTTGTAATTCATTTACAGTAATTGTAAAGTAAACACTAGCAGGAAATTTCCCGGGTTAAATTTAAAATGTTCGCCTCGAAAGCTCCGTCGACCGAGTGTCCTTGGGGTAAGCCCCACGTTTGGGCTTAAAATTAAATAGGAATTTTTTAGGTATACGACCTATTGAGGTTCGCAGGGACCCGCTAGATGCAGGCAGCGCAGGACTGATAGTTGTGGCGAGGCTTGAGGGAATCCTAAGTCCAGCAGTGGATGTCTGCGGGCTGAAAGAAAAATCTGATGAAATAAATTTTGTTTAGGATGAGTGTTTGACGCTTGTTGTGTATTTGAATTACCGCCTATTTTCGCTGCTATGTCGATCGTTAGTTGACTCAAATCCAGAAAACTTCTATTTCATTAGCTCTGTTGTTTCGTGTTCTTACTAACAATGTTTGTCGAAAGTATCCATAAGCAATTGCATTGACGCCTCCGATAAGTCTGTTATATTGCAATAACTTATCTACAGTTTACCATTATACCATCCCGTATTCGTCACTCAAAATTATGTAACAGTCAGGCAAAACTTTAATTTTGTTACTTTATTTGTTTATTGTTGTTGTGACAATTGTGGAAGTGTTTTAAGCATGAAAGGCTAGTACAGTAATCTGGCCGCTATGTTAGAAGACGCTATAGCTAGTAGAGTAAAATTATCCTTGTTTTATATTTGTGCCGTATAGCGCCATCTATTGGGGACTTTGTTAAAAAGCGCTCAAATATTATGTTGTACTGTTTATTACCCTTTATTTTTTTCTGTCGAATAACATTTCGTTTTGTCCTTTGACTCTCAGACATCCCGCTGAAAAAGAATCCTATTTGTGGACCATAGTAATCAGTTATCCCCATATCCAATTTCGCGCAATCCGTCTTGTAGTTACTAACTAACGCACGAGCGTGTAAATCCACACAGATAGACAGAAAAAAGTTACACAATCGGTTATATGTTATTTATAAGCATCACCATCTACATTGCCGATACAGTTAACTAAAAATATTACATCTACCGAGACAGTTTTGTTACAGTTTTGTTGTATTGAAATTTCTCACTAGTGAGATATTTTTTTTTGCTCTGCTTAATTATATCCGGTATGTATGTATATATCTGAAATCTGTCTACGAAAACAACGTTGGTCTTTCAATAACATTTTTTGAAGTATACTTCTTTAGGCGGGTTATGAAAAATTGATGAGAGTGAAATTTTCCGATGCGCGCGCATCGTGACACAAAATTAACAGAAATGAAGTTGCCCACGGGTGAACTTTCGCGCATGTACACTCGTAAAAAAAAGTGTTATTAGCATTCATTTTTTAACGTGAAATATTTATTATTAATTATTTAATATTTAAAAAAAAAAGAAAAAATTAATAAAAATAAAGTATAACTTCTTACGCGCGTACATAAATACACGCACCCTTTTTCTATATCAATTACATTCACAGATTTATGGATTCATGTTATTATATTATTATTTCTAACGTTTCGTACTTTACAGATTTCGTGGTCACGGAAGACTGACGTCATTTTCATCGTACAAGCAGTTTTAATTTTGGCTACGACTCATGAAAACCGAAGATTATAAAATACAAATGTACTTAACATGATTGAAAACGTCATCCGCGATGTTGTTTTTAGTTGTATAATAAAATGAAACCTAATATACCTAAGTAACTGAACCAAAAAAATCAAATACCTACTTACTGGTGGTACTCTTGTGAGTCCGCACGGGTAGGTACCGCCACCGCGCCTATTTCTGCCGTGAAGCAGTAATACGTTTCTGTTTGAAGAGTGGGGCAGCCGTTGTAACTATACCGAGACCTTAGAACTTATATCTCAAGGTGGGTGGCGCATTTACGTTGTAGATGTCTGAGCACCAGTAACCACTTAACACCAGGTGGGCTGTGAGCTCGTCCACCCATCTAAGCAATTAAAAAATTACTTGTCATTAACGTTGTGAGCCGTTTGTGCGGGATTGCTACAGGGACTTAACTTGTATTTCAAAATTACTCGTATTTTTATCGTGTCGATGAAAAGATACAAATGTAGTGAAAACCAAACACTAATCAATAAACAAATGACTGAATTTGAAAATACAATCCCATATTTTTAAATTAAATTAATTTCAATTTAGAATTTATTGTCAGCCATACATAAATTATGTTTCAAATGGCCAGTATTGTGAAACAGTCATTGCATACCTATGCAATTACCTTACCTTACCTTAATTTCAACCATGGGCGTTAGGAGTGCTGAATCTCATACAAAACACTACAAAAATTACTTTTTAATATAATATAAATATTACATATTTCAAAAATATAATATTATAATATATAAGTCCCGTTTTAATCGTCGCACATCAAACTAGTGGCAGCAACACATGCAACCGATTTGATGATGTAGGGCAGCCAAGAGCCTTCGCTCGCCCATCTGCCCTGGTGAAACTGAAAAGGCCTCCGGACCACCAGTAATGCCTCAATCACAAAAAAAGCTACAGAAGATCGGTAGAGAGGATATGGGACGGGGTATTCATTAAAACCGATAAATGAACTCAAGATAAAACTATCAAATATGTTCTACTTTAATATAATTAAAAAAAAAAAAAATTAAAGTAGAACATATTGATTGAAAACTATCAGAAAGTGCAGAACGGGGGAACCTTCTCGGGCGTTGTTTTTATTGGTTTACGATAGCACATAGCGGAATAAACTTTCCTAATCACTGTTCGAACGACCGGCGTTTAAGAATAAATTAGTGCAGAAAGTTTTGTGGAAAGTAATCAACTTACCCGGATGAGGGTACTATGCTCGGAACTCTGCGAACGCAACACTAATGCTGCTACTTATTATGATCCTTAGTTTCTGATTATTTTGCAAATGTGTTTTTGGGAATGGGATACATTTACTACAATTTTTTGTTGTTGTTTATAACATTGATAATGTATATTGGGGTGCACCGTAAACACCGTGCCACATGGCGTCGCATCACGAGAGCATCGGTCTCACAGGATCCCACTCATGCATGACCACGACCACTCTGTCAAGAGTGTACGAAAAAGAAGAATATTGGGGTAAAATGGTTTGGATCTTTTTATAAACAAAAACTAGGTTTTTGTTACTGATAGAACTCTTAAAAGTTACTGGTCTACATTGTACAATGTGTGGCCGGCTGTGTGTTATCGACCTAGAATTGTATGATCCCATCTCTTCCCGTGTGTGTCATTAAGACAACTCTAAGAGATTCACTAGAGAGTGGGCAGCAGCGTTTTCTGAGGATCGTGGTAGCGTAGCACTTATTGATGCAGCCATCTATTGACAAACACCGAGCGCTTAGTTGAGCACCTAATACTAAAATTATATATTGATAGTTTCTTTTATAAGTACGTATATCAAGGAATGACATTATCACAACTGTTACATACACAATTTTGAACAGAATAGAAAAAGGATTATGCTTTATTTCCTTGGAATAATTTTGTAGCGTTTCCAATTTGTATCTCATTGTAAATGTAACATCGTGTTTCGCTGTTCCTGCACTTAATCAGGGATTTTCATATTTGTCATCTTTAGGCACAAGCATGTTTCTGAAATAGCTGATGTCCACGGACGAGATCAATCACTCACCATCTGGCGCGCGGTATTGTCGCCGGCATGGAATCGCAATATATACAGCTCTTGGGGCAGTATTATGATTTTGAAATTAATTGATTTTAAGCTAATTGTAGGTCTTCTTAGAGAAATGATTTTTTAACATAGCTCAGAATCGGATAGCAATGTAAAAAAAATAATTCATAAAAAAAATTGTTCATTCAAAAATAGCGGAGGTATTTTTGCTATTCACTTGTTAATTTATCAGTTGGATTGTTTGTTTTCTCCATTGACAATCAAACGAAATTTTCAAAAACTATAATTGATTATGGCGATACTATGGTGTGTATGCTTAGGAACATTAAAAAACAAATACAAAACTAAAAAGTTACTGTGAATAGGTATTATGAAAAATACCAACATTTTGTACCGAGACTATTTCAGCCAAAGCCTTACAACAATTTAATATCGAGGCTCTTTGTTTTATTGCACTCGCGAACTAGCAAATACGCCAAACAAAAGACAAATACGAGAATGGTCAACCTCCAGAATCGGTGCTACAATGACAGAATCCAAAAGAATAAAAAATAATAACGTTACGTTACGTCACGACTTCAAATTTCAAGAATATTTATGAAATGTATTCCATATTCAACCTCTGGAACCGAATTACGCATAGTTTTAGGATAGTTAATTTCCAGGTCTTACGATAACAGATTAAACTTACGTTAAATTAAGAGATACGGGTATGCGGGAGTGCGGCCTCGTCAGACTGCTAAGATTTCTCATCGTGTGACTACCCTAAAAACACCTTTCCACCCTAATTTCTATCATGATTACTGATCATAGTGCTGTACTAGCTAG
Organism: Bombyx mandarina; assembly: GCF_003987935.1. The sequence continues at coordinate 123,042 of NW_021011604.1, forward strand.
TTAGCTGTTGGTATCATCACCCTGCCGGACCTGCTGTTTTGAATTGACTTGTAATATTTGCTTTAAGTTAATTGAAAAAAAAAAACGATTTTAATAATATAAAATAAAATTTAATTAGTGATTAATGCTATTCACGAAAGATCCAATTTTAACTCGATTTTTCTAGGTTACACGTAGGCAGAACGTGATTTTGGGGTTAGTACTAATTGATTCCGATCGATAATCGTGTACATTACACATAAACAGAAGTTAGTGATTAAATTGGTTTGAGATCACCTGTCGCGTACTCGATCAACAGGAAGGGGGTCCGGGCGAGGCACGGAGGAGCAGGACGCAGGCTGTGAGGACGCCAGTCGCCGCCCAGCCGCCCTACGCGATCCTCGCCGCCATACAACGCAACCGGAGGCTCTGCGCCCTCGGCACGACTCTATAACTTGACACTAGTTTCCATATATCGCGAGACGTAGGTCATTTTCTGGTTAAAAACACAAATCTAGTGGCACCTGTTTACGTTCGAACTGTTTAGCTGTAAACCAAATTCATTCGAAGTTAATCGTGTGCTAACAGATCGCGAAGGTTTCTTCTCTGCCCTTTCAACGTATTCCGCTGGAAGCTACGGTAAGTTTAAAGTAGAATTAAGTAGTTTAATAAAAGTGTTGCACGTGTTGATAGCTTCTGCTCGATGATCAAAACGAGTTAATCTTTCAGATTTTCGTAATAAAATAATATTCGAGTTCAAGTTTTTTGGTATATAAATAACCACAGATAGAATGTTAATGGACATTAACCCATAGACACAGCCCACTGAGTTTCTTGCCGGATCTTCTCAGTGAGTCGCGTTTCCGATCCGGTGGTAGATTCTGCGAAGCACTGCTCTTGCTAGAGCCAGTGTTAGCAACACTCCGGCTTGAGCCCCGTGAGCTCACCTACAGGTCAAGGAGAAGCTGGAATAGCCTCTCAAGGCTATCAGCATTGTTAGGAAAAAAAAAAGGTAACGGACAGTGAAATATACAAAATAATGCTTAAACAGAATCCAACTTAAGCATAAAAATATAGAACTTTGTACACTAAATATAAAGAGCAGCGACGGTAGTTACTTAGTAAAATTATGTAAAAATAATAATCTATATTAACATATAATCTAAGTTACAACATTAACGAAGATAATTTATGCACATCTTAAGTAGTTTACACGCAACGTAGCCTACGTAACGAAGGAAAACATTGGGATAAAGATAAAGAATATCGATAACGATGCCCTAAACGCTGATTTTTAATCGAGAGAGGAAATATCAGAACATACAATAAAAATATTTACATTGTTGTTTAGTTCTCTTTTCTTTTTCGCATAGTCGCTACATGTATATTTTTGTAAAACATGATAGTTTTGTAATACCGAAAACGGCGTTTGGCTTACTAATTATCATTTGTGATACTCATTTATACAGTTTGAATTCACAAGGTATGTTCGATGTGAAGGCTATTTTATAGCTAGTAGTATCGGCTATTTCACTAAAATCGCAATAAGATAACATGTTATCTCTAATACCGGTGAGTTTGCACCTTGTGAACACTATAGACACAGCCCACTGAGTTTCTCGCCGGATCTTCTCAGTGGGCTGCGATTCAGCTCTTGGTAGGGCTAGTGTTAGCAGATTCTCCCAGTTTGAGCCTGTGGGGTGACCTAACAGTCCGGGGCGTAGCTGAAATAGTTCCTTAGGCTACCAGCGAATAGGTAGAGGAAAAACCTTTCGAAGATGGGCCCTCGACATAGGTCTAGCCACGGTAAAGTGCAAAAACACAAACAGAGAGAGAGAGAGAAATTTCTCACTTCTTCAAACATTATTTAGTTACTTCGGTAAGCACGGCAAATAAAATGACTGGAGCAAGCTGGGTTGCGGACTATCTTGTTACCGGATTGGACGAGCGTATGTATTAAACCCCTGGGATACGAGGCATTACTGTCCCGTACATTTTGATACTTTACAAATGATCTTCAGGTACTGCCGCTCTATTCTTTTTTCAATGGAACAGCGTAGGAACTACCAAAATAGTGGGCCCTGGGACCGAACACGATACTGAACTGGACTTAAAACCGCTTCAGCAGGAGACTATTATAGCAGAAAGATTGACGCTTGGGAAACTATTCATTGTTTTGCGGTAAAAATAGACCGCCTCTTGGGAAACCATTCATTTTAGGGCAAAAATTGGTTGCTCATTTTTCTAGTAATTAAGAGATTGCCGCATCATGGTTTTCGGTTTCGTTTCTGGTCCCAGTTCCCAGTTGTTTGATTTTTATTTGATTTTCGGAGTCTTGTCTACTTAATCTTGTATGCTATGTGTTTTTGGTACCCTATAATAATACAATACTTTTTACACCGCTCTTACTTGACAGTTTGGAAGCGCTTGTACTTGTCTGTGTAGTTGTCGCACTATACCCACGAATTTTAGTCAAAATGTGAACAATTAGCACCGAAAAAACCTAGTTTCCTTACATTTCCAAATATACATTTTTTATTGCTTAGCTAAGTGGACGAGCTCACAGACCACCTGATGTTAAATGGTTACTGGAGCCCATAGACATCTACGACGTAAATGCGCCAACCACAGATATAAGCTCTAAGGTTTGGAGTACAGTTACACCTAAGTTACATATAAGAATAGTTTATTTTATATTTAGTAAATATATACTTATCTACATATATAGTTCTAGATGAAGGTTGAGAAGTTTATATCCTCTTCTTCTTTGATCTATATTAAACACTTGAATCTGAATTACGGGCGTCAACTCTACGTTGAGGTGGATAATTACAGAATACGATATTTTGTAGATCTACGAAATTACACTGGGAATACAAATTTTCCCAAACTTAAATATAGAGCATTGTCTACATAATATAAGGTTTTGGCATTTTCTAATAAAAAAATGTATTTATTAGCTGAATTTTGTAAAACTAGGTTACACTGTCAATAGATTCAAAATACCCTGCTAATAGTATTCCATCATGAACATGCTATACGTCACATGCCGATAAATTAACGTTTTAGATTTAACTGTGTAATTATCATGTCTGGTATAACTACCGGAAACAGACATATGTGAGAAGAACGAGAACCATAAAATTCTGAATACCTTTTCCTAGACTTTTCGTTCGACTTAAAACACATGAGACGTGTCTCGATAGCTGGTTAACGCAGTTGAACTTGTGCCTAATAACTTTGTTGAAAACTCATAGCGATTTAATTGAAAAATACCATGCGCTTTTAAAACAATCAAAGGTCTGCAAAACGTCTGCAATTCTTAAATGGATTTTCAAACAAATACGCTGAATGCAAATATGTAAATTGTATGAGTGCTTTCTCAGATTGTTTGAACGTAGATAAGTTTCAGTTAAATTATAAAGTAAATGTTCTTTTCTTTTATTAAATGTTGAATTACTCCAGGTCTCACACAATAGTCACTTTCATGTCGCAAATACGGTATGGAAAAACTGTAACTGTACTTTTGTAATTTTGTTTCAAATTTTCACTGTCACAGAAAAGCGGTATATCTGCATATACATTATAAAGATGGTATTGGGTTGTTTTTGATTTAAATTGGCAGATAGCTTTACCTGGTACTGAGTGGATACCGCAAGGCCAGTGCCACCACCACCCGTCTTGAGACATTAGGTTATAATCTTCGCCACAAAGGCAGGTATACGAAGTTTCCTTTTCGCCGTGTAGATAAGACCTTCATAAGGAGTGTAAGAATATTGGACGAGTATGAACTGCGTATTTACTTGGTTTCTGTAGAAACTTGTGTCTGCTTGCATGATTTTAACAAAGATACAGTACCATCACTTGACACGAAAACACCGGGCGTGTTACCCGCAAGGAACCGGACGCTTCAATCTGCTTTGCTCGAATCGTTTGCTAATCTGTATTTAATTGTAACTAATAAAAAAATGACATATTGGAATAAAACTATATTTAAGCCAAAATCCACTCTTTAGCAACATAATATTGGAGTTATAACTATGCTGACCGTAGCGATTTTGGTATTGCCAATTAATTTTTTTCCCCCTTTTGTGTGGTACGTACTAGAAATCTGGCACAAGCTATATTACACACTTTAGGCATGCCGAAATGTCGAAGTAAAAACTTTGTAAGCTGCTTAACTGCAACTCGGTATTCAGGCGACTCTTGCCTACGAGGTCGGTCAGTTTAATTTGTTTTTATTCAGGGCTCACCAGCAACTTTGAACTGAAGGCCTTTGTGAGACTCCGTTCTAGGACATTTTTAGTTTTATAAACATATGAACCTTTTTTGTTCTGAAATCTATATACATAAAAATGAATTGCTGTTCATTAGTCTCGCTAAAACTCGAGAACGGCTAGACCGATTTGGCTAATTTTGGTCTTGAATTATTTGTGGAAGTCAAGAAGGGAGGAAGAAGGTTTAAAAGGTAGATAAATATGAAAATGCTCGGAATTAAATAAAAATGGCAATTTTGTTTTTCCTTTGATGTGTCCCCCGGCGGACGGATTCCTTTTGTTTGTTTTAAGTTTATTTTACACAAAAGTTTAGGTCTTTTATTTATCGATTGAAGCACTACGAAGTCTGCCGGGTCAGCTAGTGCTAAATAAATTTCCTTATTATATTTAATAAACTGGCTTAATTAGCTTCAATTGGAATTGGTGACTCTTACGACGATATCACTAAATAAATTCAAAATTATCCTCCACAAATTACTAATCTTATTGCATTACACGTAATATTTGTATGTGTGTCTGTACGTAATGTAATAATCTCCCAATCAAATCGAATGTGATTTTGCGAGAGTATTAAACGAAGTGAGAAAAACTGTTGTGTAATGTATATACTAAATATTAATAATAAATTTTGAAGTCGTCGTGGCCTAAAGGATAAGACGTCCGGTGCATTCGTATGTAGCGATGCACCGGTGTTCGAGCCCCGCAGGCGGGTACCAATTTTTCTAATGAAATACGTACTCAACAAATGTTCACGATTGACTTCCACGGTGAAGGAATAACATCGTGTAATAAAAAACCAAACCCGCAAAATTATAATTTGCGTAATCACTGGTGGTAGGAGCTCTTGTGAGTCCACCACCCCGCCTATTTCCGCCGTGAAGCAGTAATGCGTTTCGGTTCGAAGGGTGGGGTAGCCGTTGTAACTATACTGAGACCTTAGAACTTATATCTCGAGGTGGGTGGCGCATTTACGTTGTAGATGTCTATGGGCTCTAGTAACGACTTAACACCAGGTGGGCTGGGAGCTCGTCCATTCATGTAAGCAATAAAAAAAAATCATAAATTTAAAATTGTTTATAGAATGATTTTTGTATTGTTATGACTATAATAATAGTAAAAACAATTATACTTGATTTCTTTTGAGAGATTCATTTGGAATGAAAAGGTCGAAGCAGATTCTTGGCTAATAAATGTTTCAACATTTGTAAGAGAAAAACAAGCTTGTTGTTCGCAAGTGGAATCAGTGACCACAAATTTTCATTTGCATGTGAATAAAGGAAGGTCTCTCGAAATATAGGCCATTATATGGAGTTGGAATCTCTGTTAAAGTATCCACATGATTGAAACTTTTGTTTTTAAGACGACCTTAGACTATTGCGTCAATAGTCATTTACACTTATTACACACAATCTCAAATTCTATGTTAGTAAATAAAACAATTTAACAGGAGGATTATTTTACAGATAATTAAATTTGGAGAAAGACACACAGCTATTTTGTACCAATATTTTATTGAAGATTTACCAACGACCGGTATCAATCTTAAGATATTCCAGAGTATATTTGTGATTGAGCTGCTCTACTGGTATTGTGAACTCCATAATTATGTTAAATAATTCATAAATTGAGGTTTGATGAAGGAAGGAAGGAACTTCAATCATCATCATCATCATCATTTCAGCCTATCGCCGTCCACTGCTGAACATAGGCCTCTCCAATAGATTTCCAGTGCGACCGGTTCAATATGATGATTCAATATATTCAATAGGAACTTCAATATGATGATTCAATGGGTGACATTTTATTAGTTCCATTTACTGCTTATCATTAGAAAAGTGGCAAATTTGTTAAAAATTAAACACCCAAATAAAAATGTAATGTGTGGTAAAATTTGGTATAAGTATGCCTCGTAAATGTTTCCAGAGCTCATTTGAACTTTACTATATTTTTAACCATAGTTTCAGCCAATTACTAAACTATTACTTAGTTCTATTGTGATCTTCTATAGAATACTGTAAATTTTAGAACGAAGTTTTTTTTTATTGCCTTTGTAGGCAGACGAGCATACAACCCACCTGATGGTAAGTGGTCACCGTTACTCATGGACGTCAGCAATGCCAGGAGCAGAGCCAAGCCGCTGCCTACCATTAAGTACTCTCCGCAAGCCTCGTTTGAAGAAGGACATGTCATAGCGCTCGGAAAACACTGTGGAGGGGAGTTCATTCCAAAGCCGGATAGTACGTGGCAAAGCAAGCAAGTTGCAAATATCTGAATTAAAACCCAGAACAGCGGCCTCCAGAGAATAATCAAGGACAATCTTGAAGACTACAGTGGAGATTCGGGAATATTTACACAACCTAATTATGCTGTATCGATCCCAAAGACACTGGATGGCCAGTTTAATGTAGGTTATCGCGATAAATTTACCGAGACTGTTGTTTGGAGAGTAATTGTTCATTTGTATAATTGTTTTTGCAAATTAATGCGCGTCTGTTTTTAGTTGTCTTTCCTGGGAGGTATGATATGTTTTTGTTCAAACAAGGTCTGCCGGGACAACGGTGATCTCTCACCATCAGTTAAGCCGCGGTTTCGTTTGTCTTCAAGGCAATAAAAAGTATACAGCACTTACGTTGGAAAACTTATATTAAGAGAATGTTTTTGAAAAGGAGTTACTAAACGTAAATCACCTAACCTCAAATGGCGATTTACATGAAATATTATTTGAAAGTCTCCGTCCGACAGGCAATGCCTCCCTTAATTAAAGGAGCGCCAGGAAACCCAAATGTCTCAAAAGATTATTTTGTAATTGGTGTCACACGCAGCTCCGCGGCGACCTTAATAAATAATTAAGATTCGAAATATTTATGTACATTTAATTAAATCTGATGGATAAAGATGAGTAAAATTATATAAATCGTATGGTGAGTACTGTCAATTTAATACAAGATACCCTACTAAACTAATGTTACCAAATATAAATACTCGCTACTACCATACAAACTGTTATCCTATGACTATTAGAATATTTAATAAGATACCAGACAGCATAAGAGATCTTCCACTAACTCAATTTAAAAGAAAATTATATTTATAGCTAATAGATAAGGCTTATTATAGTGTGCAAGAGTTTTTAAATGATAAGTGTTGTACATAATAAAATATTAGAATAAGAAGTGATAGAATGTAAAAATAGATAGATTTAGTAAATTTTGTGTTAGAATTAATATAAAAATAAGTAAAATTTTCGCATGCCTAAACAGGCGAAATATATGAAACTATGTCCTATATCCATAATATCTTGTAAACTATATTTCTGGCGCATAAAGATTTTCTTTCTTTCTTTCTTTCTAAAAACCGCTTCCAAAATATGTTTTTAGAGTTAGAACAAAGCTAAAAGAACATAATAGCTAAATGTATGAAGAAAAATTATCTGTCACTCGTGCGTCAACTGTTTGTGTAATCGAAAATAATTCTGAAGTCCCTAAAATAAGTTAATATAAAGCTTCACCAAAATCGGAAAAAAAATTACGCACACATAATATTACAAACAAACAAACTCACGCATTATTTTTTTATATTCTCTGTACGAGTAGACGAGTTCTTGTAGTTAGTTTCATTTTTTCACGCAGCAACGGATTATCATGTTTTTTCACAAAAAGTTCATTTTTTATTTAGGGCAGAAAAATGACTCGTGCTTTACTATTTAGAAGTAGAAATTGGTTGCTTGTCAAACGACGGGACACGTCTATTGTTAAAAACAGATTTATAATAGTCTTTGTATTCTGTAGTCCAGCTATTGTTTATTCTAAACATGTACACAAGCAGCAAAATCTACAGGTCTTTTTAGGGGTGATGGAGAAAAGGTCAAAGCTATGCAATAGTTAGCACCCCCTTTTTTTAACTCTGGGGAATCCATTTATGGATACCTGATCGAGGGGGGGTAACGGACCGGGTTATGTCGGACTCCGGCGCTTCCCGAGAGGAAGAGGGAGACGAGGAGGGCCAAGGCCCTCCACCTTCCCGAATTCCTCATAGGAGATTACGTCTTTGAAAAGACACGCGAGGCGCTCGCCCCGCGACACTAACTACCGACTAAATGCCATCGAGATCCACCACACCAGCTACACCAGACCTATGGCACCGCAATGCGCGCCGAAAGTCCGCCTTCGCCGGCACCCGTCCTTTTCATAAGGCGGGATTTCATCTCCGAGAATATCCCGAAGGATGTCGTCTCGGGAGACACAACATGGGCGGCGCACAGGAGCCTCCCTACACCGCCCCACGACCGGACGGATAGTCGAGTACCGGGCGCCCCCGCACCCGCCACCCGACCGTCCCTACGGGGGCTGAACGGGACCTTCACGACCGCGCCGCCCACCCCGTCTTCTGCGCTGAGATGCTGAACAGGGATCCCACTCCCTTTCGCGCTCCTCAGCCTCACGGGACGCCATGACCAGGTCACAAAACCTGGCCTCCCACGAGCTCTGATACTCTAACAAGGAGAGGTCTCTCCCCAGCACCGCGACGAGATCTCGCCGCGAGTGCTTCCACGTGGGCACGCTTCGAGCGCGTGCTGCGCGTCATCGTCCGGATGTCCGGATTTATATTGGTGGTAGGACCTCTTTCCGCATGCGTAGATACCACCACCCCGTCTATTTTTGCCGTGAAGCAGTAATGCGTTTCGGCTTGAAGGGTGGGGCTTATATCTCAAGTAGGTGGCGCATTTACGTTGTAGATGTCTATCCCCCAGTAACTACTTAACACCAGGTGGGCAGTGAGCTCGTCCACACAACAAAGCAAAAAAAAAAACCACACTGGTGGCAACTCGGATGTGGCTCTCTCCTGCAGACCTTCCACAGGTACCTCCCGAAACAAGTAGTTAGCACCCCTGTCTTCTGGGCCGAGAGTTGTGGATTCGATACTCACATTGGGCAAATATTCGTTTGATGAAACAGGTTCATTTTCTCTTCTTCTGGTTGGTTAAATATATATTATATATAATGATACAGAATATTTCAGAATGAATAAACAATAAATTACTTAATTGTGTTTTCTGTGTTATAATAAGAAAAAATATTTAAACCCCTTTAATCTCTTTTAAAATCCTTTAAAATCTTTTTTCAAAAATAAAGAGTTTTAATTAATAAAGGATTTTCTTTACTTACATATTATGTATTTAAAATGTATTTCAGGATGTATGTCTGTTTTCCATAGTACAAGCAATCATAGTTTGTATTCAGATAAACGTATATGACTAATTCCTGGTTATTATCATGTTTGGTTCGGTTGTAAACAATTCGATCATTCCTAATCATTTACCGAACAGGCACCAACGTACTATAGGTGCCGCGCGAGTAGTTTGAACTTTGAAGATATCGATGTTTGCCATACAATAAGCAATAGTCACAGCCGAGCGTGACAGGGTATCATCAGTATAATACCTTATAATATACAAAGTGACATACATATTTATTTATTATGTAGGTATCGTTATATACCCCATACTTAGGTTCGTAGCTACCACAGTCGAATAAAAGAAAGAAATAAATTTGCGTTCCATAGGAATTGTTACACGGAATATGATAATGTGTGCTATGTGCTCATGAATGAAAATATACACCGTGGGAGGTAGTGTACGTTTTTATAGGTACACTAGCTTTAGTCCGCGACTTCGTCCGCATGGAATAGTTACTTTGGGATAACGTTAAATTTTACCCGCGACTTTATTTACGTAGAAGGTGAAAATATTTTTAAATATATTAATAGAATTCAAGGTACCAAAATCACGCTTTTTTACCGACTGCCAAAGAGGAGGTGCTCGATTCGAACACCATTTTTTTATCTATGTATGTTCACCGATTTCTCCGTCTGCTTGAACCGATTCTGACAATTTTCTTTCTTTTCTTTTTCCAAAGAGTAGACTTCGCGACTGATTCTGTAATCATCAAGATCAGAATCTGATGATGGGACCCTGGACAAATCCAGAAAAATCTAAAATTTTGAAAGCCTTTTCTTATTCTGTCCCGCTGCGCACTGGCCGGCCGGCGCCTTATACACCATTATTACGCGCTTGATCATTGTTTGCTGCGATTTTATTTTAAAACTGCGATATCTTCTAAGATACTCATTAAAACCAATTGATGGAAAGGGCAAACTTCGTTTAAATTAAATACTTATAATAAATAACGTGTTTAGTTGGATAAGGATTAATATCATCTTTATAATATCACCTTTATAAATATTGCTTTATTTTAGAACAAATTTGGTTAGCATAAAAAGCTTATAGTGAGCCAGTCTTAAAATATAGACATATGCTGTCGCGGACTTTTTTAGAACGTTGAAAGGGGAACAATTCCTGTCATACATTATTTTAGCGAACTTTAACTGTTTCCGCAGCGCACGAAGCGAAGCTCTCAAAAGGAAAAAAACCTGATTTCGTAACATTCTTTATTAATGCTTCTTTCGTATTGGGCTTAGCGTAATATTATAATTATAGCCTATATAGCTTTCCTCCATAAATTATCTATGTAACACTGAAAGAATTTTTCAAATCGGACCAGTAAGGAGTTCTCGAGATTAGCGTGCTCAACCAAACAAACAAACTCTTAAATTTATAATATTAATATATAGATTATTCTCGTAGCTATTAGATTTGATTACCACAGTAACTGACTTTACGGCTTATTTAAAGAAAGTTGACAGCAAGATTGTAACATTTTCTGAGTTAATGTTAGCTACAACTTAGCCCAGTGTTCTAAGGCAAATTGGGAACTGTTCAACCTAACTTCCGAAGTGTAAACTCTACTCCTTTAATATCAACTTGCAAAAGTATTCCAAGGCGTCGTGGATGAATTTTGACGGATTTTTCGAACTTTTTGAAATTTCTTGCCATTAGTTCTTAATGAATGTTAATGAGTTCGTGTGGCGCAAATCATTAAAATTAAGTTAGTGTAAGAAAATATTGGTAACAAATCATTAAAATTAAGTTAGTTGTCAGAAAATATTGGTCAAATTTCAAATTAGAGTATTTTGTGTTTTTGGTATAAATTGTTTAATTTTTTAATAGGAAAATATTGGTAAAATTTCAAATTAGGGTATTTTGTATTTTTGGTATAAATTATTTTTAATATGCCTTTATCATTTGGTATCCTGTTCCTGTAAATCTGCAATATATAATTTGATGGAATAACTTTTCGCGAGTCGTAAAAACAGATAACACTAATTTCACGAAAATTAAATTAACTATGAAAATCTGGAAATATTTTAATAGAAAAACGGACGGTAGTTAGATCAATATTCAAATATCGACAAATAACACTTCATTCATCCGTGCCCGTGAATATTGTGAAGTAGTCGAAGCGTCCGAAATATTAGAATGATCGTAAAAATCGTGAAATTAAACCTCAAAAGTAGTTTTAATTATAACGGAAGTGATGCTTGAGAATGTTCTCAAAATAAAGCCTTTTTAGGGTAAAATATGAAAATTTTAATGCCCTTGTAGGCAGACGAGCACACGACCCACCTGATGGTGAGTGGTTAAGTTAAGTACCCTCTACAGACCTCGTCTGAAGAAGTACAAAATGAAACTTATAAATACAACACCACATTTTAAAAGTACTATTGTAAAACGAGATAATGATTCGTTAGGCTGTTTGTCGTCGTATTGAAAACTAAGAATTGATTATTATATCTATACTAATATTATAAAGAGGAAAGATTTGTTTGTTTGTTTGTTTCGAATAGGCTCCGAAACTACTGGACCGATTTGAAAATTCTTTTTCCATTAGAAGCCGACATTGTCCCTAATGAACATAGGCTACTTTTTTTTATTTTTTTTTTGGTTTCATGTGTGTTTTAATGTTTCCGAAGCGAAGCGAGGGCGGGTCGCTAGTTAATGATAATTTAAATGAAGTTACGACAAAAACACTATGTTGTTCTAATATTCTGCGGTAGGCAGCGGCTTGGCTCTGCCCCTGGCATTGCTGAAGTCCATGAGCGACGGTAACCACTCACCATCAGGTGGGCCGTGTGCTCGTCTGCCTACAAGGGCAATAAAAAAAAAAATGAAAATCTGCGTAAGCTACTAACTGGGACATCAAGTGCTCATCGCTTATCTAAACAACACCGCACCTTATGAAATTAGCGATGTTTGTTGTACGAAATATGTATATGGATACTCGTATAAGACGATGTTGACTTTGTTAGCGCGACTAAAACGTAAGAGATACGTTAAGAATATTTTAAGAAGCATTGCACACTTCACAAGGAAAATTAGGTATCTATACTAATATTATAAAGCTGAAGAGTTTGTTTGTTTGAACGCGCTAATCTCAGGAACTGCTGGTCCGATTTGAAAAATTCTTTCAGTGTTAGATAGCCCATTTATTGAGGAAGCCCATATATAACATTACGCTAATCTGACAGGCTTGAGAGGCTATTTCAGCTTCGCCCTAACATGTAGGGGCTCAAACCGGAGTGTTGCTAATAACACTGGCCCTAGCAAGAGCAGTGCTTTGTAGAATCGTACCACCGGATCGGAAACGCATCCCACTGAGAAGATCCGGCGAAAAACTCAGTGCGTTGTGTCTATGGGTTAGTTCGCTTCGCCCGTCGCTTGCGACGTAGGGATCGACGAGGACGGTGACCAGTGCTTGTGGTATCTAAAAGCACCGTTAATGGATCGGGTATCTCTTCATTTCACTGTCATTAATAGAATTAAATATTTTAAACATAGTAAATTTAGTTTATACGTAATAAAATCGTCGTAAATTTATTGAATAAAGTAATTTAATTATAACTGGAATGCGGGCACCCAGGCTGCTATGTGAGATCGAAGATCAAATTTAAATTATATTACAGCTACCGGAACTAATCCTTCAAACGGAAGTTCATGAGTGTTTCGCCTACACCTGTATAATTCTATTAAATTACGGCCCACTGTAATTAATTTCAATAGTTTCATAATTAAGTAGCTTAATGTCAAACCGCGCCTTTTATAAATATGTGGAAAAAACCCGAGTGCGAAATTATCATACACTTATACCGCAGTTCGTACACAGAATTTTGAATTGTGGGACGTGAAACGGAGACTAATGTCTAATCTACATGTTATGCAGGTATATTGGCTAGTAAGTAGCTGCCATAAAACATGTATTAGGGCAGCCGTTGTAACTATTCTGAGACCTTACAACTCATATCTCATGGTGGGTGGCAGCATTTACATTGTAGATCTCTATGGGCTTCAGTAACCACTTAACACCAGGTGGGCTGTGAGCTCGTCCATCCATCTAACCAATAAAAAAAAGAATAAAGAAATGCCCGATATCCTTGATCTATGCTGAATATTTTTTTTTTATTTTACAATTTATAGGCCCTCTTTATAATTTTTTTTTTTGTTTTGACTTGATTTGGTTTGATTTGAAAAGCCATTGTAAAAATGTTGCCCCTTTTTCCTTTCCGCCTTAGTTAATTATTACCACAACTATGCCGATGTAAGTTAGAGGAGGTATCAATCAACGCAATTATTTTATGAACGTCAGTGCAAATTCAAATTACGTCACCTGGGTGCGTCTATTAATTATTACGTCTAATGTTTAGATTAGTTTAGTTTGTGATTTTTGCACTTAAAATAAATTCAATAAAATAACTCCAAATAACTCCAATAAAAAAATCACTGCAATCTCGTAATACACATATGGGTATTCGTCTTCTCGCATTAAAACTGTATAATCTCAAAATTACAAATTTTACAGGAGAGTGTTTTCAAGGTTTAACCTGTAATATTTTTAATATTAATCATATTTGCAACATTTTTTTATTTATTTTTTACCTGTTACATTATCTTTCTTTTAAACTAATCTAAAATTATGTACCGTATTAATTTTGTTAATAGTAGTCAAAACATAAGTAAACTAAAAAAAAATAAAAAGTAAAACTAAACTACGCTCTTTTGACAGTATTTATGCGAAAAATACTGGTGATACCAAATGTTTACCCATATTAACACGTTTTCGAATATTTTTGGATATTGTACACTTTTAATGCGAAAAGGCTATATGTATATACCTAGTCAGGTCATAAATCCTGTCACATGTTTAATGTAAAATAATTGAAACAAGTTTATTCATTATGTAACCATTCATATACCAAAATGAACTTAACAAAATGTAGATTCTTATGACACTAAAGTTTATTCAAAATGACCCCCGTGATTTTGAATACAGGCCTTCAATCTGTGCGGCCAGTCGTCTATCGCAGCACGAACGAGGTCCATGTCAATATCGGCGGCTGTCTTAATCAAGGATGTCTTGAGTGACTCCAAATTGGGATGAGGCTTTGAGCACGCCTTTTCCTCCAAGTGTTGCCATATCTTGTAATCTAACGGATTCAAATCTGGACTGGAGGACGGCCAGTCTTCGTGCCGGATGAAGTCGATTTCACGCGCCGCCAGCCAGTCTTGTGTGCTTATCGCTCTATGAGCTGGCGCCGAATCTTGTTGGAATACCCAGTGCCTGTTATTGAACATGTTATGAGAAACAGGTTCCACAAGGTTCGTCAGGACTGTATTTTGATACACAACTGCATTCTTTTTTACACCTTTCTCACAAAAATGTACCTCCGTTAAGCCCCAATAAGAAACTCCCAACCATACCATGAGCGAGGATGGAAAATGACCTCGTTGGACACGCGGAATACGGTTGCTCGCTTCTTCACTACTGTGTGCGTATACCTTATCATTTTGTTTGTTGTAGCTCTCTTCTACGGTAAAAATTTTTTCATCCGAAAAAAGAATTTCCCGATATTTTTTTCCCGCGTACCNAAGAATCGAACGCGTGATTTTACAATTTGAAAATGAGTACGTAAATACTGCTAAATAACACGACACAAACTGGAAAATATGTATCCGGCTCGAAGGACCAAATTTATGATTAGGATATGGCCTAGGTCTGACGACTTACCGTGAATCGTCCCGCAACCACGTCCGAAGGTCCTGGTCGAGGATGAGTATTGCCGACAGAATCAGTTCATATATCCTTCACATGTAAAAAGTCATAGGTCACTGTCACTATTTTCCAGTTTTTTATATCAAAGGGGGAACTTTACACACTATTTAAATATAATGCGCGTGCCGATGCGGCTACAGCGGCTTCGCGCGAAAAAACTCTGTCTTTTTTGTTTTTTGCCGCACTAACTGGTAGGCAGGTGGTGGCGCTAGTGTCGCGCCGAAAAACCATTTCCCACGGAAATGGTGCATTCCGATACACACAATATGTCGCAGACCCAGTACAAGAAAAAATAAGAAATGAATAATACATATAAACTAAATTGTGTCGCGTTACGTACTCAAAGTATAAAAAAAATTAATTATTCACAATAAAAAAAAATAATAAAAATATAAATATGTATTTTAGAACAAACTGTTACGGGACGGAACAATTACTTAGTTCTATTGTGATCTTCTATAGAATACTGGAAATTTTAGAACGAAGTTTTTTATTGCTTTTGTAGGCAGACAGGCTCACCTGATGGTAAGTGGTCGCCGTCGCTCATGGACGTCAGCAATGCCAGGAGCAGAGCCAAGCCGCTGCCTACCATTAAGTACTCTCCGCAAGCCTCGTTTGAAGAAGGACATGTCGTAACGCTCGGAAAACACTGTGGAGGGGAGTTCATTCCAAAGCTGGATGGTACGTGGCAAAGCAAGCAAGTTGCAAATATCTAAATTAAAACCCTGAACAGCGGCCTCCAGAGAATAATCAAGGACAATCTTGAAGACTACAGTGGAGATTCGGGAATATTTACACAACCTAATTATGCTGTATCGATCCCAAAGACACTGGATGGCCAGTTTAATGTAGGTTATCGCGATAAATTTACCGAGACTGTTGTTTGGAGAGTAATTGTTCATTTGTATAATTGTTTTTGCAAATTAATGCGCGTCTGTTTTTAGTTGTCTTTCCTGGGAGGTATGATATGTTTTTGTTCAAACAAGGTCTGCCGGGACAACGGTGATCTCTCACCATCAGTTAAGCCGCGGTTTCGTTTGTCTTCAAGGCAATAAAAAGTATACAGCACTTACGTTGGAAAACTCATATTAAGAGAATGTTTTTGAAAAGGAGTTACCAAACGTAAATCACCTAACCTCAAATGGCGATTTACATGAAATATTATTTGAAAGTCTCCGTCCGACAGGCAATGCCTCCCTTAATTAAAGGAGCGCCAGGAAACCCAACTGTCTCAAAAGATTATTTTGTAATTGGTGTCACACGCAGCTCCGCGGCGACCTTAATAAATAATTAAGATTCGAAATATTTATGTACATTTAATTAAATCTGATGGATAAAGATGAGTAAAATTATATAAATCGTATGGTGAGTACTGTCAATTTAATACAAGATACCCTACTAAATTAATGTTACCAAATATAAATACTTGCTACTACCATACAAACTGTTATCCTATGACTATCAGAATATTTAATAAGATACCAGACAGCATAAGAGATATTCCACTAACTCAATTTAAAAGAAAATTATATTTATGGCTAATAGACAAGGCTTATTATAGTGTGCAAATATTTTTAAATAATAAAATATTAGAGTAAGAAGTGATAGAATGTAAAAATAGATAGATTTAGTAAATTTTGCGTTAGAATTAATATAAAAATAAGTTAAATTTTCGCATGCCTAAACAGGCGAAATATATGAAACTATGTCCTATATCCATAATATCTTGTAAACTATATTTCTGACGCATAAAGATTTTCTTTCTTTCTTTCTTTCTAAAAACCGCTTCCAAAATATGTTTTTAGAATTAGAACAAAGCTAAAAGAACATAATAGCTAAATGTATGAAGAAAAATTATCTGTCACTCGTGCGTCAACTGTTTGTGTAATCGAAAATAATTCTGAAGTCCCTAAAATAAGTTAATATAAAGCTTCACCAAAATCGGAAAAAAAATTACGCACACATAATATTACGAACAAACAAACTCACGCATTATTTTTTTATATTCTCTGTACGAGTAGACGAGTTCTTGTAGTTAGTTTAATTTTTTCACGCAGCAACGGATTATCATGTTTTTTCACAAAAAGTTCATTTTTTATTTAGGGCAGAAAAATGACTCGTGCTTTACTATTTAGAAGTAGAAATTGGTTGCTTGTCAAACGACGGGACACGTCTATTGTTAAAAACAGATTTATAATAGTCTTTGTATTCTGTAGTCCAGCTATTGTTTATTCTAAACATGTACACAAGCAGCAAAATCTACAGGTCTTTTTAGGGGTGATGGAAAAAAGGTCAAAGTTATGCAATAGTTAGCACCCTCTTTTTTTTTAACGCTGGGGCATCCATTTACGGATACCTGATCAAGGGGGGGTAACAGACCGGGTTATGTCGGACTCCGACGCCTCCCGAGAGGAAGAGGGAGACGAGGAGGGCCAAGGTCCTCCACCTCCCCGAATGCCTCGCAGGAGATTACGTCTTTGAAACGACACGCGAGGCGCTCGCCCCGCGAAACTAACTACCGACTAAATGCCATCGAGATCCACCACACCAGCTACACCAGACTTATGGCACCGCAGTGCGCGCCGAAAGTCCGCCTTCGCCGGCACCCGTCCTTTTCATAACGCGGGATTTCATCTCCGGGAATATCCCGAAGGATGTCGTCTCGGGAGACACAACATGGGCGGCGCACAGGAGCCTCCCTACACCGCCCCACGACCGGACGGATAGTCGAGTACCGGGCGCCCCCGCACCCGCCACCCGACCGTCCCTACGGGGGCTGAACGGGAGCTTCACGACCGCGCCGCCCACCCCGTCTTCTGCGCTGAGATGCTGAACAGGGATCCCACTCCCTTTCGCGCTCCTCAGCCTCACGGGACGCCATGACGAGGTCACAAAACCTGGCCATGGCCTCCCACGAGCTCTGATACTCTAACAAGGAGAGGTCTCTCCCCAGCACCGCGACGAGATCTCGCCGCGAGTGCTTCCACGCGGGCATGCTTCGAGCGCGTGCTGCGCGTCATCATCCGGATGTCCGGATTTATACTGGTGGTAGGACCTCTTGTGAGTCCGCATGCGTAGATACCACCACCCCGTCTATTTTTGCCGTGAAGCAGTAATGCGTTTCGGCTTGAAGGGTGGGGCTTATATCTCAAGTAGGTGGCGCATTTACGTTGTCTATGGGCCCCAGTAACCACTTAACACCAGGTGGGCTGTGAGCTCGTCCACACAACAAAGCAAAAAAAAAACCGCACTGGTGGCAACTCGGATGTGGCTCTCTCCTGCAGACCTTCCACAGGTACCTCCCGAAACAAATAGTTAGTACCCCTGTCTTCTGGGCCGAGAGCTGTGGATTCGATACTCACATCGGGCAAATATTCGTTTGATGAAACAGGTTCATTTTCTCTTCTTCTGTTTGGTTAAATATATATTATATATAATGATACAGAATATTTCAGAATAAATAAACAATAAATGTGTTTTCTGTGTTGTAACAAGAAAAAATATTGAAACTCCTTTAATCTCTTTTAAAATCCTTTAAAATCTTTTTTCAAAGATAAAGAGTTTTAATTAATAAAGGATTTTCTTTACTTACATATTATGTATTTAAAATGTATTTCAGGATGTATGTCAATCTCTGTTTCCTATAGTACAAGCAATCATGGTTTATATTCATATAAACGTATATGACTAATTCCTGGTTATTATCATGTTTGGTTCGGTTGTAAACAATTCGATCATTCCTAATCATTTACCAAACAGGCACCAGCGTACTATAGGTGCCGCGCGAGTAGTTTGAAGATATCGATGTTTGCCATACAATAAGCAATAGTCACAGCTGAGCGTGACAGGGTATCATCAATATAATACCTAATAATATACAAAGTGACATACATATTTATCATGTAGGTATCGTTATATACCCCATACTTAGGTTCGTAGCTACCACAGTCGAATAAAAGAAAGAAATAAATTTGCGTTCCATAGGAATTGTTACACGGAATATGATAATGTGTGCTATGTGCTCATGAATGAAAATATACACCGTGGGAGGTAGTGTACGTTTTTATAGGTACACTAGCTTTAGCCCGCGACTTCGTCCGCATGGAATAGTTACTTTGGGATAACGTTAAATTTTACCCGCGACTTTATTTACGTAGAAGGTGAAATATTTTTAAATATATTAATAGAATTCAAGGTACCAAAATCACGCTTTTTTACCGACTGCCAAAGAGGAGGTTCTCGATTCGACCACTATTTTTTTAAATATGTTCACCGATTTCTCGAGAATGCTTGAACCGATTCTGAAAAAAAAAACTTTTTTTTTCCAACGCGTAGATTTCCCGAATGATCCTGTAATCATCAAGATCAGAATCTGATGATGGAAAAATCCAGAAAAATCTAAAATTTTCAAAGCCTTTTCTTATTCTCTACCGCTGCGCACCGGCCGGTCGGCGCCTTGTACATTATTATTACGCGCTTGATCATTATTTTGCTGCGATGTTATATTAAAACTGCGATATCTTCTAAGATACTCATTAAAACCAATTGATGGAAAGGGCAAACTTCGTTTAAATTAAATACTTATAATGAATAACGTGTTTAGTTGGATAAGGATTAATATCATCTTTATAATATCACCTTTATAAATATTGCTTTATTTAAGAACAAATTTGGTTAGCATAAAAAGGTTATAGTGAGCCAGTCTTAAAATATAGACATATGCTATCGCGGACTTTTTTAGAACGTTGAAAGGGGAAAAATTCCTGTCATACATTATTTTAGCGAACTTTAACTGTTTCCGCAGCGCACGAAGCGAAGCTCTCAAAAGGAAAAAAACCTGATTTCGTAACATTCTTTATTAATGCTTCTTTCGTATTGGGCTTAGCGTAATATTATAATTATAGCCTATAGCTTTCCTCCATAAATTATCTATGTAACACTGAAAGAATTTTTCAAATCGGACCAGTAAGTAGTTCCTGAGATTAGCGTGCTCAACCAAACAAACAAACTCTTAAATTTTATAATATTAATATATAGATTATACTCGTAGCTATTAGATTTGATTACCACTGTAACTGACTTTACCGTTTATTTAAAGATAGTAGACGGCAAGATTGTAACATTTTCTGAGTTAATGTTAGCTACAACTTAGCCCAGTGTTCTAAGGCAAATTGGGTACCGTTCAACCGAACTTCCGAAGTGTAAACTCTACTCCTTTAATATCAACTTGCAAAAGTATTCCAAGGCGTCGTGGATGAATTTTGACGGATTTTTCGAACTTTCTGAAATTTCTTGCCATTAGTTCTTAATGAGTAATAATTAGTTCGTGTGGTGCAAATCATTAAAATTAAGTTAGTTGTCAGAAAATATTGGTAAAATTTCAAATTAGAGTATTTTGTGTTTTTGGTATAAATTATTTTCAATAGGAAAATATTGGTAAAATTTCAAATTAGGGTATTTTGTGTTTTTGGTATAAATTATTTTCAATAGGAAAATATTGGTAAAATTTCAAATTAGGGTATTTTGTGTTTTTGGTATAAATTATTTTTAATATGCCTTTATCATTTTGTATCTAAACGGAACACTCAAGACCTGTAAATCTGCAATATATAATTTGATGGAATAACTTTTCGCGAGTCGTAAAAAAAATTTGATAATACTAATTTCACGATAATCAAATTAAATATGAAAGTCCAGAAATATTTTAATAGAAAAACGAACGGTAGTTGGATCAATATTCAAATTTCGACAAATAACACCCCAGTCATCCGTGCCCATGAATACTGTGAAGCAGTCGAAGCGTCGGAAATAATATAATGAATGACCGTAAAAATCGTGAAATTAAACCTCAAAAGTAGTTTTAATTATAACGGAAGTGATGCTTGAAAATGTTCTCAAAATAAAGCCTTTTTAGGGTAAAATTTGAAAATTTTAATGCCCTTGTAAGCAGACTAGCATACGACCCACCTGATGGTGAGTGGTTAAGTTAAGTAAGTGCCCTCCACAAACGTCTTTGAAGAAGTACAAAATTAAACTTATAAATACAACACCACATCTTAAACGTACTATTGTAAAACGAGATAATGATTCATTAGGCAGTTTGTCGTCGTATTGAAAACTAAGAATTGATTATTATATTAATGATAATTTAAATGAAGTTACGACAAAAACACTATGTTGTTCTAATGTTCTGCGGTAGGCAGCGGCTTGGCTCTGCCCCTGGCATTGCTGAAGTCCATGAGCGACGGTAACCACTCACCATCAGGTGGGCCGTGTGCTCGTCTGCCTACAAGGGCAATAAAAAAAAAAATGAAAATCTGCGTAAGCTACTAACTGGGACATCAAGTGCTCATCGCTTATCTAAACAACACCGCACCTTATGAAATTAGCGATGTTTGTTGTACGAAATATACGGATACTCGTATAAGACGATGTTGACTTTGTTAGCGCGACTAAAACGTAAGAGATACGTTAAGAATATTTTAAGAAGCATTGCACACTTCACAAGGAAAATTAGGTATCTATACTAATATTATAAAGCTGAAGAGTTTGTTTGTTTGAACGCGCTAATCTCAGGAACTGCTGGTCCGATTTGAAAAATTCTTTCAGTGTTAGATAGCCCATTTATTGAGGAAGCCCATATATAACATCACGCTAATCTGATAGGCTTGAGAGGCTATTTCAGCTTCGTCCTAACATGTAGGGGCTCAAACCGGAGTGTTGCTTATAACACTGGTCCTAGCAAGAGCAGTGCTTTGCAGAATCGTACCACCGGATCGAAAACGCGTCCCACTGAGAAGATCCGGCGAAAAACTCAGTGGGCTGTGTCTATGGGTTAGTTCGCTTCGCCCGTCGCTTGCGACGTAGGGCTCGACGAGGACGGTGACCAGTGCTTGTGGTATCTAAAAGCACCGTTAATGGATCGGGTATCTCTTCATTTCACTGTCATTAATAGAATTAAATATTTTAAACATAGTAAATTTAGTTTATACGTAATAAAATCGTCGTAAATTTATTTAATAAAGTAATTTAATTATAACTGGAATGCGGGCACTCAGGCTGCTACGTGAGATCGAAGATCAAATTTAAATTATATTATAGCTACCGGAACTAATCCTTCAAACGGAAGTTCATGAGTGTTTCGCCTACACCTGTATAATTCTATTAAATTACGGCCCACTGTAATATCAATAGTTTCATAATTAAGTAGCTTAATGTCAAACCGCACCTTTTATAAATATGTGGAAAAAACCCGAGTGCGAAATTATCATACACTTATACCGCAGTTCGTACACAGAATTTTGAATTGTGGGACGTGAAACGGAGACTAATGTCTAATCTACATGTTATGTTTGATATTGGCTAGTAAGTAGCTGCCATAAAACATGTATTGGGGCAGCCGTTGTAACTATTCTGAGATCTTACAACTCATATTTCATGGTGGGTGGCGGCATTTACATTGTAGATGTCTATGGGCTCCAGTAACCACTTAACACCAGGTGGGCTGTGAGCTCGTCCATCCGTCTAACCAATAAAAAAAATGAATAAAGAAATGCCCGATATCCTTGATCTATGCGGAATTAATTTTTTTTATTTTACAATTTATAGGCCCTCTTTATAATATTTTATTTTGAAAGATATTAGTCGATATCTTGTAAACGGTATCTATATTATCATTTTAAATAACATATTTGAATACGTTCGCTTCAGTAAGCGATCAGAAAAATCGACGAAAACAGATTTAAATACATGCGGTGTGTTGATAAAATAGTTTCACACTGTAAGAATCTTCATTTACTATATTTTTATTAAATATAAGTTCGTTATTTAATTGTCGTTCGTAATTTTTATAAAATAACTGTTCGATATCCAAACGCCATTGTAAAAATATTGCGCCTTTTTTCCTTTCCGCCTTAGTTACTTATTACCACAACAATGCCGATGTAAGTTAGAGGAGGTATCAGTCAACCCAATTATGTTATGAACGTCAGTGCAAATTCAAACTACGTCACCTGGGTGCGTCTATTTTAATTATTACATCTAATGTTTAGATTAGTTTAGTTTGTGATTTTTGCACTTATAATAAGTTCAATAAAATAACTCCAAATAACTCCATTAAAAAAATTACTGCAATCTCGTAATACACATATATTCGTCTTCTCGCATTAAAACTGTATAATCTCAAAATTACTAACTTTACAGGAGAGTGTTTTAAAGGTTTAACCTGTAACATTTTTAATATTAATCATATTTGCAACATTTATTTTTTATTTTTTACCCGTTACATTATCTTTCTTTTAAACTAATCTAAAATTATGTACCGTATTAATTTTGTTAATAGTAGTCAAAACATAAGTAAACTAAAAAAAAAAAAACTAAAACTAAACTACGCTCTTTTGACAGTATTTATGCGAAAAATACTGGTGATACCAAATGTTTACCCATATTAACACGTTTTCGAATATTTTTGGAAATTGTACACTTTTAATGCGAAAAGGCTATATGTACATACATATATATCTGGCTATACATATATCTGAAGAAGTATATGACAAAAAATGTCGAAAATTTAGCTGTTATAATTTATAATTAACAACGTTAGGAATTTCGTTGCAATGGAAAGCTTCTTAAAAATGAAAACTAATTTTAGCTAAAACAAGGTTGGAGGTCGAAACCGTCCCCTAGAGTCGGGAGCACTCATCTGCGGGTTCCTATTTAATTTGCTCATTAATCCTTGAACATGAGTCGACCTATTAATAAAGTGGTCCTTTTTTCAGTTATTTATTAATGCTGATGAAGTCCAAGTATATGTAACTATTATTTTACTTTTTTTTATGATTGAAGGGTTACTGGTGGCCCGGAGGTCTTTTCAGTTTTACCAGGACAGGTGGGCGAGCAAAGGCACAGACAGAAGGGGTGGGATTTGCTAACAGCTGCCCGAGCGCCTCCGAAGGAGACCTAACAACTCAAGAGCAGCTGCTTCGCGAATGTATCTACTACCGGATCGGAACCGCGACCCGCTGAGAAGATACGACTCAGCGAGCCGATGCATGGGTTAGGTTGCACGTCGACCTCTTTGTCGAGTTCGACGAGTACGGTTACCGGGATTCCTAAGCCTGCTCCTAGTGTTAGAGCTGAAGGCGTCTAATGCAAAGGTTATTGGATCTAATGGATTCGAAAGGACGTGTTATTTTACTTTGTAAACCGAGCCGCTGGCTTTAACGCCGTTAGGAATTAAAAAATATTCATATTCTGCAATTGACTTAACAGTCGAAGTTACAGTTCACCTAGTGTTAAATGGATACCAATTACCACAGACACCAAATCGTGATCAGTGCCGACTCCCATGAGGGACAATGCGAAAGTCGGAGATGAATTAGAATACTGATTAAATTTACATTTTCGTAACTTTATTCTATTCACTTTTACTTTTTGTTTTTGCGCATTTCATTTGGTATAATGTAAAAAGTGTACGTGAAAACATATTTCACACTGTCTCGTAGAATCTACCGATTAAGGAACATGCAGTCTCTCTTCACTGTCACGATCTTCGTACGTAATATACTTTTGACTGGTGGTAGGTAGGCTTAGTTATTATTGCCTATTTCTGCCGCGTTATAACCCTGGGTTTTAGTTTGAATAAATATTCCAATGTAGTAGGGACTTAAAATGGGGAGTGGGATTAAATTGTGAGGGTCATGGCTCCTGTAGTGTTTTACAACACACAGTTTAATATTTTAACATTGTACTACACCATTTGATAAAATAGAAAAAAAAAACATACAGTATATGATCCTCTGTGGTTCGTGCAGTCAATTTCGAATATTTTTGGAAATTGTACACTTTTAATGCGAAAAGGCTATATATATCTGTCTATACATATATCTGAAGAAGTACTATGACAAAAAATGTCGAAAATTTAGAACGAAACTGTTATAATCACGTTGGCCACAGTAGTATGGCGTCTACAGATAGGATAGTTGGCTTCATAAAGGCGGGCGGCCATTTTACGTTCCAGCACAGCACGCGAGCTTGTTATCGCGGTGTTTCCGACCTTCCTATCCACCATTTGTCACTGCCCGTTTATCTATAACGAATCTTCAACAAACACTGATTTATATGTTTTATCACGTGCTATAACTTCTTCGGTCGTTTTATGAAACGTGACGGATGAGCGGGGCGAAAGAGAAATTGATTTTGATTCCTTACGAATATGCTAGTTACACTATAAATACTATAGATTCAAGGCTCAAAGCGTAGATCAGAAATAAAAAAGATATACATGAATCGATATGACCGATGTATTTGATAAACCTATGGCAATATAGGGAATATTTAATTGATGGAGCTCAAGAGTTCTTTAGTGACTACTGCGTGGCGGGGTGATTTACACCACGCCCGTAATAGGAAGCCGGGTGATGGTAGACCGCGTTCCTCCGACCGCTCTGGGGCAAGGTGCAGCGTGGCGCCATCAAGGTGGGCTCCCGGCCCGTCGACCGTGGGAACCGGTGGTCCTGTCGCCGGCGGCCGCCAGTCCGGTGTCTGGGGGACGGCGGGATGGATGTAATATGCTCTGCGTAAACCCTGTCCCGCCGTCTCAATAACTCCGACAGGGCTCCGGCCCGATCCGGGGTAGGACGCCGGCTGTGAGCAATAGGAGTTTTTAGTGAGGTTCAACTCCCACATACCCTACCCACTGCGCGGATGAGGATCCGACGATTTTCTCCTGTGGAAAAAAAAAAGAAAAAAAAAAGTGACTACGGGAAGTGTAGTTTGGACATTCCCTCCACTTGATAAAACGGATTTGTATTATATACGTAAACAATGTGGAGTTTGATATGAATAGAAAGCCTTTGTATGATGACATACAATAAACGTATATAAAGGATATCGTGTTTGTTAAGCTCTCACGGAAATAGAGTATTATCTAAAACATATCTAATATATTTCTAGTCGAACGTAGTTGCGAGTCTTCCAATCAACACAAAATTGGTTTCGTCTATTGCGAAGCCTTTCAAATAAGCCAGAATGAATTTGCTTTGTCTGCCACTAGCTAATTCAATCTTTTTATCGAACTAAAAATTGCACAAAGGTTATTTCGCAGAAGAAATTAAACGGCTTGTGAATTTAAGTCTTGATGAACGAATTTCGACCTTTCACCCACAATTCAAGGATCCGAATTGTTTTATGTTTTGTTATTGACTATTTTTTTATTTTAAAGGCGGGAAATAACCCAATCTAACCTAACCTCTAAAAGCCGT
Source organism: Bombyx mandarina (assembly GCF_003987935.1). The sequence goes on from NW_021011604.1 coordinate 149,562, forward strand.
TAAAATATCCTAACAAAATAATAAAGAAAGTCAATTGACAAACAAACACGAGTTTTTTTGTTCAAGAAAAATACCGGCAGTTTATATTAAAGCTCGCTCGTCAAAATAAAATATATTATTAAAAATTTAGAGAAGAAAGTTGTCTGTATATTATATGAATTAGATTTCAAACGGCTTAGATTGTTTTTAAATGTTTAAAATTCAGAAATCGTATTGTTAGTTTTAAAACAATCGATCAATTTGATTGGATTAATATTTATTTTAGGAAGGGTTATAGGTTTGAATCTCAAACATTACATAATTCGGTAAATTTTCAACATAGGAAATTATCTTTTTGTGAGGTTAAGATTAACATATTTTTTCAAATTGTCCAGATTAACGGCTTTTAATTTTAATTTAAAAACTCATTCACGTTTATGTTATATTTTAGCTGCTCTCGAGTTATTAGCTCTCCTTTGGAAGTACTCGGGCTGCTGTTAGCGGATCCCACCCATCTTGGCTAAGCTCGTGATCGCCCACCTGCCTTGGTAAAGATGTGAAGGTATTTTAGCCACCAATAATTATTGCATGCTAACAAAATTTACAAAAAGCAGTTATCAGAGCTAACATAATACTGCTAAACCACAGAATTAATGACTATATCCTTATCAATTGAATAGCTGCTGCTATACGTCTCAGATTGTTGAGTGCGCGGCAAGGAAAATCATACAACCTGCTCTGAGGAATTGTTCGAGATGATACCGGCATCTAGTTGTTACCATCGCACCGTTCGCCACCGGAGTAGAGTTCATCCATACCACCTGGAGCCGCTGTGGTCATCCATAGTGCGTTTCCAGAGGTCTTTTTTGCCACGTACCATCCGGCTATGGAATGAGCTCTCCCCTCCACGGTGTTTCCCGAGCGCTATGACATGTCCTTCTTCAAACAAGGCTTGTGGAGAGATTTACTAGAATAAGATAGAGAAATAAAAAAGGACGAAAGAACTGTAAGTACTACAAAATCACAAAAAGTGTTTTATGTAGGTTGGTATGTAAGTTGCCTTTAACGGTAGGCAGCGGCTTGGCTCTGCCCCTGGCATTGCTGAAGTCCATGGGCGACGGTAACCACTCACCATCAGGTGGGCCGTATGCTCGTCTGCCTACAAGAGCAATAAAAAAAAAATAAAAAAAAAAATAGGATCGCCGTAGGAACGTCTGACCAATGATCATATTATTTATTTATCAATCATATATTTTGGTCAATTAAGTGTGATCCAAATACTTATTGCTTTATTATTATGCAGAAATGTTTGAGGCGGTAAACGCTGTGATTGCATTAGAATACAATTAAGCGGTTCGATGACACCGTAACCTAATCTACACTTAGCGGGCTTTAGCACAAATACGCATAATAAAATTTTCAAATACAATTCGATGTCTGTTTTTGTGTATGCAGTTCACAGTCCAACTGCTGCTTTAGTGAAGATCTTCTGTTGCAATTCATTATTATGCTCTCCAAACTGGTGTTCGTATCTACTTCGTCGTAATGGGTAACAAAGATAATCGAAATACGCTTTGCCGCATTTTCTCAGAAAAACTAACTGTGGAATCCAAACTAGGATTGATTAATAATAATTGTAATACGGATTTTTATTAACTGTCTTAACTTTTCCTCAGTTCAATTAAAATAAAATATTCAATTAAGCCTTTTATCCTATCGTTTATAATTTACATTTCCAAAAAAGCACATAATTAAGTAACATTGCTCAATGTTAAATAACAATTAACGATATGACTTCCAGTCTTCTAGTTTTGAGCCGTAATATTAGGAAGAATTTATTTGCAATATTGCAATAACAATTACGGGTCGGGCTTAAAACAAGGCTGTGCACGTCGATCGTCATAAATATTCGAATCGATACAGTTCCCATTAAAAGGTACAGCAAAGTTTTGGGGAAAAAAAACTAGTCTCTACACTGTAAAATAAATTGGCTGAAAAATACAGTGCAGCCCAAACTAGGCCTTTTTTTGTTTTTTTGGATACCGGAACCACGCATACGCGACAAACAAGTAATAAATAACATATGAACTTTCTAACTTCGAATACCAAATATATTAAACAAATATATGGCTGAGATATTTTTAGTTGATAGCTTAGTTTCTGAAATTGTAAGTATTATAAAGATTAAGCATCTATACACATAATTGAGAACAATGATATATCATGAATATATATTAATAAACTCAAGCAATTCGATAGTTAATTATAAGACTAAGTCTACTATTGTTTTACTATTACTTTATTGTTAGACTACTTTAAAAATGATGAGTGAATGAATTTTTCCCAAAATCGAAACCAATAAATTTAATTGAAATTTATTTAAAAATAAGTTTTTGACAACGGTCTTATGGCGGATGAAAATAACGAATTCTAAATAAACTGAAGGACAGTCTCCGAAACTTTTTCGACTTATCAAAAACTTAAGTTGAAGAAAAAGTTAAGCTCTCGCTCATCTCATCTTCTTATTGCCTGAATTCCGTGAGGTTGTAGGGCGCTTGAAATTCTTTCATTGTTCGCTTTTCTATGGATTTGGCGAAGAAGAAATTATTTTGAATGAATCTCAAACGAATCGAAATTTTTTGTAGCAAATACCTTCTCATCGTAGCAACAAAAGGATTTAATTCGAGAACAAATCGCGCGAAGCGTGGAACAACATAAAATGTTTATTATCCGGCCTTATTGTTAGAAGTTTTGTGGCCATTCCGCCGACAACCGTAATTTTTTAATAACTTCAGATTCTTGACATTACAAAAATATTATCTTAATAAAAATATTATTAATATCATCTCTAAGCAATCTGAAGCTTCCAGCTTCAAGGGTCATTATTCCAAACAATTGAGACTTTAATCTTATATCACAATCATGAAACATAAGGGCAAATTAATCAAGGTAAAGGATAAGTTACATTTATGCAGTGTGATTGAGTATCTTTCTGAGCTCTAAGAAATATATATATTTTATTGCTTAGATGGATGGACGAGCTCACAGCCCACCTGGTGTTAAGTGGTTACTGGAGCCCATAGACATCTGCAACGTAAATGCGCCACCCACCTTAAGATATAAGTTCTAAGATCTCAGTATAGTTACAACGCCTGCCCTAACCTTCAGACTGAAACGCATTACTGCATCTCGGCAGAAATAGGCAGGGCGGTGGTACCTACCCGCACGGACTCACAAGAGGTCCTACCGCCAGTAAACTATACTATAACCAATAAATTATACTATTCAAATTATAACACAGTTGTATTTTGTTACAGATTCCTTCGTCGATCATGAGCAAACGATAGTTGAAACTCTGAAGTGTTGAGTGGTTTTTGATTAACATTAACTTGTTCACAAATGAGTGCGTTATCATATTAAGTGTTTGGTGCGAGTGCAACCATGAGTTTCTTGACATCATTGGGCCAGTATGTGGCGGGCGTAGCTGACAGTGTGGCCGGTCTGGCGCTATCACCGCGGCGTGCACCGCCCTCACGACATCGCTCTGCTGAGGAGGGTCAGGCACAACAACCTCCACCGTCAACCGCTACTATGCGTGGTAACAAGCTCTGTCAACTTTCTTTTTTCAACTGTCTTTTGTCCGTAGATCTTGTAGGTTGTATGATACTAAATTATCTAATGCTGACATCTTTTGTTTATCACCTGTAAGCAGATAGAAATGCTGTTTTGGAATATTTATAAGGTGATTTAGTCCGATGAGTATTATTAAGATTTCTAGTGTAAGTTGATATACATAATAATATGTGCGTATTGTGTTGCTTTTTTTTTGTGTAAGCTTAAATTTCTAAATGTCTCTTTTGTATTCCTTTATTCAGTCTCTACTTATATGTGATTTTGATGGTGGAAACATGTTTGGTTATTGTTATAGCTATTTTGTTAAAATATTTTAAGTTTGTATTGTACTGTTGGTTTCCCAAATAAATAAATAAATAAACTTAATCCAATACCTACCTTACTTTAGAATTTATATTACGCTACATTCAAAAGCGATTGTTTTAAAAAGAATACGATTGAGTTCTAAAAAAGCTGAGATTCTCGGCATCCGCGTTGACCCATAATGTTTGCGTAAATCACAGGATTTTTTCATTTCAATAGATTTAATCTTCACAAAATTTGCTAAGTTCTTTAATGGTGATTTATATAAGTAGGTATATAATTTATTACGCGAACGTAACAAGAGTTAGACATTATTTTAAGTATCTGTATGTAAAAAAACTATAGACAATATTTATACATAATTTGCTTAAAATACCTATTTATTTTTACTTGGTTGTAGGATTTCCTAGAGTTCTACCAACAGAAGGCGCTTCTGCCCTCGGTGCCCGGCGGCGCACTCTAGATTGCTTGGCTCCAGCACCAGCTCAACGACGAGGTGGATCACTCAGGGTGCCCCGTCATCAAGCCCCACCTGAAAAACCCACGATGGCATTCTGCAAAAGACGTCTCTCTTGGCCAGAGGTCGATAACTCTGTGAACTCGGGGTAAGCAATTTTGTGGAAGTCTAATTTATCACATGACTTGCCAATATAGTCGGCTTATCTTGACATTGTTATAGGTTATTAAACCATACTGCGATCTGGAGAAGTTTTCCGCAAATCTGAGCTTTAAATTCGGGTAATTTAAAAAGTTACCGATGAAGACATAAAATTTAGGATTTGGGATAATTTATAACGACTGTAAATTTTCAAGGAGCTATGTTGTTAGATTTTTATTTTTATTTTTTATTTCTTAGATGTGTGGACGAGCTCAAAGCCCACCTGGTGTTAAGAGGTTACTGGAGCCCATAGACATCTACAACGTAAATGCACCACACACCTTGAGATATAAGTTCTAAGGTCTCAGTATAGTTACAGCGGCTGCCCCACCCTTCAAACCGAAACGCATTACTGCTTCACGACAGAAATAGTCATTTAAAATGAATCTTTCGATTTTTAATGGCTTCAACATACGGTCGAGGCCACGACTCATCTGATATATCCGACTCATCTCATTTTTTCGTTTCTGTTAACGTTAGATTATTAAAACTCTACTGGTGGTAGGACCTCTTTACTGGTGGTAGGACCTCTTGTGAGTTCGCACGGGTAGGTACCACCACCCAACCTATTTCTGCCGTGAAGCAGTAATGCGTTTCGGTTTGAAGGGTGGGGCAGCCGTTGTAACTATACTTGAGACTTTAGAACTTATATCTCAAGGTGGGTGGCGCATTTACGTCGTAGATGTCCATGGGCTCCAGTAACCACTTAACACCAGGTGGGCTGTGAGCTCGTCCACTCATCTAAGCAATAAATAAAAAATATCGCAATTACTACATACGGTGCGATAACGTCACTTATCCAAATTATGTAATTTTTCAGGAGAAACGTTGGAAAATTCAACATCTTATTATATAGGTATATAGTTCTGCTAGACTAAATAAATAAAACAATAATACCTATTTAACCTACAACTTTAAATTTCATCAGTAAAAGCAAACATCTCACTTATAACAAATAAAAAATGTATTTTCTTATAATCAGTTCCGTTTTAACAAAAAATTCATAAGTGACTTTACAGCACCGTACGTGCGATATATTTCACAAAGACTGTTGACACCGGCTGCGCACCATGATTCAAGATCACTCGACTAGTAAGACCTTAAGTCTAAGAATAGTCTAGAATTGTAGAAAATGTATTTACGTGTAGCAATAACGCACGTTCTTCATTCCGATAAGAGTGTCAATAAACAAAGTGGTCACCAGATGAGCTGGAAATTACTAGATGGAGCAATTTATCTACAGGGAGTCCAATTGGGTTAAGCAGAAAATTTGATTAAAACGCCCGGCGACCATTACCTTTTATTTATTCTGACACTTTAAATGTAATAAATTTTTGTCCAACTCGACGATGAGTTTATGACGACCTCGAACACTCTTAGTGAGTATTGGAGGATTTAATTTACAAAATTCTTTGATTGAAATACTAGACTGAGTGAAGATTTGAATAATATTTACCTTTTGCTACTTCACTTGTTTCATATTGAATTGGGTAATTTTTAAGTGAGACATAATTCAGACTTTATAGAGAACAATAACATTTTAAGGTATAAGAAAATACCAAAAGTCTAGTCTATCCTAGCTTATAATTAATTAAATAAATTATAAGTTCACATTTATCCCTTTGGTTTACTTTAGCAATAACTGATTATTTATTTGAACATTTAATTTGAACACTGTACGACTCAATTTTGATAATTTATTGATAGGTCCCTTTACGACATCTTCGTTAACATCCTTAATGTCATCAAATAGCTGGCTCGATGAGTCATGTTATGAGAGGGAAATTCAATTTGTTAGCCTTCTGATTACATTTTCGCATCAGAGTCCATCGCATGCATATCGGAAATAGAATTAGCAGACGGCAAGCGGACACAGTAAAAATCAAGCTATTAGTGAGCTGACAAAGGATTCTAATTATCGACGAGAAGTTCCAATTTGTTTTCTAATTTGAAACAGCAGGAGTATTCCGTAAGTTAGATTTAATTTTATCGTAATGCACATGCGATGGGCTATTTTGTTTTGTATATAATACTTTCGCCATGTTCAATAATGAAAACTTTTATTTTACTTTGGCATTATTTTGTGAAATCTTCAACTTATATGTATTTTTAATCCTCTGCTGTTGTTTGTAACTAAATAATGATAATACTAAATATAGAACTATAGAAAAGTATTTTTGGTAGATAAAGCTAGTCCTTTGGTAGATAAGCCTATCTTTTAAATTTTAATTTCTATTTCTAGGATGTCATTTTAATTTAATTATTAATGTCAATGTCATTTAATATTGGACATCTGAATACTCGTAGAAACGATTTTCTGAACTGCATCGATTTGTTCAGTTAGCGCACGCCGGTGACGCAGTTGAGCAGCGATTTTTCTCCTAGCTTGCTCTAGCTTGCTAGCTAGCTTACTCTGCTTGTGACTTGTTTTTAAATGAAGAAGAATAAATATATATTTTTTCCGTTTGTGGTTTGATAATGAAATAAACATATTACCAGTCAAATATTTGATATCAAAACATCGCATGATTGCAAAAATGAGCGACTCTAAACATATAAGTTCGATAAATATAAGAAAATATTAAATACATAGGTTATGTTATTAATTGAAAAACACTATATTGTTTTTTACTCATATTAGCTGTAGAGTCAAAATTTGGTTTTAAAACATTTTGAGATTGTTTACAAGAATTATAAAGGGGTGGAATATTTATTGAAAACTTACGAAATCAAAACTGTATACGATATAGGTAACTTATTGTTATTTTTGAAATATAAATTTTGCAAATAACGATTTGCAAAATTTATATCTTTTGTGATCCTTAACCGGCAAACAATCTGTGATATATTATTTTATAAAAACAAATCTCTTGTTATAAGTTATTTTTATTCATGTGTCAGATTAATTGTGACTGGAGGTTTCATGTATGAGGGGATCGGGTGGTAGAAATCCGTCACAATGCAAGGACAGCATTGGATTGGTGTACCTGTGTCCCCAGATAACGTCACCGCACTGAATTATACGCGCGTACAAACGAAAACTCACTCTGTGGACAGATGAATTGTATTAATGTTGAGCAGAAAATGTACGAAAACTGGAAACAATACATACAAGAACAACAATACTAGCATATTCACATTTGTTATTTATATGGCTTAGTTTGGTTTTGTAGTTTCTCAGAACAATACTTATTATCCGTATTCTTATAAATCGCAAATAAAAACATATGTTTAGAGGGCCTATGTGTATTGGTTTTCATTCGCAACATTCCTTTTCCACGAATCAGCAAATCAATACAAAACATTATCTAGAAAAAAAAAACATTGAATCATGTTTGTTGTTCTTTTGAAGTTTTGTTATCAAAATAATACCGGGTTTTACCTCAAAAAAATAATCAATCAAATTAATTTATTTTATCTTAAAGAGGAATCTCTAAATAGAATAGAAACAAATCGAAAGATTTGACAATTACATTGTACTTTACTTTATTTGCGTCATAAGAATTGTTTTGTCCTACTGTGGAAATAAACGATTATAGGTACTTATAACGTAGGCACAGCTCGCTAGGTAAATGACAATAGCCTCCAATCGGATCGGACAATAGCTGCATTTCCCGTGAGATAGGATTATTCCAAGATTATTGAAGGAAATTTTAATTAAAGCCAGGACTCAGTTCCAATGTCTCAATTTGAACTGACCTGATGTGATATTATCACGATAATGAAACGAAAACAAACACGTTAAGAATTATATTGGGCTTCACGTACATGAAACGGCAAAAATGATATTTGTTAGCATTGTTATTAGTCTCATTACTACTTATATATATTTTATACATCATTCATTAATGTTCCTTTTTCATTTGGATTTTTTTGTTTTAGCTATCATAGTAAAAAAACAACATCAGTATTCAACGTATTTGTAATTATCTGGATGAAATCGTTACCAGATTTCCAAATGTAATACGAACTTAACACATGTTCACGAATGATTCGTTCACGAGTTCTTTAATGAAAAAAATATCATTGTCAAAAAAATAAAATATGCAAAGTATACAATTTGCGTAATTACTGTCAGTAGGGCTTCTTGTAAGCCCGCACGGGTAGATACCGCATCTCTGTCTAAATCTAGCGTGAAGCAGTAATGCGTTTCGATTTAAAGGGTGGGACAATCATTACACTCTACAATTGAGACTTTGACTCCAGGTCTCACATCTCTAGTAATAATACCAAATGGACCACGGGCTAATTCGCTCGTCTACATAATAAATGAATAAATAAAAATAATGAAAAAAAATTATTATTTATATGTATTTTTCATTTAATATTAGATTTTTTTTTAATGCTTAGTTTAAAAATCATGCTTTAATAGCTCTTATATTGTACACTATTCCCCTCTTATACATCGTATTTCTCTCTGCTAATGGTTTGCTGGAAGAAAACTCATGAATGAGTTAAGCTCGCCTTTGTACATAATATTTAGACATTCTTTAAATCTGTTTTTATTGTATTTTCTTTTTGTGTACAATAAGTATAAATAAAAAAAATATAATAATAATAATAATACAATAAAGCTCAATTGACGAGTTTGCTTTTATATAACGTTTGCCTATAAATATAAAACCACGCAATTATTGTGAGATTGTAATTTATTTGTTGCTGTGAGTCAATTGTATACACATTGTATCTTAAGAATGTCAATAACGAGATAGCTTTGGCGAAGGGTTACCGCGACCTGACGACAGCCTGATGGATCTATATTGTGTGTAACGACTTCGTTTTGCCAACATTGTGCTTGTAAAATGAGTTACGTCAAGGGTATATACTTATTTATTGTATATAGGAAAGGTTAAGATATTTCAGTATAGATTCATTTTATATATTGAATTCTCCTTAATGTTGTGCTTTGAATTTTTTTTTCTTTCAAGGATGTCGGAAATACGGCTTCAAATTTTAACACGCTTTCATTAGCTTGGTATATATTTGTATGTAATGGAACGGAATGGAACGCTTGTCGTCAACAGTTAGTGACCTTATATAAAAAAAAAAAGATTTGTGGTGTCGTGGGACACCGGATAGGAACGAAGTTCCATAATATAAAAATATTAATTTTAAGTTCTATTCGAGGTATAAAGAAAATAATTATTCGGGTATACATTTTTTATTATGATTTTTTTATTGATAAAAAAAACCTACTTTACAAAGTTATCAACTTTATTTTATTCACAATGATTTATAAAAAATATATATAATAATAATATACAAAGAAACATCTATTTATATGAATAATAATAATAACCGTCATCACGTAGACTATACATTAGACACTGTATAGCCATCATACTAAGACTATAAATAAATAATAAAAATCTTACGTTACGGACGTTTTTTCCCGGTTAGGGTACCTCTCCGCATCGCCCCATAAGGAACTTCGTTCCAAAAAAAAAATCATGTGATAAATGGAAGATGAAAAGAAATTTAACAGCTTTTTCTTTGCCTATTGATATAGTATAAATTCTACTACCAATATAAATATTATAAATTATATTCCATAATAGAAATGTTATTCTAAATAATAACATAATTTTCACATTTATTAATAGGGATTAAGAATTTTAGTTAGAAAATATTCTATACCAAAAATAGCGTGATAAGTACAGAATTAATGTTTTAAGTCCTTTTTTGTTCGCCGCTCGGCAATGTCGAATGACAATAGCTGTAGTAAGGAGTTTTAACGACGAAAGTATAGGGAATTATTATTTTTATTCTCAAATTGTTTCTAAATCTATTGAAGTCTGAAGTTATATTTTTAGATTGGTCCCATAGAAATTTCATAAAAACTTCATAAAAAACGTTTCAGTGTTGTGTATTCTAAATTAAAAATACTGAAAATAGTCATTCAAATAAAGGAAATAGCTTATTTGCTTTTTGTTGATAAATTAACTTCATTGGTATATTTTACAATTGAACTGAACTTGGCTTAAAATATAATAATTTTAACAAATTTTTATCATTTTTCCAATTTCGACTTTGTTTTTATTTTATACACACGCAAGACTCACAAAAATCTAAAATATTGTTAAGTATATGTACAAGAGATTTCGAAATTAGTTTTACTTATACAAACACAGGATAACGCACGTGTTATGGATTTCCGTCTTATGAACGTCTATTTGCCTTTGTGTAACATACTCCCTCTGTCTACGACGGGGATAAACGAATCACTGGAGGTGACAGAAATATCGTCGACACCACTCTATTCACTTATTTTCTATCTTATTTTACAAAGAGTAACATTTGATGTATTTATGACTTTAAGCTTATATAGTTTTATCATAATATAACATATAATTTTTAGAGGAAATATATCACATAGAGGGGTAATCTTCTTACTGAATCTTGGAAGTGTTCAGTAGGTACGTAATTTGGCACGAGTACACATGGCGTCTTATCCCTTAGGCCATGGCATGTTCAAATGAGAAATGGTTAATATCTAATAGAACATCAAACTTTTAATAGTGGGTGATAAGAATGTAACAAAAAAAATGTGAATAAATAAAATAGAAAACTGTGAAATCACATTGAATTTCAATGTTTTCAATTGTGCTAAGTTTATACGCGTTATTTGAGTATCTTAGATTAGTTGAAAGTGAGACCAAATTGGAACTCATTGAAATGAAATTATGTGAATTATTACTAAATTAACAAAATAATGTAGAGTTCTTTCAAACTATTCATTTCGTAAGGTGTTTTGCTATTACATAGGGACAGAATTTCGATTCAACTGTTTTTTAGATAGTTGTCATGGCTCATGAATTTCGGTATTACTCCTTATCCTAACTATACCGAAGTACACCAGTTTTGAAGTCGTCGTGGCCTAAGGGATAAGACGTCCGGTGCATTCGTGTTGAGCGATGCACCTGTGTTCGAATCCCGGGCGGGTACTAATTTTTGTAATGAATTACGTACTCAACAAATGTTCACGATTGACTTCCACGGTGAAGGAATAACATCGTGTAATAAAAGTGAAACCCGCAAAATTATAATTTGCGTAATTAAGTACTGGTGGTAGGACCTCTTGTGAGTCCGCGCGGGTAGGTACCACCGCCCTGCCCTGCCGTTAAGCAGTAATGCGTTTCGGTTTGAAGGGTGGGGCAGCCATTGTAACTATACTGAGATCTTAGAACTTATATCTCAAGGTGGGTGGCGCATTTACGTTGTAGATGTCCATGGGCTCCAGTAACCACTTAACACCAGGTGGGCTGTGAGCTCGTCCACCCATCTAAGCAATAAATTAAAAATACAGTAATAAAGTCGCTGCAGACTATAAAAAAAAAATTCATTCTCAATTCTATTGTCTTAAATAAAACACGACACCTCAACCTTAGCAAGCCTTCAGAAAGATAATGTACCTACGTGACGCACGGGAATGTAATTTAAAAAATGCTTTCGTAACATAACTTTGACACGCGCCACGAATTAAGGTTTTCTGGTATTTTTGTACGCAGGGTTCAAGACACGGATGGCTCTTACTTCGAAAGTTTCACGGCGCTGTCTTGGCGACAGGAGAACAGGCGGCTAGCAGCATTGAGACTGGCCGAAGCTAGGGCAGAACGCCCACCACCCATGCCCCAAGACCTTGGCCTGCCAAGTGTGTCTGCGCAACTTTCTCATAAAGAACATGAGCATTTGTACACTGAGGTAAGACAGAAGGTTTAAATCTAGACTTGGTTATGTTTTGGTAACTTAAGTAATTACTTCGTATTTTATAAGGATAAGGATATAATTTTATTTCGTATTTTATTATATCGTAGGTTTTGTAAATAACAAAATGTTATTGGTGGTTTTAACAAAACTAGAGGTCCCGCAGTAGTCGAAATTCGACTATAATTAATTGGATTGTATTTTATACTTCTATAATCACAAATTTCGCCAAGACTACACTATAAGAAATATTTACAAAGACAAACAATATTTAATCTATTCTCAATTTGACAACAGACGTCAAGAACAAAAGTTTGACAGTAAATAGTATGCATGCATGTCAAATATATTAAGTGTATAATCTATGATGCATGTGTGCGTCAAATACATGGTATGTAGTGTGTGTAATGTTTTCTTTATTGATTTAATGTATCTTTTATGCATTATTTAAAAAAAATATTAGCATTGTGCACTTCTTCTCTATATTCTCTTTAAGTGTGGAAAATTTCATACTCCTCCGTCCGCGCAATTTTCGTAAAAAGGGATACAAAGTTTTTGCTTCACGTATTAATATATAGATGTTTTGAAAAAAAATCGAGATGTATCACTAACAAGTAAAATAGGTTCTTTGTTCTAGCACCTGTTATAGAATACTATATATATATTTTGTATCATTATGTGATTTTCATAACACATGCGGCAATTGCAAACTACCAATGTTGTCTTTGTAATATTTTGTCAGAAACTCTCTTGTTCGTAATATGTAAAAGATAGGTACACATTATATCTATTAGAGCGGTATGTACATTGGCGTGCTTTATTTAAACTGTGGCGAGAAAACGTGACCAAACTCAAATCTCTGCCTAAACTAACTTAAGATTTTAGCTGAAAATTAAGCATAGGAGTAACTGCCATAATTATGCTTAAGCTCATAGTCATATCTTTTGATAGGTTGCTTTTTTATAGTTCACCTTTTTATATCAACTTTTTTTTCTGATGGAATCTTCTTAGATAGACTGTTGATCACAAGTGATCTATATCGACACTTATAGGTCGTCAATGAACTGCAAGTTGAAATAAAAGTAATGGAATGTCTACGCGATGTAAATACGGCTTACCCTAATATTGATCTTACTGAAGCAGTTCTTGATGATGATTGACATGACAAGCAAAGGAGAGACAGATAAGGACACCCCAAATGGCTAGTAGTATAGGTGCTAAGAAAAAGAGGGGTCTAGCTAAAATCAAGAAACATGACAAATGATTTACATGAATCTGCTATAAGGAAGTCACATATGAAACTGAAATTAAAATAGAATTTTTTTTTCTGTGCCAGTGATAAGCATGAATGTTGTATATCTGGGTGCGTGTAAATAGTAAAAATCTAGTAATTAAATTTTTTTTTTAAATATATTAAAAGTATTACTGTGTGATTGTATCAGGAATCACAAGTAATTAATTACTAGAGCTCTTGTAATTTCCGATCTGCAAGTAAGATTCGCACTAAAAGCGTTTAAACATTGAGACCAATGAAGTAACGTTTTCAATATTTGCTTACATTTTAGTACTTCATTTACAGGAATATATTAAATTCCATTAACGGCTACAAGAGATGCTAAAAATTTTCGCACCTGCATCCGTAGCCGCGTAACATTCGGATTAATTTTGTCATCTGTTTTCACATCACTGTGTGCTTTTTACGATTGCAATTTTTTTTTGTTGATGCTGGTATGTGTGGAAGATCTCACTGCCCATCTGATGTTAAGTGGTCACCGGAGCCCATAGACGTCAACCACGTACATTCCACCATTTTGAAGTCGTCATGGCCTAAAGGATAAGACGTCGGTGCATTCGTATGACGCGATGCACCGGTGTTCGAATCCGGCAGGCGGGTACCAATTTTTCTAATGAAATATGTACTTAGCAAATGTTCACGATTGACTTCCACGGTGAAGGAATAACATCGTGTAATAAAAACCAAACCCGCAAAATTATAATTTGCGTAATCACTGGTGGTAGGACCTCTTGGGAGTCCGCACGGGTAGGTACCACCACCCCGCCTATTTCCGCCGTGAAGCAGTAATGCGTTTCGGTTCGAAGAGTGGGGTAGCCGTTGTAACTATAGTGAGACCTTAGAACTTATATCTCGAGGTGGGTGGCGCATTTACGTTGTAGATGTCTATGGGCTCCAGTAACCACTTAACATCAGGTGGGCTGTGAGCTCGTCCATCCATCTAAGCAATAAAAAAAAAAAAAAAAAACCTTCGGACACGAGTTCTAAGTCTTAAGTTTAGTGGGCTCACAAGACGGCCCTATCACCAATAATTACACAGATTATAATTTTTGCCGATTTGATTTTGTATTGTAGGTTGTTATTTCTTCACCGTGAAAGTATTCCTTGAACATTTTCATAGTAATATTTTTCACTGGAAAAATTGATAATTGCCTGGGGGATTCGAACACCAGCAAAGTAGCATCGTTCGATACCAATGCACCGGGCGTATTATCTTTAAGGACGACGACTGATTTTTTAAAATTCATTTTATGAAAGTCGCTATATTTTATTTTTTATTTTTTTTATTCGATTGGTGGACCAGCTCACAGCCCACCTGGTGTTAAGTGGTTGCTGGAGCCCATAGACATCTACAACGTAAATGCGCCAGAGTGTGACGCGTGCCGTGCTTTACTCTCGTTTATAAAGTAATAAGATTTAATTCAGTGTTCATTTAACTTGCTCGCTTAGAACCAAAATATTTATAAATAATCAATATTTAGCATACGTTTAAAAATGTTCTATCGAACTCAGGTCTAAAATAACGCATTCACTCCTGTATTAGGGACTCCGGAAATCGTACTCGTTGAGCTCGGCAAAGAATTCGACGTGCAACCTAATATAAGCATGAGCCCTCTGTGTTTCTCGCCAGAACTTCTCACCGGGTTGCGATTCCGATCCGGTAGTAGATGCATTTGCAAAGCAGCTGTCCTTGAGCTGTTAGGTCTCTTTCGGAGGCGCTAGGCCTAAGGCAGTTGTTAGCAAATCCCACCCCTCCTGGCTGAGCTCTTGCTCGCCCACCTGTCCTGGTGAAACTGGAAAGGCCTTCGGACCAACAGTAATCCCTCAATCACAAAAAATAAAATAACACGTTCCAGTCTGAAGGGTGGGACAGCGGTCATACTATAAAATTTAAACTTAGACCTCGAGTTTTAAGGTCGGCAGCAGGATTGATGTGAACAACAAAACCACCGTTAATATTCAAATTAACGTCACCATGACATTTGAATAATGGTCACCCTACCACTCCGAGCGCATGAGTGCGTCCTGACAAAAATAGACTGGACGAAGCCACCGATCCGTGTGCCCTCACAACTGCCCTACCCTACATCCCTGTGCACAATTTAAAAGACAATATTAAAAGCTGTTATGTGAAACATGTTTTCTTTCTTTCGCTATCTTGGTTTTACACAGGTTCATTATGATGGAATTTTATTCGATATATTTTATAATAGGTATGCAGCGACTTTGCTCTGTCCCTGGTATTGCTGACGTCTATGGCCGACAGTAACCAGTCACCATCAGGTGGGCCAGGCAGTATTCTCCTATGCCTAAAAGGGCAAATTTTTTTTTGTACCAATGTATTGCGAAGCCGACTGCCTAATAGGTGTATAGCTCTAATAAATAAAGATGTGTGGTGTCGTGGGACACCGGATAGGAACGAAGTTCCTTGTTATAATAAATATTAATTTTAAGTTCTATTCGAGGTATAAAGAAAATAAAGCTGGAGGTTTCGCAACAACCCACGGTCATTCGGTAACGTATGAACTTATTGTGGTACACTTCATTCACGGTTGTTTGCATAAGAGTTAGTGTATTGCGCAAACGAACACTCCGGGATCGTGGTCAATGAATGATAAAAAAATATGTTATTTTTTGTACGTTATTACAAAGTTAAGTCGTACACATTACATTACTTATAAAAATCTTACGTTACGGACGTTTTTTCCCCTGGTTAGGGTACCCCTCCGCATCGTCCCATAGGGAACTTCGTTCCAATAATAATAATAAAATGTATTTCGAACTAACGTCGAATATTACGAAATATTTTCGATTTTTTTTTATTGCTTAGATGGGTGGACGAGCTCACAGCCCTCCTCGTGTTAAGTGGTTACTGGAGCCCATGGACATCTACAACGTAAATGCGCCACCCACCTTGAGATATAAGTTCTAAGATCTCAGTATAGTTACAACGGCTGCCCCACCCTTCAATGCGAAATGCATTACTGCTTCACGGCAGAAATAGGCAGGGTGGTAGTACCTACCCGCGCGGACTCACAAGAAGTAAAAATTGGTGACGAAGATACTCCTGATATTTAATCGTTCAAAGTATTGAAAGCAACGTACGACATGAAAAACCGAATACAAAATAACATAAACGAAAACAGTATTTTCAAAGAACAGATGATGCTATTCTAGAAACATTGTCGGCATTATTAACAAAACATCCTAGTACACTCAGGCACGCAAACCTCTATCCCCTGTACGTTCCTAATAGTAAAGAATATGTTTTGTAGTTATTTGTAGTCGTGTTAAAAAGCAGCTATGCATGTTGTATTTTAGGGAGGTAACGATAAAGACAAGATCTTCCACTGAGCTGGTCTAATCGCTTGGTAGAACGACGGTTTTTGCGCTGTTTGATATTGTTCGGAATTGTACATTGCAAACTTGTAGATATGCAAACTTATCTTAAAAATGTCGTTAGGGAGATTAAGACATTTCTTAAATATTTTGTGTTCTATGATAGTTACAAAATGTCGTTAGCGAGATCAAGGCATCTGTTAATATCCTGTGTTCTGTGATAGCCACCAGCTACAATCATCATCATCATTCTTTCCTATTACCCTCTGCTGGGGCGTAGGGCTCGAATCAAAACTTTCCATTTACATACCAGCTACAATACTTCATATAAATTGAAATCTCTTTGAAAATACACTTTCTCTGTTCAACGTTTTTTTGAAAGATATGCAAGCGAAGAATCGCGTTGCGCCGCTTTTATTCCATTAATAAAAAGGTATTAGATATTAACGAAAAGGCTGTGAGCGAGCAGCTGCGAAAGGCTGTCTCGGCTGATAAAATGTCGGTCGGTTCTTAAAATACACAATACCGAGTAAATTGCGCTAACCGAAAACAATTTGAAGGAATTTGTCCGAATTGTAGGCTGAAAATGGTAGATGCGAAAACGTTTATTTTATGTGAAAAAAAAAAAGCCAGCGTGCAATCTTTTTAAAGACTATCGTACTGCCTTCGGTCTTGGAAAGTCATAGACTAATATAATCGTAGAAATAATTTAATTATCTTTAGGGTTTGATCTCGCGTTTTGTATTTATCATTGTATGTATTATTTTCGACATTTTAAACGCTTTATGGTTTTCGTGTGACTAAGGTGTTATTCGTCGATATTTGAATTCTGTGGTAAAATATGTTGGCTATAAACGTCAGGAATAATAATATAATAATGACAATAAAAAAAACGCGAGATCAAATTATAAAAGGTGTAATAATTATGAAACACTATAGAAAAAAGAATGAATTCGCAGAAACATCAAATAATTAGACTTGCAATCTAATGTGTAGTACAATACTTACAATCTAATATACTACGAGTATATTATGTATTTTTTTTGTCTAATGAAATTTTGACACGTTTTAATATGTACTATGGGTATGTATGTGAATAAATATGTATAATAATATGAATATACATGTATATAAATTTTATATTATTTTATGATATTTTATTGAAGTGAAACTTCCTTATCGGCGTTGGAAAAAAATTTACCGTCACATTTTTCGGTTACGCGTCACATTTTTCCGTTACGCGCCATCTTTTAATTAACGGCTGTATGTTCTGAAGTATGGATGCGCATTTGAGAAACCGACCTCATGTCTCAAGGTGGGTCACGGAATACATTTTGTAATTGCAATAATCCCAGGTAACCCACTTAATATCACGTGGACCGTGCTATTATTGTTATTACGTAAAATAATAGGAAGAAAAGTACCAGGGTATTATGATATCAAAGAGATGTATTATTATAACTTTACTCTGACGTACAGCCTTCTTTATTAATTAACGGCTGTATGTTCTGAAGTATGGATTCCGATTTGAGAAATTGACCTCATGTCTCCAGGTGGATTACGGAAATCATTTTGTAATTCCAATAATCTCAGGGAGCCCACTTAATAATATCACGTGGACCGTGCTATTTATTACTGTTATTACGTAAAATAATAGGAAGAAAAGTACCAGGGTATTATGATAGCAAAGAGATTTATTAATAATTAACGGCGGTATGTTCTGAAGCATGGTTTCGGATTTGAGAAATCGACCTCATGTCTCAAGGTGGGTCAAACTTCACGAACCTCAGGAACCCCATTTAACACCACGTGGACCGTGCTATTATTATTAATTTATAGGAAGAAAAGTACCAGGGTATTATG